>MU389740.1:0-569641 GCA_022578765.1 Xylaria sp. FL0933
TTTAACGCGCACTTAATATAATAATAAAAATACTTAAAAACTTTTTTTATAAACTAATAACTATTAATTTTATTATTATTTATAAATTAAAAACCTTTATATATATTATATATACTTTATAAATATATATAAAGTTTATAATATATAAATAAACTTAGTAATAAAAAACAAGTTTTTTTAATTTATTATTTTATAGTTTATAAAAGCTTAAAAATATATTTTAAATATTTAATTAAAGCGCTCGGTTTATTTATTTATTTAAAAATAAAATATTATATTTATATAGCTTTTAATATTTATTAATTTAAAAAAATCTTTTTATAAATAAGCAGTAAACTTTAAATCTCGGTCGAAAATAATATTTAAAAATATACTATATAATTTTTAATAAACTTTAGTAAAAATTTTAATTAAATTTTTTATTTTTTTTTTTATTTATTTTTAACGTAATAAAATATATTATTTTAATAAAAAAATCGACTATAATTTATATAAAATCGTATTTATTAAATAATAAAAAGTTTATAATAAAATTTATAGCTATAAATTATTAAAGCTTATAATAAAGTTTTAAAGGTTAAAAAATATTATATAGCGCGTGCTTAAGATTTTTATTTTTTTAATATTTTAAGTATTCCCGTATATATTCTCGTATAATAAACTTTAAATTTAACTATTAAAAATTATAAATAATAAGTTTTATAGTTTTATTTATATTTATATAGCTTATTACTTTAATATTATACTCGAACTTTAAAACTTTTATTTATAATATAAAAAGTATTTATAACTAGTTTTTTTAATAAAATAGCTTATTTTTAAGTTTTATATTTTTAAAAAGCTTAATTATTTAAGCTTAATACTCTACGTTTTTAATGCCTGTTGTTATAACCTGCTTTTTAAACTCTAGGGTTTAATTAAATATTAATAAGTTATAAAATCGCGCTAAAATTATTAAAACTAAAAGCGATATAAAAAATATAGTTTTTTTTAAATAAAAAAAATATTTATTTTATAAAACCAATATAATTAGCTAGTTTTTACTTTTTTTTTTTTTAAGCTAGTGCTATAAAAGTCGCGACAATATATTAGCTTTTTAATTTATTTTTTTTAAGCGATAATAAATAATAAATAAATAATTTAATAATTATTAAATTTATTAAGCTTATTTATAATTAAGCACTTTTATTATAATAAAGTACTTAAAATTTTAATAATTTAAGTAAACTTTAATTTAATATTTTATATTTTTTAAATATTATTTTTATTTTTTAAAATAATTTATTATAATAAATAGTTTTTTATTATAAATTTTATAATTTATTTTTTTTAGTACTAGCTTTCGTAAATAAAAAACAACTAAGTATAGTTTTTTATTATTATTATACTACGAAAATATAGCGCTTAAAGTAAAATTTAAAACATTAGTTTTAATATATATTATTTTATTAAAATTAAAATAAATTAAAACAAATATTAAACTAAATAACTTTTTAAGTTTAATAAACGCTTTATTTATTTTTTTAGTTTATTTTTATATTTTTTTATTAAGCTTATTAATATTAATAAAAAATTTTATAACGTTAAAAAATTTTTTAATAAAACATTAATAAAAATTAATAAAACTTATAAATTATTATACTTTAATAAGCTTTATAAATATTTTTTAGTTTAAAATATACTTAATTTTATTTTATATTATTAATACTTTATTAGCTTTAATAATATAGCTTAAAAATTTTATTTTTTAAACTTATTAATAATATTTTTAAAGATTAACCGCGAAATTATATTTTATTAATTAATATAATATTTCTTGCACGATCTTGTTATATTTCTTTAAAATATTTATATATATAAACAAATTATTTAAATATATTAGCAAGCTTATATTAATTATATTTTAAAAAATATTATTTATTATTAATTAAAATATAGCTAAAATATTAATAAGTTTTATTAATATAATAATATATTTAAAAAATTTATATTTATATCGAAATATAATTTTTTATTTATTTTTTTTTTTAATTTTTATTAAAAAAAATCCCGCTTTTAAGTTAATTTTTATAAACTATTTAACGGTTTTAAAGTATATTTATAGCTTAGCTATAAATAAAAACAAATATTAAATAAGCTTTATTATTTTATTTAATTTTTTATAGTTAATTATAAATTATAAAAAATTAAAAAAGTTTTTTTTTTTATAAATATTAATAATATATTATAAAAAGCTATTAATTATTATATTTTTTTTAATTTTAATATTTTATTAAACTAAGGCTTTAAAACAACTAATTTTTTTTTTATTATTATATAAAAAAGTCCTTAAAAAAAAACTTAATCGTTAATTAAATTTATTATATAATTTTAAAGCTAATAATTAAAAAATCGCTGCGCGGCAGCCTCGGTTATAATAAAAATAAATTTTCGAAAATATTTTAAAACTATATTTAATACTGCTTAAAATAATTTTTTTAATATAATAACTTTAAAATATATATAATTTACACAGCAGTAATTTAATAAAAAAATAATTTATTTTTTATTATTAAATAAATATATAAGTTAATATTATTATAATTATTATTAAAAAAAAATAATATTATATTTATTATTTATTTTATTAAGCTTAAACTTAATATAAAAAAAATAGTTTTTTTAATATTAAATAATTAATAATTTAATATAATATTATTTACTTTTTATTTTAATTTTTATATTAAATTTTATAAGCGGCTTAGCTGTCGCATGTTTAATTAAAAATAATTTTTATTATCGCGCTTTTAAAAATAATATTATTAAAATAAAAGCTCCGGTATTTAAAAAAACTTAAACCGAATACTTAACGTTATTATAAATTAATATTATTTTTATAATTAGTTATAAGCTAGTCGATAATTTAAAATATTATTTTTTATTAAATATCGGTTTTTTTTATTTTAAAAATTTTTTAAATATATAAACTTAAACACTTAGATTAAGTTAATCTTTACGTAATATTTCGCGGCAGCTATTTAAAAATTTAAATTTAAAAAATCGTTAAAAAATTCTATAAAAAATATTTTAAGCATTAAAATAGCAGCAAATATAGTATTAATCTTTAGTTTTTTATTTATATTAAATTATAATTATTTTTTATTATTATTTTTATATTTTATTAAAAAAGTTTTTTTCGGTATAAAAAAAAGTTTTTTATTATTAATATTTTTTTTAACGTAATATATTATTATTTTATAATTATTACGTTTATAACGCTAACAAGCTTTTTTATTTTTTTTACGCTAATTAATATTTAATTAATTAATATTTTTTAATACTGCTGTAATATTAAGTTAAACTATTTTAAAATTTAGCTTAAATTTATTAAAACTTTTTTTTGTTTTTTTATTATTATTTTTTTTTAAAAATTAATTTTAGCCGAAAATAAAGCGGCTTTTTTTATTTTGTTAATTTAATTTTAAGCGCTTTAAAGTTAAAATAAGCTCGCTTTTTTTTAAATTTAAAATAAGCCCCGGATTAATTATTATATTTTTATAAATTTAACTAGCTTTTTAAATCGCAATAATAAAGTTTTTATTTTTATTAAATATTTTTTTTAATTATAAATATATAAATTTTATAATCTCGTTTAATAAAGTTTTAAAAATATATTATTAAAATATAATATTTAATTATTATATTACTTTATTTAAATTTAAAAACTTAATAAAATATTAAGCTATATTGTTATTATATTTTAGTTTTTTTATTTTTTTTATATTTTAATATTTTTTAATAAAGTTTTTAAATTATTTATAAAAAGCTTAAATATAATTTTTTTATAAATTTTTAAAATTTATTTTTTTTATTTACGCAAAATATTATTAATATTAAAATTAAGCTTTATTAATTAATAATAAATTAATTTAATTAATTTTATATAAATTTTAAATAAAATTTTTTTTATAGCTTTTAATATAAAATTTTATTTTAAGCTATTATAATTAAAACTTAATAAAATTTTTATTATTATAAATTTAAAGCTTATTAAAATATATAAAATTAATAATTATTAAGCTAAAATAAATAAAATGTTTTAAAATATAAAATATATAATTATTATTATTTTTAAAAAAATTTAGCTTTTAAAAAAATTATTATTTATTATAATAAAATTATAATAATTAATAAAAGTCCGACTTATTATTATTATTTAAATTTAAGTTATAAAAATATTTAAATATATAATAAAAAAATTAAAAAAATTCTTTAATATTATTATTATTAAAATTTAAAAATTTAATTTATATAATATTAAACTATATTTTAATATTATTTATTATTTATCGCACTTAAGTATATTATAAAATATTTAAAAATAAAAGGTTTTTTGTTTTAATTTTTAAATTAATATAATAAATATAACAAAAAAACAAAAAAAATTTAAAAATAAATTAGCTTAATATTAAACGCGTTAAAACAGCTTATTTAATTATATTTTAAAATATAAAGTTTATATTAATTTTTTAATTAATAGTTAATAATTATTTATATTTATTAATAACTTTTAAAGTATAAGCTTAAAATTTTTTTATTTATTATTGCGTACGTTAATTTATTTTTAAAAAATTTATATATTTTTAAGCTAAAAATTTTATAATTTAAAACTTTTTTTAATAAGCTTATTAAAATATTTTATTTTATATAAACTTTTAATATTATAATTTATTTTATATTATTTATAAAATATTTTTATATTATATTATTATAGCTTATAATTAATTTATTATATTATTTTTTTATTTATTATTTTATGCGTATTTAATAATAATATTTTAAACTTATTAAAAAAATAAATTATTTATTTTAAATATATATTTTTAAAAAAAAATAACTTAATTAATTATAGTTTTTATTTAACTATAAAATATATAAATAATAATATTATAATTAATATTTATTATAATATATTATTTTTTTAATTAATTTATATTTTAATAATATTTTATAAAAATATTTTTATTAAATTAATAAATAATTTTATAAATAAATTATAATTAATTATATATTGCGCGTATTTATTTTAAAGGGTTTTTAATAGTTATTTTAAATAAAACTAATATATTAACGTTTTTTATAGCTATATTAAACTTAAAAATTTAATATAAAATAAAAGTTAAGCTTTTATTAAAAAGCAGTAAAAATATTATATTAAGCTTGATTAATTTAATGTTATAAACCTTATATATATTTATAAAATATATATAATATATGCAGGAGTTTTTAATTTATAAGTAATAATAAAATTAATAGCTATTAATTTATAAAAAAAGTTTTTAAATACTTTTACTACTATATTAAATACGCGTTAAATATAGCAGTTATTATATTAAATATTAAAATAAAATATAATATAAAATTAATAACTAAAAAGTAAAATTAAAAAAATAACTAAATATAAAAAATAATAATTATTATATAAATATAAAAAATAAGCTGTTTTTAGCGCAATAGCTTAAAATTAATAAAATTATTATTGATAGCATCGATTTTAAAACCAATAAAATCGATGTCGACAACATTAATCCAGGTTAAATTAATAAAATTAATATCGACTAAAGCGATAAAATTATATTAAACCTTTATATATAATAAACAAAGCGTACAACCAGCGATAATAAAATAAATAAATATAAAAAGCGCAGCGCGCACTTAATTTTTTTCCGGGCCATTTTTTTTCGTAACATTTAATAAATTAATTAAAATAAATAAAAAATTTTAATAATAAAATTATTAAATAAAAATTAAACTTAAAATATTAAAAGTTAAACTTAAACTTATTAAAGTTTAATTTATTTTTTTAAAAGTTAATAAATATTTTATTATTATTTTTAAATTTTTTAAAAATAATATTTTTAATAAATAATATATTTGCTAGCAAAAGTTTAAGCGTATTAATAACGCCGGTAAAAACTATTAAAAAAAAATAAATTTATAATTAATTAGCGCTAAAAATAAATATAGTTAGCGCAAAAATAAAAGTTAAACTAATAAAATAATTAATCGTTTTTTTAATAAAAAATATTAAAAGCTAAAAATATATTAAGCTTAAAAATTAACTTAATAATATAAAAATAAATTTTTTTAATTGTTTAGCTACCGCAAAAATAAAAAATAATAAAAATAAAAGCTAAAATATAATAAACTAAAACATAAATAATTAAAAAGTCGTTAATTTTTTAAAATTTAATATAAAAATAAAATAAATAAATATATATAATTAATAAATATAAAAAATATATTAAAAAAATATTATTTATTATAAAAGCTAAATATAAAGCTTAAAAAATAATTTAATATAAAAATAATATTTTATAAACATATAATAATTTTTAGCTATTTAAAAAACTTTTTATTTTTTAAAAAGCTAACTAGTCTTTATATATAAAAGTTTTATAGACTTAAACCTTTTTTATAAAAAGGTTTAGCCGTATATTTTAGTCTTTAAATAGCTTTATCTAAAATATCTTATAGTTCGGCTATATACCTATACAAAAGTTATAAAGTTTACGGGGCCTCGCATAGGTGACCTCCCGTGAGCGCGTAGGCTTCCGTACAACATAAAGAGTTTCTCAAGGCCAATTAAGCAAGCTGAGCTTCCCCTGCCGTTGTGAAAACACGCTGACTACTCCATTACCTATATATTTATCCTAGTATGACCCGTTCGGCTTCAACTTAGTATATCCGGGAAACTGCTTGAGCACTTGTTTATTCATGCTAGTCAATTGGGGACAGTTCAGCCCCAATGTAGCATTCCCGATTGCCGATGTCAGAATATCCAGTGCCTTATCGACATCGTCGAACAGGCCCAGCAGGAGGTCAGGCGCGGCTTGCGTCATGAGCTGCGTTCCGAAGCAGAACGCGTTGTTGCCTTGGAGCAAGTTTTGCGCATTATATATGCCATTGGTCAAGTCTGCCGGGTCCACGCCGACAAACGAGTTCGTGGTACCCGTGTTACCACCTACGCTCAGAAATTTGGTATGCTGAAGCGCCATGGCCACCCCATCTTCGGCAAGGTATGGGATTGTGTAGTAGTCGACCGGGTTCCGCTTATACCAGTTGTCAGGGAAGCGCTCGTGGCCCGGAGTGATGGTAAAATGCGGGTAATCGCCTGTAACCGCGTAGAAAGACTTGAGAGTTTCTCCGTTTAGTACTCCTTCGGGATTCTCAGCCGACTTGTTAGCCATAAATCGGTAGATGAAAATGTAAGCCGCCATATCAACAGCGACGCCAGTGAAGGGTCCATAGAAAAAGTATGGATTTTCGGCCACCGATTGGTCGAATCGCTGTGAGTGGTGCTCCGTCAATACGCCTAAGTCCACGGAATCACCGTTGCCTTGGCTCAGCTCGTAAAGCGCAGTGAACTGAGATACCTGGGGAAGGTTGTTCCCACTAAGCCATGTTAGCGTAATGTAGAGGATGAAACAAGATGTGTGAATATCTGGCTCACTACTGGTATAGGTCGCCGTGAATAGGCGATGCGTCGCCCTCGTACTTGTTATGAGAACCAGAAAGACCCTGAGGCTCAGTGAGGAGACCCCCAAGGCCAAGCAAAGACGGGACTGGCCCCCCGACAGAGTAGGACGTGAGATCACCATCGAATACGGCTCCATAGGTTGAAAGAAAAGTGGCTAAGTCAACGCCCATGCCAAATGCTTCCATTGTTCCTGATACAAACTCCTCTATGGTTCCTACACCATTGTGGGGTATATATCCATGATTTGCCATGGCATTCAATCCCGGACCTGATAACTGTAAACACAAGTCGCGCTTCATTATTTCTTCATAGAATGCTTACAAGGGCCTCGTCGGTCAGAATTACTAGGAGGTACGAATGCGTGCTCCCCTGTATTACTCACATATTGTATCTTAGCGTCGAAAGGCGGCGGGACGCCAGCGGCCTGTCTTTTAGCCATTGGGCAACCAGATGCATCATTACCAGCCCTGGGCTCACTTGCTCGCGGAAGCGGCACGGCCGCAGACAAGTGCCCTGGAAAGGAAGATACCTGGCGAGTTGCCAAGGACAACAGGAGAAGAAATATGTAGTCTTTCATGTTGACTGCGTCTTATTACCGTAGCCGATGGAATACAGCGCCGGCTTTCGAGATGGAAGAACTGGGTATCTAACATATTTATATACGTCCAGATTGCTTTTCCACTTGAGTCGCCGAAAGGTCTCGCGTGACTAGTCACATGGAAAGCGGCCTTGAGAAATTGACAATGGTTGGAGCAAATTGTTCTACAGAAGTGAGACATGACGCCAAAGGTCTCGTCAGCTTGTCTCTCATCTAGCTTAGATGATATTGCGGGCCGATAGTTCGCTTGAACGGATAGTGAAATCCCGGATTGATCACTAGTCTGGTGTACGTGGCTGGCGTCGAGAAGTGGCAGGCTAAGTCTGTTAACTGCGTCTCTTCAAATGAGAGCCTCCGATTACAAGCACGATCAGCCACACTTACCATTTTAGATAGGTAATTATTCAGACAGTGATCTTAGATGTTGAATTACGTTGTGGCGCGCCTCCACAAAGCCACCGTGGCTAGCTCCAACGAAGGATCGCTAGGACGCCCAGGTAGACATGTGACAGTAGCCAGGGACAGACACTAGAAAATATGGGTTACAGCGAAATCCGGTAGTATCCCGTTCTCAGCTGTGCAAATCTTTCTACTATTTGCGGAAGCGTTAATGGAAGTGAAGATCGGCGTCACAATCCTATTATGCGATGTGCGATTCATCATGCGCTTGATGCTTCTCTGCGATAGCCGTTTATATTACATGTGAACGTCTGAAGAACTCATCAAAGCGCTTCGTAATTCAATGGATTGTCGACCCATCACCGTCTCCTATTCGTCTCAATTGCTTCGATTCGGTACACCTTTCTTGTGCTCCTCCTAGAATATATCAGAGAACTCCCTTTCGCTCCGATCGTGGCTACATTGAGAATTAGTGTGTATAAGTAACAATAATAATAATAACATGAGTTATGTATTTAGAAACATAAAAGCACATCTTAACAGACTGGAATTCGCACGTGTCAAAACGCGCTTCAGAGCCATCTATATCCGATATGCCGATACCCTTCACATTACCGCCACTTCGCCAGAAGCGCTGTGGGATAATGATATGTTGTTAATTCTGAAGCACGGCCAGGGGATCAACGCTTATATCCGTTTCGGGGTCCATAAAAACCCAGGACTTAGAGTCCCAACATCCGTGATTATTGCTTGCTCGACCTGTTGTACGAAAGCCTACGCACAGACGCGAGGTCACCTATGCAAGGTCCCGCGAACTGCATTGGGCCTTCGTATTCGCATTTATCATATCATAGGCATGAAGCCAAGTCGCAGAGATTTCGAATAGTAGATAAGCGAAGCTATTCAGACTCTGAGACACGCGGCTAAACCTTCCCATGAGGAGGTATTGAGGCCGTAGGGGTGCTGTATATAAATACGAGTTGGTCCTCCAAGGGACTGAGAGCCTTTTGAATAGTCACGCGCCAATGCGCTCATAGAATATTATTCAATATCGGGTCATCCTTCAGGCCCTGTTTCAGCCCTTGTGATGAATATGAGCTCGCGCGGCTTGAAGGGAGTTGTGCCCCTCGTTACCTACACTAGACGCTTAAGCTAAACCTACGTGAGCAGAGCATATATAGTCTAAAGAAAGCTCTATAACGGCCGCAGGCTACGGTGAGATGGCCATGTAGGAGCATCCGAATTCTCTCTTAACCACCGCTGCCTTCCAAGCATCATCCACACGGAGCGCTGGCGCATTCAAAGCAGTACGTGGACTGACGAATCATATCAAAAGAATGGTACCGTGCAGTATTGATTATATGATGCTGGAACATCACGTTTTACTGTTGCGTTCAATGCGCTGTCTGGGAAAGCAACCCATGCTGGCCCCCGGATTCTGGCACATTTGTGAGCAATCAATTGAGCGATTTGATTGAAAAGTGAGAACTATTTATTGGGGAAAACTAACTCCATTGAAATAATTAGCTGAAATGTTCGTGATTGATTTTGTGATTGTTCCGCAGTTTCAGTTAGTAGGCTTAAGATAGCCCCTTCCCCCCCCCCCCCCCCCAGGCGCGACTGAGCTACCCCTCACCTCCTTAACCCGCCTCTACTTAACCTCCTCCAATACTTCAATATGTTGGAAGGTTACTAAAGATCTTCATTTTCACACGATCGCACTGTTT
Source organism: Xylaria sp. FL0933 (assembly GCA_022578765.1). Classification (NCBI taxonomy): domain Eukaryota; kingdom Fungi; phylum Ascomycota; class Sordariomycetes; order Xylariales; family Xylariaceae; genus Xylaria; species Xylaria sp. FL0933. The sequence continues at coordinate 10,244 of MU389740.1, forward strand.
CGCTGTTACTTAGTTGCACGTATTTCATAAACTATCACCATCTCACGCTGCGAAGAGCTGCTGTTTCTTCTTAAGAAAATGCCAATTTATTGTTATTGACTAATTAGAGTACACGATTGTTATGTAACCATGCTTGTAGCAATCTGCCGCGCCGCCCATGAAAATGCCCAAACTCCATGCTTTTTTTTTTGAATGTTCAGCATTGGTCGTATCTCAGAGTGAAGTGCAGCAAACTAGGGATCGTTCCAAAGCGTCGTAATGTCGTAAAACGTGAGATAAGGAGCGTCATGTGTGTGTTGATTAGGTGGAGGTAAGGAGGCACCATCTCAAGATGTGCTTGAGGTGGGCATGAGGTTGTTTATGTCGCGCTTAGTTGATCTTGATGGGGCGACTCTCGTGCTTCTTAGCCTTGGGGACAACGACAGTTAGGATGCCATTGTCCAAAGAAGCGGTGACGTTGTCGTGATCGACACGGCGCGAGAAGGTGAAGGAGCGCGAGAAGTTGCCGACGCTGCGCTCGTAGACCCAGAATTTGTGCTTGGGCTGCTGAGATCCAGCAGCACCCTCATTCTTCTGGGCCTCGGTGGTGGTCGCAACCTTGTTGTTGTCGTTGCTTGAAGCCTGGTTCTCTGCCTTCTCGTCCTCTACAGTTGGCTGGAACGATTTGTTGGAATGAGTCTCAGCGTTGTCTCCGCTGTGAGGCTCGTTGGTGATGGCACCGCTCGTGCCCTTGTCACCGAGCAGACCTGCGGGCGGGTTCCCCGATGTGTAGGTGCGCTCGACGTTACCCCGGATGACAATGGTCTGGGGGTCGCTGAAGTCGATCTCGACATTCTTCTTGTCGACACCGGGAAGCTCGCCGTGGAGCTCATAGTTGTCCTCTGTCTCCTTCACGTCGAAGCGAGGAGTGAAGGTCGGCACAGAGCGACGACCCTGGCGGGACTGGGTCTGGCCCTCGCGGCCGTTCTGCTCGCGGTAGGTCTTGTCCCAGTCGTCGATGAAGCGGAACAGGCTACCGAAGTTGCCAAAGTCGTCGTTGTTGGCCGTGGTGTAGAATGGGTGGTGAGTGAAGACGGACATTTTGTTGTTGAGTTGTGAGTTGTCTAGGAAAGAACTCAATAGGAATTGTGATGTGTGTGTAGGAGATTGTTGTGTTTGTAGCTTGGTTGTTCGCTTAGTTGCTGGATTGCTTGTTTCTTGCTGTTGTTGTTGTGTTCTGGTGAATGAAGGAGGTGTTTTCAACGGAATTCGAGCCATGGCTTTATAGTTGAAGATGCACTGCAAGCGCATCTTCTAACACCTTCAAGAAACATCTTCTGAATCATCATTTCGAAATCTACGCGTCATTCTCACAGCATGTAGACGCTTCTAGACAGCAGTTTGGTGATGTTGACCCAAACATCTGTTCATCTCACGATGTTGCGCGAGGGTGCCAGAAAATGCCGGAATCTTCCACGGTCTTCCACAGCGAGTCAGCCAACCAGACCTCGCGGTCGACGAATCACAACATAATACAACACGAATCACCTGTCAACAAACGACAGTCATTTGGACGTATTCTGCGCCTTCAATTGATCTTGATTGGTATCATTATTGACTGCTGAAGAACAGTTATCGTGTGCTGAGCTGATTCTGCTATTGTTGAAAGCGCCATGTCTTACTACCTGTAAGGCGCCTAGTCAGAAATGTGGTACTTGTCGCGAAGGTGCCCTGCAGACGCGTATGTGCATGGTGGGTAGGTTGGGGTAGGTAAGTACATAGGTAAGTACTTACCTTAGGTGCGTACCTACCTAGGTGGTACCTACCTAAGCTTACCGGCTAAGCCTCCTTCTGATGTGGGGGCCATAACTGTGTGGCTGGTGTCTGTGGGGATCAGTTGGAATGTGCTCGAGTTACCTAAGGTGGATACCTAAATGGCTGTTCCGTCTCCACATATCGGATTTATCGGAGCTCCTTCTCTTGACAGTTCCAAGGGGCTTGGCAGGGGACCGTTTTGACGTCATAATGGCCATATCAGCCTATCTCATCTTGCATCCAATCGAACTGGATTTCCATGTCCAGTTCCTAGCGAAATCCCACTTGTGCGGACACGTTCATGGGGAAGATACAAGGTTCTTTGTCGATCCCCAACGACTTTAAGGGTTCGACCGCCTCGCTAGTGCGCGCCGTTGCAACGCAAATACGCAGTACCGGGTCACATGCCGTCCTATGGCCCATCGCACACAACTCGCGACAGCAGGCCAAGAGAAAGAAAACCTACGTAATTGCTGAGCTTAGCTCAGCAAACCTTGGGCTAAGTCGTCATATATCGTCTCCGTCTCCGTCTCTGTTTCTCCAACAGACCATGTCCGCGCAGCAAGCGGCGGCAATCGATGTAGGCCAAGGCTGTAGGTTCATGTGGAAACCCGAGACAAGTGGCATATCGTGATGACCGAGTCGTATGATTGTATCTCGCTATGACGTGGCTTGCTTGCCCGTATGGTTGGGCCTGAGGTTGTGCTACTGCATGGTGTTCGGTGTTATCCGGATGACGAAGATAGCCGGGGCAGCGGCCGCGGCTCCAAGTGGATGGGATAGTGCATCAGCATCACCGTGTGTGTAGATGCTGGATAGGAATGCCACTACCGCATTCGTCTCTACCCGCAGCCAGGATGATCATGGCATTCTTAAGATTCGCCACAGCAAGCGTTAGCTGGCTCGGCTGGACAGTTCGCGCTTGGTCGAGATCCCGTCTCTCGCCACCCATGCTCCACAGTTTTTCGAGGTATCGACGCCTACTCTCTCTAACAATGATGATACGCTTTGGTTAGGCACAGAGATGAAGCGGCGGAGGCAGCCCGCGCTTTCTACTACTCTTCATTGTAGCGTACGATTAAGTTTCGGCGATATGGTGACGGGCTGTGTACATTCGGAGACTGTCTAACAAACTTTTCGAGGAGGGTTCTCCATTAGTACGCTCATATTCAACAAATTCAAGCTATCAACAAGAAAAGACACAATAGGGGTGTTCTTGAGCAACTGTCATAGCAAAATCATCTATCCTCTCCGTATTTTTCTTCGATGCCTCTCTTTCCTTTGAGTCGGCGCAGACTATTACTAGTGAAAAGGGTGTACTTGCGGAGGGTATCCGGTAGCGATGCCCATTGTAGTCAACGGTATCGGGGTCTGGACTCGGGCGAACAACCCAATGAGTTTCCTCCCAACGGCTGGTTCGAGCTCTGTACCATCTCGGGCGATCTTCACTTCTCGGTTCGAGTTCCAAGGGTTGCGTAGGCCTCGCGTTTTGTAAAATGGCAGTCTCGTGGTCGAGAGCCATTCGAGTTTGAACGGCTTGCCCCAGGCCTTTGGTGCCCCTTCTCCTTCGTGTGTGCTTCTAGCGCTTTCTGAATCCTCTGATGCGGCGTCCGACACCCCGTCAACCTCGTCTCGCTCCACTTCCCAAAATATTGTCCCACGGGCCGAATCGTCAATGATGCGTCCACGGGGGCATGTTTCAGTCGCTTGAGTAGGTATGGCCTTCGGTAAATCCACGTTGCTCGTAACCTGTGCCTTTGGAGCGAATTCAATCGCGGCAGCTGGGTCATGGTTGATAGGCGAGATCATTCTGGCATATCCGAAATATTCGCCAGATTTGTTGGCAGAAAATATGAGATAGACATTATCGGCAGCCTGTTTGTAAACTTGTTAAACCAGGTCCCATTTCTTTTGGTCATTCATGTGCGCTTGCTTACCCCAAAGGCATCATTAAGCGTTCCCTCGTTATGGGATTGCGTTGCCCAGACACCATTTTGAATGCTAAGTTCCAGATCCTCCACAGTTAAACTTTTCAATATGAAGAATTTGTCTTTTTGTTGAGTTCCAGTCGCAACAGGCGTACTTTTGGTATTGGCACCGACTTCTTGCGTGGACGACGAATTAACAGATTTACTAGGCGAGCTTAGTGGCGCCTGATCTGCAGACAAGGGTTGAGCATTTGATGATATAGCCGCTGGACCTGTTGGTGCGGTTTGACCTGACGACCCCTCGACAGTATTTTTTCGTAGCCGGCTTACGAGCCTGACGGATTGGAATTTCGAGTCATGCAGCTTTTGTTGAGCCGTGATGCAGCTTATTTCGTCTTTAAAATTGGCAAAGGCGCAGTTACTCTTCGAAATTAGGAAAAGAGATTCCAATCCCGTTGCCTCTTTACAAATATGGTAAACCAAGCTCATGAGCTCTGTCTGCGGCGGGAGATTCCCAATCCAAATGGCGTGGCCTAAGGCTCATGTTAAGAGACTCGCTTGGGACATGGGACTTATGTCGGACTGACCACTTTGACGAGGCTTACGCGGCGGACCACGAACGACGCTGGGTCGGTTTCTTGTCAATTCTGGGACGTTGGTATTAATTATATGTTCCACACAAGACTCGTTTTGATTTTTGCCATACCCTCATTCGGACCAAACCCTCCCAAAGCCTCTAGATTATGGTTCCTTTGTAACGGCGAAGACGCCCTTCGGTCCCCAGAAGAGCCATCGGGCATGAAGAATTGTGGCTGGGATAAGTGAGCAGGTATCGACGAATTCTGCCCTGGATATTGGTTCGGAGTTGGGTAATAATACCCAGGAACAGGGACCTGTGACTGGTTTGGCATGATATTTGTATAATAGCCCATACCCATACCACCTCGTAACGACCCTGGTTGATGCTGTTGCTGCTGCTGAGTGTTCGGAGACATCTGGGCACTGAAGTACGGCTGGATTTGTTGAGGCTGGGGGAGGTAATACTGCTGATTCGCGAGTTGCGACATGTGCGTCTGCCCAGGATAATGAATCATTTGCGGTATTATGTTGGGACCAGCAGGTGTGTATCGTTGGTGTTGTTGCCCACTACTGTATCCCGGTCGGTACCCGGAGTGCGGGAGAGCGTTCGCCATTGCGGTCATGTCGTACGGTCCCTGGCGGTTTGAGCCTTGGGCGAGGGGTAATTCAAGTTGACTGGAGAAGGGATTCGACGATGGAGCATACATATGCTGATATTGTCCCTGGAATACAGAGGTGTCCGAGGGACTGGCGCTTTGTGCATTGGTTGACGACCCGTCGTCCGGCTTCGTCCCCTGGCGAGAATCTCTCAGCATCTCCGGGCTCGCGTAGTCGCTGCCACTGTTGGCGGATGGTACAATATCCCCCATTTTCCAGCACAGTCAGCAAGTGATATTTGAAGCTAAGGTGATGTGCTGGTTTCGTAATAGAATCGAAATCGCTAGTGTGCAGGTTCGCTGATACGGATAGCCGAGCGTTTTTTGGGTTATATTGATTTGGCCGTGCACCCGAGTAGACAGCCGACACTGGCAGATTCTCGTAACCTCGATACCCTTTTGCAAGGAGGGAGCGGTCCTAGTTGAATGGGCGCCAAATCCAGCAGGAGAAATAGTGGTACAACGTAAATTGACCGAAACCTTCCAGCGAGGATTAAAGGTATCCTATAACCGGTAACAGATCACTCCGAGCTTCCTCTGTCCCCTCTTTCGTGCGTGGTCTCTAGACACGGGGCGCCTGTCACCGCACGCCGCACGGCTTATTGAAGCCGGTGACTTGGTGGAGGAAGTGGTAGGCTGGTAAAGGCCCTATGTCGTATGGCAGGACAAGATAGCAAGGGTGGTGGAAAAGCTTAATTTCTGAGTAATGTGCTTGTTGGGAGTTTCGTCTCTCCACGAGGTGTATATAGTGATTACACGGCCTGAATAAATCAACGCATGTAGTGAAATGTATGCAAGTTACAAGCCGAGTAGGTTGAAGTGTGACTTGGGACGGTGATGAGTATTAGATATTAGGTTGTGTGGCTAATTTGGTCGACCATGTGGCCCAATGTGATTTCTAACAGCCCCAACCAGGGTAGGTACTTGTATCGCATGTACTTATTGGGAATCGAATAGGAAGCATCATGGTGTAGCGACAATCTTTGCCTTTTCCTTCTGCAGTTATGCAGCAAGGGCACGAGAGCAGTAGCATGAGACAAACCGGGAAACGTATACAAGGCGCAACGGCGTCACTGTGGGCGGCACCAAGTCTATTAGGCCGCCTACCAGCACGTTGATTCGGAAGTGGCACGGAACTACAGAGTCTAGCGAAGTCCCGGCGGGACAGTACAGTAGGAAGGAGTCCTGGGAGGGGCCCCTGGGGGTCCATGGTCCCCGACGTGAACGCATCAGCGCTGGAAGAGGAAGGGTTCGATACCTGGTATGGACGGACAAGAAGTCTAAGGTAGTTTCCGGAGCCAGTGGGCACAGGCTAGTAGCCAATGAGCAAAAAAGCTGTATAGAGAAGATGCGAAATTGGAATGGAGCAATGGGATTGCTTCACCCGCATGGTGTTGGCGCAGGGTTTTCGCCACCAGACCCTCGACCACCAGCCCAACACACCAGCTATTCGTGTTTCGGGGTTCGCGAGTCCCATTGGCCCTGTGCTTGTGTCTCCCAACGCATTGCCCAGCAAAACCCTAATAATACCGATACCTTTGTTTTCAAGAGCACACATATTGAGATCCCCTAGTCTGATAGGCGCCGACCCAGCCACAAATGGTCTAGACAGGGCTTTTTATCGAGCAGCCCGGTCAATCACGCTTCTGAAATCCTGCCGTGAAAGTCATCGGTTGTGCAACAGAGCCGAGGGCCCATCGGGTGCTTTGGGTTAGAGCCATAGTTAGCTCATAGTGAACATGGTGGCGAACCCCAGAAAAATTATGTTCCTGGGCGAGCCTTGCTCATCGATCCTTTTGCGGCTGCTTAGCCCTACCAGCAGCAGGAATTTGGACCGAAGATCCAGGAACCCCGGAGACTGCGCCATCACCTGGGCCGGGGCGGAGCGGGATTTGGGCACCGGGATACTTCCCAGCCGAGCCAGCTCAGGGTATGGAATGTGAATACGAATATGGTGAATATCGTTACACAGGTGGGTTCTTCCATGGTGCGCATATGAGAAGGTTGTGTCCAATGCCACGCCAATAAAAGACGCCGCAGTTCCCAGGTAGCTCGATGCGCAAGGCAGGAGCATTGTCTAGTAATCTACCTTTGACGTAGGCAGTTGGGAGCTCTTAATCAATAAGCAACTAGGTTCGGGGAATAGACGAAGCATAGGTCTACGCCGGCAAGCAGTGGGATGTCGTCCATCTTCGCATCATGGCTAATTGGCAGGCTAGCGCCGTAAAGCTCGGGCTATGATGAAATGTTTACAGTGGCTGCTGTGGAGAGAGCCGCAATCGATTTTTGGCTCGGGGAGGGGGATTGGGATCGGGGAAATACTGATTTCCCATACTGCTCAACCAGTAGGCGGGCAGAGGTGGGCTAGGGCAGAATAAGGGACCGAGAAGCTCGCCAAAAACACTGGCTCGACTGGATAGGTCGATGCGCTACTGGGCGACTGGTCGACTAGTCGCATGCCTAGACGGGCTGTCTATGGACTAGGTGTCTAGATCTGGATGCACAGGCTCGACAGGGAACCATGGTTGCGCCCATGGTGTATACACCATGACGCTGCAAAGCGTCAGCGGCGTATAGGGCAAGGATTGACCTGCCTGCGGCCCCTGTCATGGAGATCACTAATACCACTTTGTCGTCTATACCATCATAGTATGCAGTATACACACATACCGAGATTGTATGCATACTTGGGAGTAGAATAATTAGTACATACGTAGAAGAATACAGACTACTACGCATATGTAGAACAAAGCGGTTGAGAGTAGACGGGAGGCCGGAGCTCAGGCACTCCAGGATGCACCTCGCAATAAGCCCAGTGTTTGTTGTTGTCAGCGTACTGCATTGCCGACCTTGTGCAGTGTAGTGTATTCGACAAAACGGGCTGTTTTTCTTTGGCTATTCCTTCATGCGCGTCACATGATTTCTGCCCTGAAGCGATGAAGAAAGGGCGTTTGTTACCAGCCGAGGTGATGGAAAAAAAACGCGGACTCTCACTAATACCCCAGCCACCAGTGAGAGTCCGCGTTTTTTTTTCCATCACCTCGCCAGCTGCTGCTAGGCTAGACGACCAGTCATTGTCATTCGATGATATGTCTTATGTCTTATTCGGTAGGTACCTACAAATATAATAGGTTAGATAGGATCCTGGAGAGCGACTCAGCCACTGGCGATCTTGATGAGAGCCACAACTTACAGAGTACGCTAGGCACCTCGATAGGAGTAGGAGAGAGTAGGTATGCGAGGTATGTAAGTCGTGACACCTTGACACCTACCGTGGCCCTTGTTCGACTTGTTGTTTGTTGTAACCGTACGCATACCAATTCCGTACAGCAACGGTCCGGGTAAGGTAACTACAATTAGTCTTGGCATCCACACAAGCTCCCTCAGCGCGTCTGGGCACCAACTCTGCAGTACCTACAGGTAGGTACCATGCAGCAGCGGTAGTATTGGGAGGTACGACCTACCGCAAAAGCAAGGACAGACGCCACATTGTGGCAAATGATGGCGATCTCCTGCCCAAACGGATGAGGCGTGACCTTGCCACCGAGTTTTACCTGTCCTGTGTGCCATTTCGCCACTTCTACTATTTGGGAAGGATTCGCGTCACTGTCCCATCATTTCTGTACACGACTCGCAATATGCTCCATAGAAAACCCCCCTCAGACGGCACCGGGGGCTAAAGATGATGCGCTTAAAATGCAATCAATGCAAAACTGGTGTTCCGTGTGGTTTGTGCATGGCCTAATTTGGTACCTGTGGCCTGGAGATATGTATATTGCTTTTATAGCCTCGAAATTGAGCCGCCTTTTAAAGGTCTGCAAAAGATTCCTTCTTTAAGATCCCAATTCAATGCTCATATATCGCGACGAGATGAGGCTGGATTTTATTTGATTTAGGGACAACCTGTGTGCGGAGTGAAAGCTCCGAGAAGCTCCGAGAAGCTCCTTAAACAACGCTGGCGAGCAATGGAGAGCTGCCTTCAGAGTTTGACCATAAGGGCCTCTATTAGCTAGGTATATTATGGTACCGTTAAGTGGCCAGGTTACCCATCGAGCTGTAGAGTCTAGATCTCTTTCGGCTCTTGTGGGGATAAGGCTGGTATCCAATCATATACTTACCATCGCTTTATTCTCGATCTGGCTGCCGACAACATGTCTAGTCTAGGTAGGACATAATGCCCTGCGTTTTTACTGTTAAATGTGGTCAAGGCGAGGTACTTCGGCCTCTGAGGCTTTTACAATGATCCTCTGATGGACCTGACGGTTCCAGTAAAAACACCGGGGCGTTTGAAGGCATAAACCAATGAATTTAAAGAAACGCGGCATCAGCAGGTATATATGTGACAGAATCCCAGGCAGCATTCTAAATGAGGCATCTCATTTGAACCTCATTCTCGACGGAGCATGATCTGCCTGCACGTGGGAAGTTGTGTGCCATCACCATGACAAGTAACTACCCGATACAAAGAACTTATGTCTATACTACCGTTACGCTTCTAGGGCACTATATAGGTTACTTAGGTATTCAAGGACACTGTAACCAGCTTCACATCATGGGAAAGAAGGAACAAAGAATGCTATTTTAAAAAGCTGGAATCCACTACTAGACTTGATGGGGACCCTTGTCTCTACCTAGGTACACTATGTTCGTTGCTGAGGCCAGTATCGGTACTAAAGAGTGAACAGAGGATATTCGAACTTACATACCATAAAAACTGTGATCGTCTATTTACCCCCTGCCTAGACTGCTGAAGTGATGGGCTTGGCAGGACTCTCATTGTCAGGTTGTCTAGCTATTCTTTGGGGATTAACTTAACACCAGTGTTTTCTTCTTTCTTTCCCTCTCTCCGTCTTCGTAACGCGGTAACATTGTCCGATGTAATTGCACTATATAAGTTCTCACTCCGTTTAAACGTTTATCTGGCTACAGTTATCACTTTCTTGATCATTAAACCTCCGCAACATCGTAACACTTTTCTCTTCCATGCAAAGATGGATTACCGGTATATCTGGTTCGATGTAGTCGAATCCGACTCTTCCTACCACTGAAAGTCAAACGAACTCGAATCTTCAACCAACCTCCGGACAAGCAATAGCATACCCATGTCGCTTTGCGGTCGAGTTGTCCTGTCCGTTGAATTTGCGACCAAGATATTGTAGTAGTGGTGAGACATCAGATATTCACGCGACATAGCCACCCCAGCACCGTCACTAACTTCGAACGCAACGCAGCGTCAAACATTGCTTCCATTTATTCGCCGAACCACCGTCGCTACGACCTCTTACCGTACAGCAGCAGTCAAGCGTTCCAGTTCCCGCGAGCCACATACAGACACATCAATTTTTGAGACACGTGGATAGAAGCACCGCGTCTTCGTGATCGTGCTTTGAATCCCGTTATGTTAGACGGGCCTAAGCTGTGCTCTAAGTAGCACTCATCATGTTAGATTGCGCTGGGGTTACACAATGTCACAGAATCTCCGTACTGAAACGTATTGCGAACGCGACTAAGTCGGTTTGATTGAAGCCCCGCCGCTCGAAGATGGAAACATATTAAGATGGAAACAGACCATGGTGGCACCGTGTCGATTTCGGTAGGTAAATCATATCATGAGAATGGTTGTAGTAGAAACCGTTTATTATCAGTCGTATGATATGTACAAGATAGCTGCAGGCAGGTCAAGGCGCCCGGGTTAACTACGTGATCGTGTCGCGACTTATTGACGCAAATATGCTCCGTGACAGTGCCCCGGCGTTACATATCATAACAATGGTTTGGAATACTTGTGGTGCAGGTCCGTACTTTCAGGGTATAGTAACACACCATCACACCACGACACTATCAAATGATAGAACGTTGTCATATCGACATCTTGGCCGTCTGCATCCATCGCATATGGTACTGTGACACATTCATATACCCTCTTGTAGAGTTACCTCAGTTGCCGTGTTTTAGTTCTGCAACTAGACTTCGCAGAAATTATTGACATCCAGGCCTCCCGTAGCTTCCATCCAAAGATGGCAGGAAATATAATTTTGTTCCCCTTCTTGTCCAAAGCGGGTTATTTTATTGTCTACACTAGTTCTGGTCATATATAGCAGCCATTTGGTAACTGACACGCCTATAGTGTCAGGGAAATGAATGAAACCATGAGTAACGAGTTTAACATATGACAATGAAACATTGAACAATCTTCCATGGGAGGCCGGTAGCCAGTACGGCATTCTAACAATAAATTAACCCTATCATGTGATTCAGTGATATGCCAGGTATTAACCGTACTTCTAAACTTCATTCGCTCAATTAAATTCGAATAGGTACCACCTTACCTTTGAGTGCTAACACTATATCTACTATGTAGGAGAAAAGTCTCGGAAACCTACAAGAACACATACACCATGGCCATCCAGTATTGCGCCCGAAAGATTGTGGTTAATGAAGCTCACGAGTGTGTTCGCTATGATGACTAACTATTAAATGCATGATTGTACAGCCAAGGAATGCAACGCCAAAGATACTCGTCAAGAAAACCACAGCGCCACATATATATTTGATTAGCTAGGATAGGAATTCTAACATAGACCAAAGATCGGCTTTTACAAGACGGGCTACGGTCCTGATTAGGGTGAGTAGAGTGAAGGTTAAAGCAGCAGTAGCAAAGTTGTTCTGTAATACTGTCTTGTTAGATGCACCTGAGATATTTGGCCAGAGGGCAACCGTGAAGTTCGGCTCATAAAGTTACCAAGAGGGAATTTGCTCTGCATAGTGTCATTAAGTCAACCAAATGAGGTAAACCTACGCAGATAATCAAAACTCCCAGTCTGTCATCGAATTTGATTCTAGTCATAATAGCCTTTCAGCTCGCATGCTCAGATATAGTACACGTGCCCGTGCTCCATGCGCTAAAATACTACATATGAACTCTCGTGAGCCCTTAATCCCTCTTCAATGGCAAATGTCTCTCTTCAATACCGTCTTTCGTAATAATCATCATTTGCAAACCATCACCGACCTCAATGTGCCGTTCAACAGCCGAATCAAAGGCGTCCTTGACAAGCACCTCAACCTCGTTGCGAGGTAAAGGTTCACGTGCACGCTCCTGCAGCGCGTGGCCAACACCGCTACCCGGGATATACTGGTTCTTGAAGTTGACCTGGTTATCCAGGAATGGCATTATGAGGGAGGCTGCAGCTCCGCCAGCGCGGCACTGCTCGCGCTCGTAACTGCCGACAGGGTCATATGAGTACACAGCGCCCGTACCATCCTCATCGAGACCGCCGAGGATGGCGTGGACATAGTAAGGAAAGAAGCGCTTCTGGTAGAGGATGGTAGAGAGCCGCTTCGCGCACGCCGAGACACTCATCGGCTTCCCGTGCCGGTACCGGTACATCTTGCAGACAGCATCCAGCCGTTCCTTGAGCGCCTCACCGTCCGCGGCGAACCCCACTACCGACAGCAGGATATTGGCGTCGTCCTGCGACGATGTAGAGCCTCCAATCTTGAAGACCTTCGGTGCGTATCGCGTGTTGATGCTGTAGCCTGCTGTCAGACGGGTGTCGCCGGCAATGATGGCGAAGTCGGCGCCAGCAATGGCGAGAGTCGAGCCGCCGTTGTCGGTGTATCTGCAAGGGTAGGGATACGGTGTCAGCTCTGATTGTCTTTACGATCTGGCAGTGTCCCGACAGGAGCACGATAGACTAAGGGAAATGGTCGCTTACGGGTTAAAACGATGTTCCCGAAGGCCGTCGACAGTGTCTTTGGGAACTTCAGCAAAGGAATAGTTGGGCCCGTTGAGGACGGGGTTCTGGCTAAACATGGCCATGTTGACCGGAGTTTTGACGAATCTCGCTTTCGGCTGGTACTATATGTTGTGATGCGGGAGCGGCGAACGGAGGTTGGCGGCTAGAGGTGTAGATATCTCGAAGATGGTTGGTGAGTTGGTGAGTTGGTGAGTTGGAAGTTGATTGATGTTGGGGCTTTCCAGGTAGCTCTGACGCACGCGTACAGCCTGCAGCCTTGCTGGAGGCACTGTAAATAACCTACTAGGAGGTAGTTACCTGATTAGCGGGTCGGATAAGGTAGGTATGTACTGCAGTAGGTAGGGGTAGCTCTTGATGACTAAGCAAGCACTTAAGCTGTGTGAAGCGCCCAGAGACGGTTCAGCCAATCATTGGCAACAATGCAATTAACACACAGCAGCTTCCTATTATGGCTCGCTACCTAAGTACTTACCTACATCATCTCCTATCCATATCACCAAACGAAGTCTGATCTGCCCGCGACTTTTCACCAGCGGAGGTTTCTGTGCTTAGCTCGAGGTACCAAACACAGCTAGGTCAGTAGCTGTCGTGGTGTCCGCTCGCCTTCGTTCAATCATTTTGTGCCATGAAAAGTTGGTGCGATCCGCTTTAACGTCATCGACGTTTCTTCGGTAATCATGGTACGCGACATTCGCCAGCGCGCTCTCGAGAAAATCGCGGCACTCTCGGCCTCGAGCTCGATTACTTCTTTCGACCGATCCGATCTAGACCGTTTATGCAGAGCCACATCGCTGCATGGCAGGGGAAGGGATGCCGTCAACGGCGCGGCCAAGGGTGCGGCCCCTTCGTTAGGTCAAGTTCCCATGGTAAGTCCAGCATCTTAAAACAGAAACAGAACCCCCTCGCTGACGCTTTTGCAGACCATTCGGGAATACGAGGTTCTTATCGCGCTTTGCAAAACCGCGCCAGTGATTCAGAGCAGTCAAAGCGCCCAGAAACTCGCTAGTCAATTGACCCCCTATATTCTCGAGTCTCACGTCCAGAGCTTTGTGCCGTCGCCCGGCTTCAACCGAATCGAGCCGTCCCCGAACGAAGCCCTCACCACGAGCCTGACAGCTGCTCTGCTGTCTCTCGGGAGTAACCATGAGAGTCTGCACGAGACTGTGTCAGACAGTATCTGGGCCTTCTTAGCTAGCCTGCGAGCAGCCACACAAACCATAACGCCACCCAGGCTTGAGGGAGACTCGGAGCAGAACCTGGAAGAAGCGATCCGGACTGCTACCTTAGCTATATCTTTCCTTGGGTTTTTGGACGCGGCTTCGGCCCAGGCTGACTTCTGGAGGAATGGCGGTAGATTGGCTCTGATCCAACGGGTTCGCAACCTGTTGTCAGATACCTTCCTCACGGCCGTGGATGGCGCCTTCTCCACTATCCGCAACTCACATTCTTCTGATCGCCATGTTAAGGAATGGAAAAGGTGCCTACGCCACTATGCCAGCCAAGGACGCCCCCTTGGACCCATGCTGTTACAGAGGAGCTTCACATGGCTGTTAGTGGCGGCGACCTCCCTACTAGTCGTTGACGCCAAGGATTTGAGGGGCACGCACATCTTGGATACTCTTATGTCGAAAGATGACCTTCTGAAACCACAGTCTATTAGCAGTCGAGATGTCGATTTGCGATCTCTAGAGATGTATGCCGGACTTGCTCAAGAAGAGATGGGACGTCTTGAAGCTAGTGCCGATTTCCTCGAGCTTGCTTCTTCCTCGCAACAAAAACTAGGGTATGCTGTGAAGGCCTCCGTCATCATCAGTTTTCTCAACTGCTGCGTACTTAATGAAGACGCGGCGGATCCGGATCTTCTGATGGGCTGGCTCGCAGAAACCCTTGAGTCGGACCAAATTTCTGATGATATTTTAGCGTCCGTAGTTCCCCGAGCTATGGCCATTTTAGCTAGATTCTTGCCGGACTATGCGCCAACAGTTATCCGACTTCTTCCCAGATTCATTGTTCAGACTACGCCATCGGCAAATACTGTCAGCGTAACATCGAAATGTCTCACCTTCATTTTGCATACACTTTCCAACGACGCCGTCATTTCTACGCTTTATACGTTGGGTAATGTTCTAAGCCCAAGTCATGAACATGGTATGGCCAATGGGTCAACTGGAGATCTGGCTGGGGAGAGTACAGGCTCATCCAACATCTATCATGGGAGACAATCCACCGGTAGCGACATATCTCTAAAAATCAAAAGTGGGGAAGATACTACTGCCGTGTATGCTAACATCATCCAAACAATATGTTGCATTGCGAAGTCATGTGAGGATCAGAAGATCACGGCCCTGGCACAGGCCATGCTCCTGCAGAAGCTGACCAAAGTCAATCAATCGGTCGATGCACACATTCTCGTAGGAGCCAGCATCCTCTCACTCAACTCGGGCCAGTTGGAATTCCGGTCACTCTTAAGGTTGTATTCGAAGATATGCCACGTAGCAGTGGCACAGGAGAATCCAATCCTGCTTGATGCGGTAAGATAACATAGTATCGTGGTGTCTATAACCTGCTTACATTTTCTAGATTATGAAGGCTCGCAACCACATTGCGGCTAATATCACGCGTGACTCTCCGTTATTTGATATCTACCTTGAATACATGCTTGAAGACCTAGTTTCGAAAGGAGACATTCATCAGTCTAACCACATGAAAGAGTCAGATTTTGAGTTTGCAGCGCAAGAGATTGCCCAACTCCTGCGACCACTAGCTACGCTGATGGCAACCAAGGATTTTGCTGCTAACATGTCTGGTCAAGATGATGATGGCTTCGCTCTTACTCGTGATGCATGGTTTAATATCGTAGTCCATGGCTTCACCCCTACCACTGCAAGGGGTAAGAAGTACATCAACGAACTGAGATACATGGCTATACACTCGCCTCCCCTTGTTGCGGAACAGCGTGGAGAACAGATTGAAAGCGACATCGAACTCAACACTGTCCTCCGTCGAGCTAACACATCAGACCGAGAAGCTAAGCAGAAGAAATCGCTGACCAGTCTCATACCTTCAAAGGCGTCCCACATTAGAGGTTTGAGCTATAGAAAAGTAATATTCCTTCAGGCTGCTTATTTAGTGGAAAGCCTACGAGCAGATTCTGGCGACTGCACCAAGGCACTCTCATATTTTTTAGAACCTAGCATGCGAAAGGACGATGTTCGCAACGTTATGGAGGGCATCGCCTCGGCTGTGATAGAAAGATATCTGGATAAAACTCTCGATGCTAAGCTTTCAACATTTTCTGCACACTACGCCGCGTCCCAGCTTGCAACAATCCTCTGCGGTTGTTGCCATCGAATCCAGCGCGTCCAACAAGCGGCGCTCTATTGTGCAGACAAAATCATTCGCGAAGTCCCTTCTGCTCTCTGCCAAAAATCGTCACTGTTTGCACTTTTAGAGCTTCTATCTCTCATGTGGTTGAGTTGTTTCCAGGCGGAAACAGACTTATATGATCCGCAGTCAGTTTTCACCTCGAAGCTGGGAAATGTTACGGTTGAGTTATCGGACGATTACAGCTTCAGGAAGACAACTCTGAACAATCTCTACAAGCAAGCAAAGGCTTGGGTATCCCTCGCCATTAACCTCGCACCCGCCGACGTGAAAGGCCTGCTTCAGACATATTTGTCGGAATTTGATGATGAAGGAGCATACGGACACATGTCACTTGGCCGTTCGTTTGCGGTGGAAATGGGATCCGCTATCCCAGCAACCGATCAGAGATTGACATCATTGGACCGAATTGGGGAAACCAGCATCAACACAGCTTCCGACTTCATTGCGCAGTATACCACTCGCCAGGAGTATAGGTATGGAGAGACATTACCTAGTCACGGCACAGATTTGCTTAACGTTATGCCAATGGTTCGAAGAAATTCTTTTATGAAATCCGCACCTTCGGACCGTGCCGACGCTGTTGCGGCTCTTGCCCATGTCGCATCTCGTTTGACTGGGAGAAAGGGTACCCCTTTGCAAGACGTCAGGGGTATTCTCCGACGTGCTGCTGCTTTGCTATGCCGCAGCCCGAAAGACGAGAGTGCAATCACACATTACCTTGTCACCATACCATTCCACATTTTCAGCAAAGAGTCTATCAAATTCGGAGTGTCTCTTTGGCTCGGTGTAATGCACGAAAATCCCAGGATGGAACCACGATTACTGAGTGAGATAGCTCAACAATGGGAGGTCACAATCCAAAAGAAGCTGGGTCTTTTCGATCCGAGTTTTATGTAGGAGCATGTAACTTCGCCGCCTATCGCTCGAGTGTACTAACGCAAGACATTTAGGCATCCGGATCCATTCTTCCAGAAAGAGGAGTTTGCCCCTAGCGACAATGAAGCCCTTACCAAGCAAAGGCAGCATATACATAACCTTCTAGCTCCCCACACCCATCTGATGCAGTTCTTCAGTAGCCACTTCAATGCAACGCGTCTAGGTAGCTCTGACACACAGAGGATCTTCCTTCGGCTGCTAGACTTGACACTGGACGCTTTGAAAACATCAATATCCCATCCTATGGCTAGGGAAATTCGATTAAGGATCATATTATTCAGTTTGAAAGTTTTAAGAGTGAGCGAAACCGCCGGCGTAACAGCCCAATGGCGTTTAAAAGATAAAGTTTTGTCGGCGGGGTTGAGTTGGTTCAAATTTACGCCAAAATGGTCTTTCGGCAGCAATTTGCTTCAACTGAAGACAGAGGTGAAACTGATCAACGACATTAAGAGTGGCCTCAAAGCTGTGTCACATATTACTCCTACGCAACCTGTGAGCGGTGCCGTCACTGTGACCCAGAAGGAGTCACTGTTCGATATTCTCCTAGAAAGCGAACAGGCGAGACTTAATGTTTGGATCCATCCGCTCAATGAAGGGCATTTACTGCGACCGGAAATAATGACAAGTCATGGCAAAGCAACACTTGAGGTAAGTTTTCCATAATAGGCTACAGCTTGTACTTGGCTAATTTTCAGGCCGCCCTAAAACCTTTGATACGAGCTGCCTGGGCTGAGAGTCCTTCCCTAGCTATTGAGCTTGTCAGCAGGTTTAATATGCCTAGTGTACACCAAGAAGTCCGTTGGTTAATACTGAATTTTCCTGCTAAAGCATTGCGTGAAGCCGAGGCGCTTTCAATTCTGTTTGGCGGCGAGCTTCCTCAAGACGTTCGGTTTCAACTTAAGGTAGGTTCCTTGATCCTCAGCCACAAGAATGTACTAAGAATTGTAGTATCTGTTGTACTGGACACCGGTAAATCCTGTTACCGCTACCACTTATTTCTTGCCGGCGTATAAGAATCATCCATTCCTCATTCAATATGCCATGAGAGCCTTGGAATACCATCCTATTGATGTAACATTCTTCTACGTTCCGCAGATTGTCCAGAGCCTTCGCTTCGATGCTTTGGGATATGTGGAACGGTACATCATTGAAACGGCACAATTTTCCCAGCTGTTCGCACATCAAATCATATGGAACATGAAGGCTAACTCTTACAAAGATGACGATGCTACCATTGTAAGTCTTTTCCAGCGAAGTTTAGGGTATCACATACTGATGTGTGTTAGCCTGATGCTATCAAGCCTGCCCTCGACAAGGTGATGACGAAATTGGTGAACAGCTTCTCTGGTGAAGATAAAAGCTTCTACGAGAGAGAATTTGCTTTCTTCGATGAGGTTACTGGTATCTCTGGAAAGCTCAAGCCACTAATCAAGCGCGACAAGCCAGAAAAGAAACAGAAGATAGAAGAAGAGCTCCGCAAAATCCAGGTTGCTGTGGGTGTCTATTTACCCAGTAATCCCGACGGTGTAGTTATCGGTATTGACCGGAAATCTGGTAAACCCCTACAATCTCATGCAAAAGCGCCTTTTATGGCTACTTTCCGCATTCAAAAGACTATCGGTACAGCGGAAGAATCTGATGAGGCCATTCAAGAAGCGGGCAAGAAAGCTGAACTACCACCACAGAAGACAGTTGAGGTTTGGCAAAGTGCCATATTCAAAGTTGGCGACGACTGTCGTCAGGATGTACTGGCTCTGCAAATGATTGCCGCTTTCCGAGGCATATTCCACAATGTGGGGCTGGATGTTTACGTGTTCCCGTACCGCGTTACAGCTACTGCACCAGGTTGTGGCGTAATTGATGTCCTGCCGAATTCTATTTCCCGAGACATGCTGGGACGCGAAGCTGTTAACGGTCTATACGACTATTTCATCAGCAAGTACGGAAACGAAGACTCACTCCGCTTTCAGCATGCACGCAGCAATTTCGTTAAGAGCATGGCCGCCTATAGCATTATATCCTTCCTGCTGCAGTTCAAGGACCGTCATAACGGCAACATTATGATCGATGACGCAGGCCATATTCTCCACATCGACTTTGGTTTCTGTTTCGACATCGCTCCTGGTGGAGTGAAATTTGAGCGGGCACCCTTTAAGCTTACCAATGAAATGATTCTGGTCATGGGGGGTAGCATCGAGCATCAAGCCTTCAAGGCATTCGAAGAGCTGTGTGTCAAGGCATTCCTTGCCTGCCGACCTTACGCCGAGAAGCTTAGCCAAATTGTCCTCTTGATGATGGAAAGTGGCCTCCCTTGCTTTAAGCCCGAGAGCGTTAAGCACTTCAGGGAACGTTTCGTTCTCGAGAAGAACGAACGCGAAGCGGCCGAGTTTGTTAAGGACCTTGTCAGGAAGAGTGCTGGAAGCTACAGCACGATGGTCTATGACCAGTTCCAGCTGATGACAAACGGAATTCCTTACTAAAGCAAAGAAAGTATTTTGAGATATAGCAGTAGGCTTGGAACATAATTTAGTTCGCGGCATTGACCGCGTCTCATATGTATTTAATTATAATCTCATTCGTTGGTTCGACTATAACATCATATGAAACACTCGAAGCATTCCCGTATCACGCTGCTCAATGAAACGGGCTCTCTACTTTCTTGTGTCAAATTCAATCGCTTCAACTTTAATATGACCTGATTTCCTTGACTTACTTTCTCTCTCTGGCTAGAATTCTCACAATCTCAGTCTATCACATGGAAAGCATCAGCTAGCTCATCAAAAGCAAGAGCCTCCGAATATGTTTTCTTGACTTGGGGGCTGAGAAGTGTAGAGAGTCGGACTAGACAGTGTCGCATGTACTCGCGGAGTAAACGCCGTGCTTAGACGTCTGTTAACCCAGAAATTTCCCGGGATTAGTTATATGCTACGCTATATAACGCTTAGCTTATTACATCATATAATGTCCTCACTGCAGATGTATATAAGTTGCGTAGGCAAAGGACAGTAACATGATGATGTGGCGGGTGAATTGAATCGAGGGTCTTCAAGGAGAGATTACGGGGATTCTCGCAGGAAGGAAGACATGCTGTGTTTATTAAAACAAGATTCTAGTCAACCATCTTAGAGGCTGCTACATACAACTCGAAACAAGTTTATAAACTCACAATGCCCTCTCTATAGACCTAGCAGTTTCCTGATCAGCATGACACTGGTGGTTTGTACTTTAAAGTCTTGAGTGTCTTTCATTGTGTACTATTACTTGCCAGCATCTAGCCCTGCTATAGCTAGAACTTCGAGGGCGGCTCATAAACTGCGTCAATTCTTTGCCTCAGTGTGACTTTGTCGCCACTAATGGCAGGCCTAATGATGGGCTTGTCTGTCATTTCATTATTTTCATCTTCTTCCTCCACCACTTTATCGATTCTCCTCCTGGTGCTCGAGAGCGTGTTGGCCTGGAATGCCCCACGCGGATAGAGAACTGAGGGCTTGCTGGGTTGGTTTTGTAGGAACCACTGAACCCTCGGTTTTGGCGCTCGTGATGACTCCTGCGCACTCTCATTTGGATTTGCAAACGAGGGAAGTTCCACGAGGCGGGCCTGGCTTGGCTCCGCCTCACTCTTCACTTTGATCATGACGGGGACGGGCTTCATGCCATCGCTTCCACGCAGGACTTCGCTTAAGTCGGAAGCAATTCTCCGCAACCCATCGCCGCTAGTTACGTCAACAGGGAAGCTATCTGTAGTGGTTTCTATCGCCTGTTCTATCGCCCTTTTCAACTTCGCGTTCTCCTGGAGGAGTGCTTCGTTCGCGTCGACCTGTGTCCGCCACATGGTTTTGATCTCTTCGGTGACGCGGTGATTCGTCTCCAGCTCAGCCCTCAGAGCCTTCAACCTCGCGAGTGCCAATGGATCCGAGCGACTTACGACCACGGCGCCCTTGTCACTCTGGGCCTTGCTCACCTTGCTACCCATCAGTACCCTCTCCTTTGATTGCCTATACCTATAGCTAGCAGTCCGAGCGAACGGTTTTTCGATAGATTTCGGAAGTGTTTTTCCGAGGTCTTGAAATAACTCGGCCATCCAACCAACGAAGACAGAGCCTGAGCCATTGGCAAAGTCGCTTTCGGGAAATTTTCCATCTGCTGGAGGCGGGGCATTGGGTGCTCCCCCAAAGAAGGCGAGAGCCTTGCAGATTTGGTCGACAACTATTTGATCAGGCAATTCCCGCAAGAGGGTTAGTAGACGGGCCTGTTCAGCTTTAGTTTCTGCAGCCGTAAAGGGTCGCGGTGAGCCAGCTCGAGAATACTCGGTCAGTATAGTGGCTTGAGAAGACGGTGGCTCTGAAGGAGCTGCTTGGTGTTGTGTCTGTGCCGGGCCTTGGCTGGAGTAAGCTTGTAAATGAGTGTGATCTTCGTGTTGTAATGGCGAAGTATCCCTCGGCGACATCCCCAACCCGTCTTCAATATTGCCTGTGATGTATTTTTGTAGACGCTGGTCCTTATCTTGTATGATCTCCCATGCCCTCTCCAGTTCCCTTCGCAGTTTGGTTACTTGATCTTGCAAGAAATCACTTCTAGTTACAGAACTACCAGGTGAATCCGCATTGCCTCGAGGCACGCTTCCTTGTGGCTGTGGATTATTCAACTTGCGTTCGTATAATGATGTCGTAGTTGAGTATGCTATAGTAGACGGGGTCCCACGGTCCATGCGTTGGCTGAAGAGGCTTGAAGGGGGCAAGCTGCTCGCAACAGTTATCGTATCATCATCTGGTGTACCTCTGAAAATATTTTGGGAGAGACCGCGCAAAGGTAAGCTCTCGCCGGGGCTGGCATCTCTGCTACTGTCCGAGCTGTCGTCCAGGACCCGCGGTGGCCTGGGAGGATTCAATTCCGACATGTCGAAAAGGAGCAACTCATCCTCAAATTCCTGCATTGGATCGCTGATCCAAGCTTCAACTTCTGGAAGTACCCGTTTGTGTAGGAGCGACGACATCGACCGTAATACGGGACCAATGGGCAGCAGCAGACATGACACGGAATTAGGGTTCCCGGCCACAACGAAGCCGACAACTTCGCCCTGGCTGTCGAAGGCCCAACTGCCACTATCGCCCGGGCGAAGTGAAGCGCTAAGTTGTACACTGTGAAGTTCTAGAAAGTTGCTTGTGCCGGGAAACCTGGTATAGAAGGGCGTCCCTGAACGCTGGCCCCTGATTTCCGGATGATGCGTGGTTTTTATCACAACAGACGTGTGAGTTAGGTTATCATCAGCGTGACGGTGTTTCGTCCACAGTTTTGGAAGTGAGTGTGCGAAAAGGGGGCCCGCCTCATGTTTGTTTGGCTTCAATTTAATCAAGGCGATATCAAGCTCCTGGTCAATACTGACAACCGAGCCAATTCGCTCGCAAGCATCAGGCAAATCATCATCAGAGTCAAGTGAATGAGCAACGCAGTCATCATCTTCGTAAATTACAGACGGTGCACTGGTCACACGGGTTCGGATGCTCATCTCAGACGATCGCTGTGAGTCGTGGCGTTTGGGCAAACTCTCCTCGGAGTCGGAAAGCTCAGACGGGGTTTTGCTCCCAGGACTCGTGATAGCCGTCAAAGTTTTAGTATCTCCATCTTCATCATCGTCATCCCAGTCATCCATTCCTGTGATCTCAAAGTCGTCCGACTCGCTTGACGAGTCGCCCTGCAACCTCCATGGGTTTGGGCCCGCAACCACACGATGAACCGGGCGGATGGCGTGCGCCATAGTGAGAGCATAGACTTCATTCTCAAGTTCAAACAACCCACCACAGGTGGCAGAGGCGCAGTGTGAGTGCGAATGTGGCGATGTATGGAAGTAGAGCCGAGTGGGCGTCGTGGCGCTCGGGTACTCGAAGGCACAAACCTCCGCCGATAACAAGCTCAGAACTTCTGCTCCAGGACCATCCTCATCGTCTATGAATTGAGGATCTCCGTAGTCCTCTGTGGATTCTGGGATCGATGCTGATGGCTCAGTGTCGGATCCAAGCTGCCTCAGATCCTCGAACTCAGCTGCAACAGAGCAATGCCCTAGCTCAAAGCCCGGATACATGGCCAAGATATTCTTTGTCTTGACCATCTGGAATGCCGCCTTCCGGCGTCCTTTATCGTCCGAGACGATCATAATCGTAGGTTTAGTCTTCTCTGGCAACTTTCCAACCATAAACAAGGAAAAGCCAACGAATGAGTTCGACTCTGGTAGACATTGTTCCAGGCAATTCTTAATCTTTCCCGCAATTTCGTTTGTGAACATGTCTCTCACAGGGCCTTGTGCGTCCCAGCAAGGGTACTTGCGAACTAAGAGTCCACGGTATGCCCCCGTTGAAGTACTTGCATAGGGATATGTCTGAGATCGAAGGATGTTCTGCATCGTAAACAGATCAGGCCATACTCATCGAACTGGTCTCGATCAAGTGTACATTTGCTGGCGCTGGATAACTTCATGTAGCGAAGGCCTCGAATGTCATACACATTAATTTGAAGAGACCCCCGCCTTTCGGTTTGTAGCCTGCTGATCTTATGGCCAGGCAGTGCGCCATTGGGCTCGGTAAGATGCAGGGTGATTGGGGGCCAAGATGCTGCGGTGTTTGGCTTATGCTGCATGTCGCTTGACTGCGCCACCGATCGGATGTCGCTGCTGAAAATCGTACCTTATCGAGAGTACTACTCTGTTATTGACAGCCATCTGACCATTGGTATTCTGCTCAGACTTCTAGTATATCCGAATACTGAATAGGAGTAATACAGTCTCATCATGAATGCACAATTAGGCATCCCTTTGACAAGTCCAATTGACTCTTATACGACCGATGAGCTTCTGCTTAGACTATGGGGTTCAGCAAGTCCAACTGAAGAGGATGCTCGTTGTATGCAATTTTACTTTAACTGGTACGTCAGGATGATCTAGCCAGGTTAAGACGCTTCATCACTAAAGAGAATCTAATCGCCTAGCAGTGAGTCAACTTCTATATAAAGGATTCCAGGGAGGATGCAAACCAAGCGATTGACAGTCTCCCAGACTACGCATCCCAGTGCCAAAAGTTCCTCTTAGATGGAGGTCGACACGTATCTGTATCGACTCACGCCGACGTGATCGAGATCGTGTCTCAAATACAACAGGACAAGGAGCGGCCCGATCTCCATGACGATATCTCACAGGGGCTCGTCGGAGGGGTGTCTAACGCCAATAATAGCATAGACGGATCTTTGAACCTCTGCTCGAGGCTACTGATCATGACGAGCATTGGCGAGCCTCCACTGGGTACCGATGGACCGAACACTATCCGGTGGGACACCGGTACCTTGAGAGACTTCACAGAGACGTACTTCGGGCCAGGAGCCGGGGTGAGACTGCAGCCAGACAAGCCGCAGATTGGCAGAATTTTCACAGCGCTCAACCTGAGGAAGATAGGTGGCATGAGGATCGAGTGGACGCGGAATCTCGCAGATCATCTGCGACTCGTGGACGATGACAAAACTGTCTCGATATTTGACTGCGTGGCCTTCCTCAGGTTCCAGAGAAAAGTCCACCGCCAGATGTTTCCGTCCGGCTTCATCGACGAGACTCTCAGAACCCTCTCGCTCCTCATCCCGCAAAACGACACCAAGACGCAGGAGTGGATAGAATCGCAGATCGAATACCACGACCTAGACCCCCTATTGACCGAGTGCGGAAGTCTATCCACGCAGGAACGGCGCTTCGAGAACTTCAACTACTGGAACAACCGGCTCGTGATCCTGAAGCAGGCGCTCGACGAGTCGCGGCCCCAGACGCTGTCGCAGTGGTGGTTCGACCGTCGGAACGGCGTCCAATGGTACACCTTCTGGGTCGCCATCCTCGTCTTTCTGGTCACCATTTTCTTCGGACTCGTGCAGAGCGTCGAGGGCGCGCTGCAGGTTTATCTGTCGTGGAAGGCACTGGAGCGAGGATAACTTAATACGAACAGAACTGTGGATCACAACGTCTCTTTGTCGTAACTACCTCCCCGTCGCCTTGCTTGGACGAAGATATGGCCCAGTGATGACCCATTCGGTATCGTGGTCGGGCAAGGAGCTCGGGGTGAACTCTTATATATGCGTATACACGTCATTGATCCGCAAACCGCCTTTTTCAGATCTGTTATATATTTACAGGGTGGCATTCACTCGCCGATTCACTTCTTCTATATCCATGTATATCCATCTACATCTTCGAGCCTGGTCTACAAATATCATCTCCGGCGCTGGAACGGCGCTGGTTACCATACATCTATCCGCTCTGCTGCTCCATGTGCGTGGGCAGATTGTAGCTCGCGTAGTCAGCATGGACGAACGCGCGGTCCACAATCGGGACGGATTCAAGCACGTAGCTCAAGCTCTCGCTGAGGTCGTGGGAGTCGCGCAGCGTCGTAGACGCATCGAGGATGATGTCGACCTCGGCGATGAGCTTGTCCCCCGAATGGTAGGCCTGGAGGCCCTGGATCTGCCGTATAGTCTTGGCGAAGCGCATGGTGAGGTACAGGAGGATGTTGCGCTGGTCGGCGGTGGCCGAGAACCCCGACAGGTTCTTTATGTGCTGCAGCGAGGTCTGCGACCAGTTCTTAATGACGACCAGGGACAGGAGGAGACCTCCTAGGGCATCGAGCCACCATATCCCCAGGTAGAAGCCGAGGATGGGGAATAAAATGGAGCCCGTGTTGAAGATGACGTCGGTCATGGCATCGGCTGCCAAGGCCTGCACGCTCGAGTTCCGCACCAGTCGACACCAGAGCCAGCAGAGGCCTTTGATCACGACCGTGCCGACCATGATGGAGATCTCGGGGATGCCGAGCTTAATGATCTCGTGGTTCCCCGAGGCCAACCGCTGGATAGACTGCAGCGCGACTTGCACGAAGGACGTGATCATGATGACGGAGAACACGAGGACGCCGAGGGGCTCGAGCCTCCGCCTTCCGACGGGGTACTTGTACTGGTCCTGGCGGGAGATCAGCACCGTCGTTATCCAGACGATGACGGTAGACAAGAAGTCGAGGACCGCGTCGACCAAGCTCGCTAGCACGGACATAGAAGAGACGGAGATCATGACGGCGATCTTGCCCGCGAGCAGGAGCACGTTCGCGACGAAGTTCACAAAGATGGCAAACGTGACAATGGGGGAGCTGCTGTCGAGGTCCTCGTCGTCCTCGAGGAGTGGCACGTCGGGCTTAGGCGTACCATGGTCCTCATCTTCTTCGATATTGAATAGCGGCGTGGTTTCCGTCGGGCGGTATATGTCCTTGGGTGTCCGCTTGACCTTCTTTGTCGCGTTTGCTTTCAATACCGCATAGTTCTCGTCTGAGTTTGAGGGATCGCTGATCTGGGATTCGTGTCGTGGGCTTGGGGTGGCTGAGCTCGAGTTTTCGGGCGAAGATCTGTGGCTATTGGAAATCGTGATCGATTTAGGTAAACTCCCCGTCTCCTCGGTGATGGTCTCGGGGACCTCGACACCCTTAAACGAGCTTTGAGGGAGGTCATTGTACTCGTTGAGCAGGTCGTGGGGGAGACTGCTATCGAGGAGGCGGTCGATATAGAGATATTGTTGGACAAGGTAGTTGGTCCGCTCATAATACTTCCGGACAGGTTTCGAGAAAGTGCGCAATTCCTCTTCAGACTTCCAATATCGCTCCCAATTGTATCGTGGGTTGGATCTCCCGATCAGTCGCATGGACCGCACAGCACCGCTGTTCAGGATCTGACTGAGCCGACGCTCGTCAGCTTGCGACCGGCGGGGTTCATCGTCGCCGGTATCTGCGAAGCCGTGAGAGGAAATAGAGTGGGTAAGCAGGGCTTCCTCGTCATCAACGACGCCTCCTCGCCAGGACGTGCCGTAGGTGTGGAGCGATGGATGTGAGCGACTTAGGAGTTGCGAGAGGGCTCCTGGACGAGTTTGGTCAGGGGGACCTCTGTGTAAGCTGTTGTTACGGCTGCTGTTACGGCGCGAAGGGGAGTTAGATCTCCATGACGTCGAGCGCGTAAAGTCAAGGGCCATGTTCTTATGACAAGATCGCGGCTCTTTTCTTCTTATCCTTTTCCCCTGTTCCTTTCTTTCCTCCTATGCAAGACTGATATGCAAGATCAAGCGCTCATGGGTGTCTTGATCGAGCAACAATAGTCTTGTGGCTAACCAGAGACCGTAGGACGAGTTTAAACTTTAATCCCATCTCAATCTCACAAGGTTAGCGTCGAAAACTTAGGTAGAGAGCTGTTCGAGCAATTGAAGCTAAGAAGGGCGGTCGGTCAACATATTACCATATATAATCGTTCTTCGTAAGCCACAGGTACACCAGCAGTTGCGATAATTAACAGAGAGCTCGCGGAGCACATGGCTGGGCGCTTGACGCAAGTGACATTGCGTGCAGCTTAGCCGTAACGCAGCCGCTGTGGTTCCGACACGAGCCCCGCTGAGCGGCACCGATCTTTTGCAGAATCCGGCTTAGATACAACCCTTAGCAGCTTGGCCGCTTGGACCGCTCGGCTGGAATGCGACTCTGGCTGACCCGAGGCTTGGTCCACGCTCCACAGCTTGTAATACCGTAGTAGCAGTCAAGTGTGATGCTAGACACAAGCAGATAAAAAGGGTTCACATGAAGGTTTGGCTTGTGCATAATCCCATCTACAACACATCGCCATATAAAAGTTCAGATGAGGTATAGTATCACACACGTAGAACGTTGGCGACAGCGTTCACAAATCCTTCGATGAATGGCTCGTGAACTTTTACGGCGTTTTCATCAGGCTCGCATTGCTTTCCTTGGTCGAGTGCGGGGGGCTTGCAGGTCGCAAAACGCTCCCTTGTGTGCCAATGCTTGCCTATGTCTTTATATCAGGCTACATATGCCTATGTGGGAAGTCGGGCTGCAACATATGTGACCGTGGTGCATCCTCCGAGTACGGAACTGCTGCGGGAGTACCATTTTACACTTGCTCGTTCCTCCAACAACCGGTGCAAGTGGGTACGCGAACTCATCCGAAGGCCACGAAGATTCTCTTGACCGCTCAACGCAAATGCAAACAGTTTCTGCAGCTCGGGACTAGATGGCTTCGCGGGGGATAAGTGGAATGACGACCACGTTACGCTCGATATCATTGAAGGGACTCTCCGCGAGATGAAAGGGCAAACACGAGACGCAACATCTCGCTAAACGAGGCCTGCTGCCTTCAGTGAGGATCTACTACCTCGATTTTATGTGATATCGAGTATCGTCAGGCGGAGGGGCAAAACTTCAATGCATCGATATGCAGTAATATCTCCGCGGCATCTCCGCTCCGATCTTTGCAAATAGCTCCCAGGTGGCAGTCTCAACCAAAGTTCCTTCTCTACGCTTTGGTGATATCGGACCTCAGTTTGTTGCAGATTTTTTCGCGTCTACGATCTTCTGTGCGAGCAAGGCAGTGGCCTTCACGATCAGATCGTGCTCCTGCTCGTGTATCCTTCTCTCGAGGTCCTCCAGACTCTCCCCATCTTGAATTTGAATTTCTTTTGTCAACACAGGAGCGCCACGGTCGACTTCTTCCACGACGTAGTGGATCATAATTCCTGTAATGCCATTCTTGAGTTTTCCCGCTTTGAAATCCTCATATGCTCGTTTAATCTGCCAGAACCAGGACGTCAGCTAAATATCTGGGTATTCCTGGTGGCACAGCTTGCGGGCACAATGAAAATAAGCAGGCATAGCAAGTTATTGTTCCTAGCTACTATGAAAGGGGGCAATGAGGGGATTTCGCAACCGTACCGCTCCGGCGCCATCGTACATGCCTAGAGAGAAGATCATTAGACTGTGCCTGAGATGTCGGCCAACAGTTAGCTTACCTGGCAATGCGGGGTGTAGATTTATTATCGGGACGCCGGCGGCAGTCACCGGGTTAAGAAATCCGGTACTCATGACTGTACAATTTTGCATTAGCCTCAGAAAGGTCGTCTACCACAGCAACAACATAGTGGACGTAGTTTCGCAGCGTTTATATGGTGTAGACAAAAGTCGCTTGCTGGTAATTGGGAAGCGAGGGCGGCGCTACTCACCGTGCATCCATCCAGCAAGCACTATTAAGTCGGGTTTATCTGCTAGTATTCTCTCGGCCAGAGCACTGTCGTACGCAAAGCGAGCCTCCTTCACCTTGTCGGGGTCTTTCTCGCCGGGCGCAAGAAAGCCATGCTTCACAAGGTTGAAGTAGTCGGTGGGGATCGGTGGCTGGGCACTTTCCGCTCGCTTCACGGCATATGCATCTTTTCTATTGACGGTGACTTTGACTATAGTACCAGCAATGATGCCCGAGGCGCTGGCATCTATAAGCTGTAGGCGCGTACGAGTTAGAACGCACAACCCGAAGTAAACAAAGAACAGCTTCTTGGGCCACTCCTAGCCCAGCAATCTGAGGGAATTGACATATCTAAAATGCCTACTGCTTGTAGATTACTGCCATTGCCAGAGGCAAGGCAGCTAATTCTAGCCTTGTATTCCGACATGGTCCGACACGCGCAAGAAGTAGCGAGACTGGCTCAAGGAGCTGCGGGGATAACCAGTTATAAGCGATCCGCTCTTGATTTCTTAAGTAATGGGGAGAAGATAAAACTAGGAGTTGCCTACCTAAGCCAATCAGTCGCAAGGCGAGGGTAAAGTGTGTAGTTGTGATGAATATGTGGAGGGGCATAAACGTTTTAGCTTGGAAAAAACATGGCGGGGAAAATAGACGCGGTGCGCGATGATTACTCCCGATAAAGGACTTGTACCACCAGAAACCATTCACTAAATCCTCAAGACCCTAACAACCCGACAATTCGGATCTTGGGAAACCAGCCAATATGACCTATAATATTTCTAAACACAATGCACACTAGCTAGGTTGAATACCAGATACCAGGTAGTCGCTTGTCAAGCAGTAAATAAGACAATGGTGCCTTAAATATCCAGGTACGGTACATGGCGTTTATTTGCATGTGACTAAGTGGGGGAGGTTTACCAGTACTATAAACAGCATGTCCTAGAAACCGCATGTAGGTGCTCTCACTGTCCTAGATAATGTTCAAGAAGTTTTAAGAAACTTGGAACTCTGCCCGCAACCACGAAAATCCATGCACATTTCGGCAATCAGAGTCGTGGTGCATAGGCCGCCAATCCGAATTGAGGAGACCTGGGAGCTGTCACGTTGAAGGGCTTTGATTAGAGGTGTAATGGGTATATGAATGCAGCAGCAGGTTTATATACTACCTAGATACCTTTCAGACAGTCTGGAATGCAGGCTACTTCTTTTAAAGGTGTACATAGATCTCCAGGTACCTTACCGTAGCCATGGTTCATACATGTCTTACTTGTAGACTCGGCTGTGGCGTTGCTTGCGCATTTTACCACCAGTTCAAACGAGTATGGCGATTCTTCAGAGTAGCACCAACAATTAAGCTGAAACTCCAAGTACCGGTACTGCGCGGCATGTGGTTTTATTGTTCCGTGCATGGACCGCTCCTGTCAATCGTACGGGAGCTTCTTTTGCGCGCTGCGGAAAGAAACACATTGTTTCAGTCCATGCCGATTAATTGTCGATAAATCGGAGAATTTCACTATTGATACCACACCACCTTTAGGTAAGGTGCTTACACCTACTATATATATGCGTACTACGGAGAGCCCGGATCAGATGGAGCCTCCTCTTGCCGCCCCTGAACAGGGCTAATAAAATCAGCCGTGGTCGCATGGATCATCTACACTACTCAGCGGTAACGTAGGCATACCCTTAGGTCAGGTCCGTATAGTCCAAGACAACAATGGGCGCTAGGTGAGTGCCAAGAGAAATTACATCGTGTATTCCATTGCGTGGAGCGTCGAGCGCGTAGTGCCTTATATGTAGGTAATAGGCTATAAAAGACTGGTTTGTCAGTGGCGACTAATGTGATGTGATGAGATGGCAGAACTCGACAGCTCGATGGCGAGATGAAGGCGTCGGCGATACGCGGACAGGAGCGCGGATACACGTCTACTAAGTCGCACTTGGTCGGTAGCACCGCGCCTCCAGCTTCCGGACGGTCGGGACTTATGATGGAATAAAAAACACAATTATCTAAGTATAACGTTACTACGTACTAACCCAGCATGACTAGCACGCAATGCGCGATGCGGACAATTGGAGATCGGTATCTTGGTTGGAACAAAAAAGAAAAAGTCGAGCAGCTTTCAGCTGGAAAGGCCCTGATTGGCTGGGATCGCCTCGACCACGGTTTTCAATACGAACGTAAGATCTACGCACTAAGGCCATGGATACGCTAGAGAGCCTCGCTAGGAGGTATTGTACCTACCCAGGGAGTGACGATTACGACAGCTCTGCGGGGACGGCGGACTTATTTTCGTCTCTCCATTCCTACTAGTACGGAGTAGCATCGGGCCAAGGAAAAAGGCGACCAAAGGGATGGCATTTTACATTCGGCTTTTATACTAGCCGAATACCGCGTCTAGACGGCAATGCTCTTTTTTTCAATTAATTTTGGATGATTTGGCATCTTCTATTGCTACTCCGACAGTATTATTAGTTCCTAAGCAGTCAGGGGACTGCCCACAGGCCGCGTTCTGGAAGCACCAGCATCAAAAAAAACTTCCACAATCTACTGGTAGACTCCCCAAGTAGGTACCTACTTACGTACAATACATATGACTACAGTTAAAGTGGGCTCTTTCCTACTGTGTGTACTGATGTGGTTATATATCTTGATAACAGCTCTTGAATCCATCTCGAATGAACGACTTGCGTACCTACACTATGTGTATTGTCACGCGCTTCAATCACCTACTCCTACGTACAGTTACGAAGTCTCGCTGTTGCGGAACACCATACAGAATTAGCGTGGTACAGCATAATACCTACATGCCGGTAGGCTATACCAGACCCACTGTGTGCGTGAATCGGGCTTTTTTATATTTTAGTCTTTATTCTCGTTAGAATAGACATCCTTGATGATAGGGTCTGATGGAATGCTGTCATCTGTACGGGTACCTAACCTCTCGTCAGCGGGCAGTCTCTTCTGATCTTGTTGATGTTAGACAAGCTTAGTCAATTCTGCTTGAAGGCTGATTCACTATACTACACCACGTAGTGGTGTAGACCTACTTCATTTCGTATAGGTTCCCGCAGATCTGTCATGAGCCGCAAGCGTGAATATGCACTGAATCAGCAAGAAACATTGGGTCACAAACACGATTTCGTGTCTCCTGTCGATCCTGACGTATTACATTATAGCTATCTTGCGCTCTGCACACTAGGCAGGCCACCATTCATTTGTTTTGTGGACAATATTGTGGACATCAACACAGAGTCGGGCATTCGGTAGGAGCAATACAAGAACTCACAGAAATGGAAAACCAAAATTCAAGAAAACCCGCGTTCCCGCGTATAGCCATAAGACCATGGCGGCAGGTTACATCCACTGTCCCATGGCTCTTTTGTAAGACTCCAGTGAGCACAAACCAGGTAGATGAGAAGCGAGAGACACAACTAACAGCTAGGAAGTAGTGTACACTATTCCGATACCAATAACCGACAGGCTCAGATAGTACGGAGTGCCGTAAATTCGCGGACACGCCATCGAGTAGGCTTTGCCTAAAACTGCTTGGTACCCCCGAGCCTCCTGCGCTACTTCGCCGATTTCAGCATCTTAGCTAGCCTTCCCTGTCCTAGTAACCGACAAGTCGACCTGGATCCAGACGGGTTGAATGGCTGCCAGGATCGTCAAGACAAAAACGGACGCGTTGAACCATGAGCAATCCTGTGCCACAACCATCTCATCTCGGCGTGACGTGAGAAAGAGAAATGCTTACCATCTTCCTATGGAGTTTTACCCTCTCCTTTGTCTAGGTGTGAAAGTAAAGTAGACTGTTAACAAGGGGACCACATGTCAATTTCCTGATACCGTAAAACAACTCTGCATATCGGTTCAGAATCCTGTTTTGGCGTGGAGGTCTATTTTGGCGCCTCGGCCATCTTGGCGTCCTAACAGTAAATAATAGAGCCTTTCAGAAGAAGACAAGCATGGAGGCAATGTGGACACCCAGCTTGGTGCTGGTAGTGGGTTGTAGTATATGTGTAAGTAAGCGCGTGCCAGCATGCTCTACTTTGATTTGCGAAAGAGCACGACAAGGATGGAGGAAGAAAGAGGAATAGCAGAAGCGAAGCATGGTAGATTAAGTACTAATAAAGCAAACCACAACAACTGCAACTTTTGTTACCTACCTAGGTACCTACATTTATACAATGGTACTCAGGTATGGAATGACATAACCTACTGGACACTTACAGTAAACTGTACAGCGGGTACTTGATGGGTAACACATTCAATGTTGGTAGGCAGAGTGCATGTTACTACCTACAGTACCTGGTAATGCTGAAATCCGGATCCTTACATGCACCAAGCTTTCTGCCACGATTATGCACAGCGCCGAATTTCTACCTACCACAGCAGGCCAGAAAGCGCTACAGTGCCCGTCCGGTAGTCGTTTAGGCGGCGTATACTGTGCAGCATGCCTTGAAGTAGCAAGCCTGGCATGGGACTCCGGGGAGTACTGTCCGGGTGCATTCCTAGGCACTGTTGCCCTGCCGTAGCGTACCTCACGTACAGTAACCGCCATCAAAGTCATTCGATCGCTTGTCGCTACTAACCTACCTTAGTACCTTAGTAGCTAACAACAAGTCCAGTCCAGTTCCCACCCCCAAAACCTTCCCGTCTTCATTCCCAATCTCCTTGTCCTTCCAGCATCTCTCAACCGCATGCTCTGTCTGTCGTTGCTGAGCTTAGTTCAAGCATTGCCGAGTTTCAGTTGTCTTGCCGCAGACCTAGTCTCTCTTTGCCCTTGTTCTACACAATACACCATTTAATTTTTATTTTTCCTTCTCTGTTACCATACTCTGTGGCCTGTCTTGGGCGACGATCGTGCCCCTTTTTGCCTGTTTCCAGCGCCCTTCTCGTTGGTTGTCTCGCCGACCTTGGACAAATCTTCGATCGAGCCGCCTCCCGTCCCTACCTAATTCAACAACGCTCTTGTGGTATTCTCATATTACTGTCATACTCGTACAACTACAACCATATATACATACATACATACATATACATACAACGCAGTAGCCGACTCGGTCCTCCTCGATCAGCCGCCCGATCTCCATTTGCGTATCTCGTCGAGTACTTGCCATTCTTTAATATTGCGAGCAGTCTGTTGATTTCCCGTATATACACTCAAGCCATTCACTTTAGCGACCTGCTCCCGCTCTATTTCCCGTGTCCCTGGCACGCCTGTAAGTAAGAAGCTTTTTCTTGCATGTCGGCCTTGAACTCTGTGAGCCTGTACCCTGGACAACCTCTCGCTCTGTTTTGGGCGCCGAGCTCCCGAGTAGTGAATCCCATAGTCTGTATTACTCATGTTGCGAGACATGGATATAGTCTACTTTGTATGGTTCCATGGGCTAGGCCATATACTCTAGCACCCGCGAATAGTC
Organism: Xylaria sp. FL0933; assembly: GCA_022578765.1. NCBI lineage: Eukaryota > Fungi > Ascomycota > Sordariomycetes > Xylariales > Xylariaceae > Xylaria > Xylaria sp. FL0933. The sequence continues at coordinate 44,795 of MU389740.1, forward strand.
ATATCCCCCGCGCTTTACATCATAGTCGTCTCATTTGCCTAAGAAAGCCGCCTAACTAGGGTCGTTACATCTTCACACTTACCATCAGATCCGCGGACCATTACATGGGAGGGCCACGGCTAATCGCTCATTATGCAGTTTTCCGCTCAGTGTCCTAGTTTCGAGACAGCTTAGTTGAGGGCTTTCCCGGAAGTACCACGTTTTGGTCCTCCTTGCCATACATTCGTCTCCTGCTCCACGGCGGTGCGCCCGAACGAGCTTCCGCACAAATATTGCCCGCGCCGACATACCTGCCGGTATTTATGGGCTCGTGGTAATATTAATTAGTCGAAGCCGATCTATTCTATATGCCTAGATTTCCAGTCAACTTCCGGCGGAAATCGACCGCAGCCGAGGATCAAAATGGGCCGGTAGCTGAGCCTTCATTCAGGGTGCTGGAAAGACCCAATAGCGGCAATGTGAAAAATTTTGATGGTGGTATGAGACTGAGTAGGACGGCGGGCGGTGCACCTAAATCCAATATTCATGATTTAGGTCCAGAAGACAATCTTTTCGCTGGGTTGAATAGCAGTAGTCGGTACGTGCAATTTCTCAAACCCCTTTCATCGAAACTTATATGTTTCTACCCACTTTCTATGGCATTCGTTACTGTACGGTGTAATACAGTCCAGCGTTGTTCAAGTAGCAGCGACTGTCAGTCTATGTCTGAAGACAACACACCGCTCAACTATATCTCGTGACAACAGCAATGTCCCAGTCAAAATAGGCGTGGCTGATTTTAGTGCTGAGCAAATTTGCTGATCTTTTCCTAGTGGCAGTGGCAGCTCCAATACTACTAAAACGGGGTCAGACAATTCTTCCCGTCATAGTAATGTATCAATGACTCCATCCTCCACCGAATATAATCCACACGAAGAATGGCGGAACCCTCCTGGGAGAAAATCGCTGCCTTTAACTGATAACTTCGATGCTATCCCCCCTGTTCCTCCTGTTCACAAGAGCTCTGGCTTTCTCAAGCAAGCTGGTAGGACATTCTCGTTTGGGGGCAACAAGAAACATACCCTACCCCCGATACCAGCGGAGGAGCCTGTTCCTCCCATGCCTGAATATAGAACGCCAGAGACACCGAATGGACGCTCTCGAGCTGCAACCGCTTCAACAGTAACCAGCGCAACACCGCCGAAGCTCGAGGACTCGGATTTCCAATTGGACCTAGGTGGTGAATGGAGTAGTGGCATGCTCACCAAGTTCGATAAACGGTCGAGCGTTATGACGCTAAAAGAACGCGATGTTGCAAATAGCAAACCCAACCACCCGTCACCTCTCCATCTCGATCATTCTGCTCCTATAGAGCCTCCACCAATGTCATGGAACAGCCAGCACTCGAACGAAGGATTGCTCGGGCCTGGACGGATGTATTCATCTCCTGTTAATAAAGCTGCGACCACACTTCCTCCCCCAGTGGAAAATACTGCAAAGCCGAGTAATGGTTCTCCGGAGCGTCGCGCATCAGAGGAAGATACTGAAGATACGACTCTGTTGAGCGATTTGACGGCGGCATCTAAATTTCTATCCAGTAGTGGAGCCGATCGTGGCCATGCAAACCAGTCGACGACACATGGAGGCTTAAACGGGCCCTACTCGAAGACACGGTATGATGCAAACCAGGATGACGACAATATTTTCGACAGGTCATTCAGTGGCCCCCCACGAATTGCACCACGCGTGATTGGCGGCTCAAAATCATCCAAAACTAACAGCAAGGTTATGACTCCCCAGGAATTCGAAAAGTATCGACAAAACAAAGCTAAGGAGGAAAAGCTCGGCTTGATAGGCTCCAGTGACTCGGACAAGGATGACGAGGAGATCAACTACGAGGATGACGAGGAAGATGAGCTAGAGAAATCCAGGCAACTACAGAAGCAACGGCAAAAGCAAGAGGCTCACTTGTCGGTGTATCGTCAACAGATGATGAAAGTCACAGGCGAATCTTCAAATTCCACTCCACGACCCCCCATGTCCACGTCATTAAGCACGCCAAACCTTCCACTAAACCATGTGACTAACGGTAACACGCCTACACCGCCGTCAGATGGTTCGGAAGAAGACGAAGAAGTGCCACTTGCCATACTTGCGGCACATGGATTTCCTAATAAGAATAGACCACCGACTCGTCTCAGCACCATGGGATCGCAGCCGAATCTCAGGGCTTCGATGCAGGCATCAGCCAACGCTGGTGCAAGTTCAGTTACTGGTGACAGCGCTCTAGGAGGTGCATCAGGCGGCCGACTTCCACCGTTCGCTCGAAAATTGCCACAGGATCCATATCTTGGGGCTGGGCTCATCAATCAAGCACCTCGAGAATCCCTTACTTTCGCGGGTGGCGCCTCAGCCCCATCAAGACCACTGCCAACTGGTGGCCTAGTTGGTGTTATTGCCAATGAAGAAAGGGCCAGGGCCCTCAGACGAGGCAGTCCTGCCATTGATAACGCCAAAAATACTATATCCCAGTTGCAAACAAACCCAGGATTTGACCCTATCGGCGGGATTCCGTCACAGATGATGTACCCCATGGGCATGCAGCCAATGCAGGCGCCAATGCTCACACCTGGCGAACAGGCGCAAATTCAGATGAACCAGCAGATGCATCAGTTTATGCAAATGCAAATGCAGTTCATGCAGATGATGGCCTCACAAAACCAGAATTCCGCCCAAAACCAAGCGCCACCCCGGCCCATGGGTCACATGCCAAGCCAGTCTGCCGGGCAATTTGGGGACATGTCGCGCAACTCGTTCTTGGGAGGGGATATGACACGCAATTCGATGATGGGTGGGGATGCTTCACGTGCTTCATTCCTTGGCGCGTCCATGAATGGTGCTATGGCATCTGGGTTGAGCTTAGATGTGCCACAAGCAGGACCACAGATGCGGACCATGAGCATGGTTCAACCAAGCTCAGCCTCGTGGGTTCAGCACGCTCCGCAGCCGAGTTATGTCCCTTCTATTCACGTTCAAGGTGGAGGTTATGCGCCCTCCATTGCGCCCTCGGAGCGAAGCAACATCGGACTACCCGGTCGTTATCGTCCTGTGTCTAGTATCGGCTTTGAGCAGTCTGGTCGAACGTCAACAATGGGGGCTACTATCTCACATATCCCGTCAAACCTTCAAACCCAACCTAAGACACTCCCGGCCGCCAAGGACGACGACGATGATGATGACGAGGGATGGGCAGCTATGAAGGCGAAACGGGAGCAAAAGAAGAGCCTCTGGCGTTCAAAGAAAACCTTCGACTCGAGCATCGGAGCTCTCATTAACTAAGATATCTCGCATATATTTTGTTTTTGCGGTTAACTACCATCATTACCATTATCCGGTTAGAAAAAATCTAGGAGCATCTTGCCACCACCCTCATATGAGCATCGCATCTACATCATCTTATAGCGGTAGCCTTCTTGGATTTCTTTCGCTGCACGTCATTGGACCTTGGATATGGAGGATTTTCTTTGGACGATTGTATATGTGTGGAGTCTGTGATGCTATGCTCTGGCTAGAGGGGCAATAGCAGCGTGTTATTTATGCTTGCACAACAGAGCAGAGTTTGGTGCACTACAGAGAGAGAGAGAGAGCAGTTGCCACAAAAAGTACTTCTCGATCTCTCACCGGAGATCTCCAGCGGTGTGACGGATGGATCATGATAGACTAAGCCTACATACACTACATTTAATCTAATATGAATTTGCAATACGTTGCAAATAGGCACCTACGAACGCAGTTTGGTGAATGAGCTCGTCTGATACCTCTATACGGCAGGGGTCCATATCTTGCCTCTTAAAAGTAAAGTGAACCCTCGGCATCATTGTAGCCAACGCAACATCCAAGAAGTGTGATGTGATGCACTCAATGTACTTGTTGCACTTCTTTCAAAGCTAAGCCATCGTGGTAGACCCTGGCCATGTAAGTCATTGCGCCGGCCGTAGTTATCGCCCTTTTCCCGCAAGGGTTTCAGTCTAGCTTTCCTTGGGCCCAAGCCGCGCGCTTAACACCCAGTTCAACGGCTGCGAGACCCCAATCCTCGCCGTGGTTGTGGCCTCCACTCGTCAATCCCGCGCGTGCCTTGGCCTGCTCGTCGTTGAGCACGGTCAGGACACCAAAAATGACAGGTACACCGAGGTCCAGACCGACACGCATCAGACCTTGCGAAACGGCGTCGGAGATGTATTCGAAATGCATGGTTTCGCCTTTGATGAGGACGCCGATGGCGATGATGGCGTCGAAGGGCCGCGAGGACGCCGCGTCGGGTCCGAGGGAGGTCAGGTCCGTCGTCGAGGCGCCGAGGAGGTCGCCGGCGCTCGATGCGCCGCCTGAGGAGGATTGCTGGATCTGAGAGGCCGTGTACATGCTGTATGGAACATGATCAGCTGACGGGTTTGAGAAGCGACTGGTAGGGGCAAGAGGCGGGGGGATGCAAGAATAGAAAGCGAGTGTGAAGAGGACGAAGAAGAGCATGAAGACCTACCGCTGGACGGCAATGGGCAATTCCCATGATCCAGGGACGGCCTGGACGACGATGTTGGAGTCCTTGACGCCGCACTTGGCCAGCTGCGCCTTGGTGCCTTCTAGCAGCGGCGCGATGATTGTCTCGTTCCAGCGCGCGTGCACGATGCCGATGCGCAGGGCACTGCCGTCGTGCTCCTCTGGCTTAGGACCTTTGATGGAGGTGGAAGCCATATTGATTCTTTGATTTATGTTCTTCTTAGTCTCTTTTTGTCTATTCGTGTATATACCGAGGTTCCTACTCTGTAGGTACTTGTTTGGGAGGGATCCAAAATGTCGAACGGCGTTTGGCGGAGGGGTCAATGAGTAAGTAATGGCGGGGTGACGAACGTAGGCCAAGAGTGCGAGCTATAATTGACGGCCGAGAAGAAGCTATATTGGTAGTTGAGCAGTGAGTAGTTGGGTTCCCAAGTTCCAATGGCCAGATACTACCTAGGTAGAGTTAAACTCACAGGTGAACAAATATTCTGTTGCTTTGTAGTGGGAGGTAAACGGAGTGAGCTCCAAGTCATAGCTTGAAGTCGCGAGCTGATGGATGCAGGTGTGACACAGAGGCGGGGCATGACGCAGTGGGGACAGGGGTCCATCACACCGGAAAGTCAAAGTCTCGTTGATACTGTAGGTAGACCAAGGCATACTGCTAGTCGAAGAGCTACATGTGTATCTTCTAAACTTAGGTACCCAAGGACAATTTCTTTTACAGCTAAACCATTCGTCATGCCTCCCGCAACGAAGATGATTTATGGTCTTGAAGAGCGCGGGCAGGCGTTCACGAGAGCCACTATCTGTAGGCAGGTACAATGTAGGCACTTGGATAGTGCAGCTACGATAGCTTCGTCCAGTGGGTGAGGAAGCTGCCTAGGCTAGGGTCTGTTACACAGGGCCTCAAGAAGTATTGGAAGTAGCAAAGGGGTCAAAGTCCTTTCCTAAAATCAGACTGCCCGGATGCTTGGTCAGGCAGACCAGGCAGCCATTGTCAAAAGTCGCGGCTCTTCACTCGACGTCCTTTTCTCATGAGTCTGTCATGAGTTATCTCTCTTTCTAGGTCGCAACACCTTTATTATCTACCTTAATGTACAAATAATATTTAAACCTCTCCTCGTAAGGCTTGTTATTCTGCTTTGTCATTGTATCTCATCTTCCTAAGGGGATCTCGCTGTGACATTCGAGAGTCGAAGTGAGTTCTCCAGGGTCTTAAACAACAACTCACCATGTCCTCTTCCATCTCTCGTTTGCCCGATTCTGCAACTCGATTCATAAGTTCTCACGCGGTCATCGTATCACCCGATTTGTTGGTAAAGGAGCTATTAGACAATGCCATCGACGCCAAGGCCACTTCAGTCGAAATACTCATTTCCCCTGATACCATCTCCAAAGTTGAAGTTCGAGACAATGGGGTAGGTATCCATCCTGACGACTTCGATGCGCTTGGCAGACACGGCCATACTAGTAAGCTCAGAAACATTGGGGAGCTTGGGAGCCGCGTCGGAGAGAGCCTTGGCTTCCGTGGCGAAGCTCTTGCGAGTGTGAACTCCGTGGCCGATGTCACGATCACGACCAAGACCTCTGTTGAACCCGTCGCCACAATTTTCCAACTAAAGCCGAATGAAGGTGGTGTATTAACTCATAAGTCAGCATCTGCACCTGTAGGAACAACTGTAAATGTAACCAGCTTGTTTGGACGCCAGCCCGTACGTCGGCAAGTTTTTGCCAGGGAGGCAAAGAAGACTCTCGACAAGATTCAAGAACTCCTTCGAGCCTATATAATGGCACGGCCACAGATCAAAATAATGTACAAAGTCCTAAACATTCCAACTAAGGCATGGTCATATTCGCCCAAGCCCAATGCAACCGTGATCGAGGGAGCTTTGCAACTATTCGGGACCGAGGTGACTTCGAACTGTCATCTGAAAACATCTCAAGGGGGTTATACAAGTGCAAACGGCGATTCTTCAGCTCGACTTACGACCAGTAACTTCTCGATTGAGGCCTTTCTTGCCAACCCAGAAGCAAATCTTCGGAGCCTGCCAAAATTACACTATTTCTCTGTCGATTGTCGTCCTCTGAACGCTAGTCGAGGTGCAGCCAAGCGATTACTGAAGATATATCTAGAGTATTTGAGACGGTCGGCCATAGTCAAAGATATTAGTGAATGTTTCATTCGGCTCAATATCAGCTGCCCCCCTAATAGTTACGACGCCAATGTTGAGCCTTCCAAAGACGATGTCCTGTTTTCAAACCAAGGAGTCATCGAGGACGCCTTTAGGTACATGTGTAATGAGGTATACAGACCAGCTGCAGAAAGCAATCGAAACTCGTTAGGCACAGCAGATTCTCAGGCTAATAGCCCATCAACTACACACAATTTGGGTCATAACCAAATCCATCAGACTCCCAGCTCGCAGATTCAGTCCATACTTCCAGATCGTACTCCTCAAATCGCTCAGAGCTCCTCCCAGATACCTGTCGATGTACCTGCCGAAGTATCACACTACAACACGGAGACTCATGTTCGTCAAGCCAGTTTTGCCGGGAACTCAACAGGTGAAAGACTAGGGAAACCTCAAACTTCGACGTTAGCCTCATTTAAGCCCATCAACACGAGGGGCATTCCTAGCTATTTAAACCCTCGAAACTCCGGTAACGAACCGGCCAACCCAACTTCGGCATCAAACCTATGGAAAATTGATAGGTCAGTTGATCTCGACGACCACCAAGAACAAAGCCAACAGCGGAAGACGCGAGAGCAGCCCATAGGTTCCTACGTAACAGAAATAGATGGAGAACGTAACATAGGTGATCGTCTTAACCCCTGGGCGACTGCGAAGAAGTACGGCCCGACTGAAGCAACACCGGATGCAAAATCGAATGGCGCCTCAGAACGTTCGTTAACACCAGAACCTCCAATTCTTCGTCATATTATGGCACCACCTGGGGATCTTGACGTTCCTGGAACCCACCGAGATATGGAGCGTACAAAGCTTCCTTGTCTTCAACGGCCCCATGTTCCAGGGGGTCCTTACCGCAGTCCAATGGCAAGCCCATCGAATAGTAAAACGCAAACAACATCCGTTGTCCCGACTAATCATTCCCATACGACTCGTCGCCGTCGCGAGCATATTCCCTGGACGCCACCTTCCTCGGTCGAGAAGCAACGCTTTGTAGATATGCCACATATCGATTCGACTCGTCCGCCACGGGCAGATGGGTTGAAGCAGACACAAATATCGTTTGGGGGTGCTCCATCAGGTCGCCGTCGAGGCGAAACGCAGAGTGGTGGTTCCCAGCCAGCACTACCATCAGGAGAGCTATACAGTGAACTTGAATCCAATAAGGACATACCAAGGCAAAACATGTTTTCAACAGCGAAAAGGAATCTTCACTATCAACTCTCCCAAATGGGAGAGGTCGAAGCGCCAGAAAATAGTCACAGCGGTGAATCCCATCTACACCATCAACGACCATCACGCCGGAGGCAGCCCTTCAGTGTACTTCACACCAACACTTTCGGGTGTGGCGATGTCCCTCAAGAGGCCCGGCAGCCAATCCCAACAACCTTGCCTATAGGTGATCCAAGGGCTTATTTGCTTCGCAGACAGAAGTCTATGGCGTCAGCTGGAAATGACGCGAAGGCAACAAAGTTGAGCCGCGTGAAGAGCTCTCTTATGCCATTTGAGAATAGCCCTCCTGAGTATCAGACTCGTGTTCTCTCCTGGACCGTTGGCGTTGATGGCTCGGCTTTAGAAGCATCGGTGCGAAAGGCGCGAAAATATGACAAGTACGTAGTTTACGGTGCTCTTGTCGATGGGCTCGACATGAGTCTATCTGATGGGCGAGCCGTCGAATCACAGCTGCAAAAACTCTTGGCTGACCAGAAGGAAAACTTTGGTGACGGAAATACCATTGTGGACATTAATTTACAGTCCACGTTGAAGGGCAAGAGTGTCCTGGACACATGACTCATCTGGATTACCAATTGCTGTTATCTGTTCCTTCATCTAGTTCTCAAATCTTGGGCTGGGTTATTACCCGTGCTATCTGCTTCTAGGTGTGACTAATGTGGATGGAAATATACTGGTGCGCGAGGCGGGGAAGATTTCAAGGGCTTTGATCGCATCCGGCAGCTCTCATTGAGCGAAAGTTTCTCCCTTGAAGACCTAAATAACTGAGCTACTATGTGTCGACCGTGGAATGTATAACAGAGCCAAAATCGCTACTGAAGTAATAGGGATTGAGAGCTAATAATGATCAAGAGATATTTCGTAACTTTTTGATTCGCTGTCATTCCCTGCTGAACTAATGTGACAGTATCGTGTCTAGCGACTGGGGTCTTTAAGATGGGTTCTTAAGACATATCGCGGTCTGTAGCCTAATCTTATTGTCATTGCATGCCCATCCTCAAATGGGGGTGAAAGGGGGCCGTCTCAGGCGATACGATATTGGCGAGCATCGAGGTTCTTCAGCTAGGAGCACATATTCCGTACCGGCATATGTTTTGTCTACAGTGACCAAGCCGTCAGCCGCTCAGCATCATTTGCTACCGTTTACCCTTGCATATGTTCCTTGTAGTACTGATCGCGTGCTCTTGAAGTGAAATAAACTACCTAGGTAGGCCGACCAGTCGAGAACCACTAGCGGGCGTTTGCATGTGTAGTGTAAGGCCCATCACTACCTAAACTAGGTACCGCGACGCCTCCAGTCACTCAGCGTGTCACCTAGAGATGTAGTGAGCTGAACAGGTTCGAAATACTAACGGAATAAGTTGATATGCACAGTCTAGTGTACGCTCATATTGTAGAGTGTAGATAGTGCTGCGCAGGAACTTTAGACAAGCGGCGGCATGACAAATAGGAATATGCTCCAGTCTTGAAAGTTTCTTGCCTGCAATCTCCTCAACATGCAGCAACACCACTACGCTATACCTATTGTATTATCTCGCGTTATAAATTGTGAGTACTTCCAGTCGAGAGGATGGGAAAGAGACTAGACTTCAAGTAGTCTTATGCGGCTGCTAGCATGAGGCGTTAGCCAGGGAGAGTATTGTCATGGTTATCAAATCTTGCGAGCGTGTGTAAATTCAGTAGTAGTATATTTCGAGTCAGCCCGACGACATTGAAATGCATATCGGCCTCGTATAACCTCGCAATTGTCCTACCGGATATCCATTGTAAACATCGAAGACATACGTATGTAGATGAGCTCGTTAATTTCACAGCAGCGGCTCATTTTGATCACATTGCTTATCACACCTGACTCTGTTGTATGTGCCTCTTCTCCCGGGCCCCAAGCACGTAAGAGCAGCATGCGCTAAAAAAAAATGCAGAGCCCCATGGCAAAGACGTGAAAGTGAAATATTGAGGTGGTATGCGGCTGGTCACCTGCTGTCATTTCCCGACATGTTTGGGTATAATCACAGGTGGACGATGAAGGCCTAGAATGCGACCTCGTCTGCATGGCAGTTAGTGTATGTACGCAGTATGCATGTATGCACCCCATGTACTACTTACTAAGGCATACAGTCGATCAGCACCTAACTCAGGCAAAACGTTATCAGCTACGAGGGATACGACGATTAGAGATTAGAGCGAGAGTTGTAGACTTTTTTCGTGGAGTGTAGGTAGGTATTCTATCTTCGATTATACATTTTTGCCCTCCCGCTCTCCACTCCCCGCTCTTCCAGTTTCTCTTCTCTCTGTGTGGACTTACTATACCTTACCCATGGTCACTACAACACTTCTGTTTCGCAGGCAGACATAGTAATCTCGGTTCACATGGAAGCGAAGAAAATATAAAGCTGAATTGCAACTCAGTAGCAGCTCTATCTGTTACACTGTCAACGGCTATCCCAAAGGACCATATGATCGACAACAGGATCCCCAGCTCGCCGGGGATCAACAAGGACCAGGTCAGCAAGCTAGACCCTAGTTAGGTGCCAAGTCTGCAGCGCAACTCTGCTGCAGAGGCAATATCACCGGCAAGTTTGATTGTACTTTGTACTGTAAACCCTGCCTATAACTGCCATAGATAACAGCTGAATCTAATTCACTTTCTGAAGCATGTTCCATACAGATAAATGAAAACATATGGCATATAAGACAAGGTCTAAATCATAAAAGACTATAAGCATTGTAGTCTGGTTGGATAGTGAGATTCATCTTGGTGACCATAGAATTCCCTAGGTCTCCAGGGGAGTTAGCCACCTCGATGCCTATTACACTAGGTAGTATGTGTAGATAGGTGGTCACCGTACCATTGGAACCTGACGCTCGCCTGGGTTAGGTAGATACGGAGCCATTAGCAGGCAAATGCTGGACCTATCCTGTGTACTTCCGGTAGGTAAGGTAAGTAAATATTCTCTGGGGGATGTCGGGCCGATATACTTTGTTGTACTACGCATAGTAGATAGTTAAACAGCGTAGAATTCACGGACAGCGTCGTCTCAGCAATATCTACAAGAGGCGCGGGTGACTATAAAGAAACAACTGTGCGGCACGTCCCGCGGAACAACGACGACTATTGGCTCTCGCGTCACTTTACCCCCAGCGCCGGTAATTCAGATCGCTACCCTAGCGTGGCTCGAATGGTTGCCGAAGCATTGGACAAAGGCGAATGACAGGCGGTGCCACACCCCTTTCGGGGACGCTGTCCCTCCCGTTCGGGAAGCTCTGAGCTGTCGGCGTCGAGCTGAAAACCCGGGCTAGGCCTGAACGACGCAGCACGCCATGCATCACGCACGCTAGCGCAATGTCGCCCGCATAGAGAGTCCTGTACGTAGTGTAGTACCGCTACGGGAGACGGGAGGTGAGTCTAAGGGATGGGTTGGCTAAACGGTAGACTAACTGGTGGTATATTGATGGAGAGACTAGGGAAGAAAGTGTTCAGGGCTTAGTGCTCAAGGGGGAAAAAGAAAAAGGAAAACGCAGCCTTGCCCGCGCTCGCGATGTCTCTCTCTATTTTCTCTTTCTTCCGTCGTCCTCTGAGCCGGAAGTCTGCGTAGGACCAGCTGTCCACACAGGTAGAGAGATAGAGACAGTGTCAGTGTGGGTGTACGCGCGTGTAGACGTGCGAGAGAGAGACACGCGACTGAGCCAAGATGAGCTCATTCTTCAGCGCAGTGATGCGCCTGGTTATGCGCCGAGGACCAGGTGAAGGTCGCTTGTCCGAGGATTATGCGCAGAACCTCGCAGTGAGACCCCCGGAAGGAGGAGCTCCAGGAGCACCAGGAACAGGAGGAATAGGAGGAGGCGAAGGCGGGGGAGGACGAGGAGAAAACGGCGCGATATCGCCCTCCATCCAAGCACCCGGCGCGGACCCGATCATATCTCGATTAAATAACCGGCCAGTTTACCTTAATCCCGATGAAGATCCTCTCACACTGTTCCGCTTGATGATGGGTATACAAACCTCGCCATACCTCGGTTTCACAATATCAAGTCCGCTGGGGACACGGTGCGTATTGAAACCTCCCAAAACTAATCTCTTACGCCTTCATTTTCGGATTTATCTGGCAAGCCTTGCAATATTAGATTAGAGATCTCCGACTAACACTGAGTTGGCACGCAGTCCCGCGGCAAATATTGGTCTCTACGCGCGTATCGTGCACTCTGAGCAAAAGGCCAAAGACAGCTTTAAAGTTTTCTCGGTCGTCATCAACGGTTGTTATTTCCTACAGATCGTGATAGCTGCCGCATTGACGGCGCTGGGGGCCGCGAGAGCGAGCTCCGGCGCCGTCACGGCGTTTGGAGCACTCAACACCGTCATCGCAGGGTTTCTCACGTTCCTGAAAGGCTCTGGTTTACCGGGCCGCCTGAAGTATTACGGTAACGAATGGAAGAAGATCCGCGAGTTCATCGAGCAGCGTGAGCGTGACTTCATGCGCCCGGGACATAACCTCGACGTCTACGAGGTCATCGAGACCATCGAGAAGATGTATAACAACCTCAAGGCCGATATCGAGCTCAACACGCCCGACAGCTATACATCGGTTACGAACCAGCGACGGGTGGGCGACGACAAAGACGTCAAGATCGGTGGAATCGACATGTCCAAACTCGAGAGCATTGCCAGCAAGCTGAAAGGCTTTGACAACGGCAAACTGGAAAGCTTAACCGCAGGCATCACGAAAAGGGCCGAGGGCGTCACGAAGACCATGCACGATCAGGAGAAGCAGATAGAGGGCGAGATCGAAAACCTCAAGAGGGACGTCGTACGGGACGTACAGAGTCACAAGGCGCAGCTAGACCGTGAAGCCAGAGAGCGAGAAGCTCAGGCCCGCGCTGCCATCAACGAAGGGAAGCAAACAGCAAGAAGAGAGGTCGAGGGGCAGGTGGCAAGAGTAGACGATGCGGTGGAAGGCCGCAAGAGGCAGTTAGACAACGCGGTTGGGGCAGTCGGTGAGCAGCATGCGCGCGCGATGGAGACGATCAATGATACGGCCGAGGAACAAAGAAGAAATCTTAACAGCGCCGCCGATGCGGTCGGCGAGCAACATGCCCGTGCGCTGGAGACGATCAGCGACACGGGACGCGCAGCCCAAGAGGGCATCGACACGACCACGAGCCACGCCACGGGCTCCATCTCGAACTTAGTGAGGGAAATAAGTGACATACATCGGACAGCACTATCGGACGGACGAGTGGCCGCCGCGCAGCAGATCCGACTTCTAGCGCAGAGGTTGGCAGGGCACGAAGAGGAGCACAAGCCCGAAGGCAGTAGGTCCGAAGGAAAACCACCCGCTATATAATCGTATAAGGAGAATAGCAAAGTATACCTATAGAAGGCCTAACGTAATATGTGCGCCCTTCCTGCCGAGTAGGGACGCACTTGGATAATACTGGTCTGAGTCTGGTAGCTCGCTGCTTCTAAAGCTAATGTTAATATACAATGCTATAATCACGCATTTATTACAACAAAAACGACTGAAGTTTTCCCTAACAGGCAGACAGACTGAGGTTGTGTTGCCCCTTCTCATTCAAGCTGGTGGGAGACGGGTAGAGGCTTTGCTCTAACTAGATCGCTACTGAATGAACGGTAAAGTTCCTGAAGACACGTTCAACACTGTCAAGATCTAAATATTCGTCATACATCCAAAGTCACGCCCACGGATGAAATGATACGGGACCTCACACGCTCCCTCTCAGAGCGTGAGCCGCAGCTTCAACAAATCCCTACCAACAATCTCCTCCCTCTTCTGCTCCAACTCGGCCATATCCCACGTGACGCTCACGAAGCGCCCGCTGAGCCACTCGCGCCTCTCCCTAGCGAGCCAGACCATCGAGTCCCCCGTGAGCTCGGGCTTCTCCTTGAAGATGGGCGCCATCTCCTCGCCCAGGACGGCGGCCATGTCCGTCAGGACGTCGCCCGGGTGCAGCGCGACGGCGACGAGCCCCTGGGCCTCGTACTCCTTGGCCAGGAACTCGGCGAAGCGGCACAGCGCCGTCTTGGTCGTCTGGTAGCTCAGCAGGCCCTCGATGAGCATGTGCGCGCCCGCGCTCGAGGTGATGAGGACCGTGCGGGTGCTGCTCTTGAGCAGCATGGGCAGGAAGGCTCGGGTACACACTGTTCACATATAGTCCTTAGCCAAGAACAATTTATCAAGTTCTGTCTCTACCGGTATTGTTTTCCCCGGGGTCCTGGAACGAGTATATGCCTTGTAAGGGGGCTAACTCACAGTATGTAGCTCGGATATTCACCTCCCACGTAGCCCACCAATCGTCGACGTCGCTCTCATGCAGCGGCGCCATATCGCTGACGCGCCCGGCATTATTAATCAGCACATCGAGGACGCCGCCAAAGGCCTCCTTCACCTGCGCCGCGGCGGCAGCGACGCCCGCCGCAGACGTCGCGTCGAGGGCGATGGCGAGAACCTGCGGCTTATCCCTGCCGGCTTGCGCCGCGGCGGCTTCGATTTGTGACTTCAGTTCCTCGACGCCCCGGCGCGCGGCGACTGCGATCCGCGAACACCCTGCCCGTGCGAAGCTCAGGGCTATGGCCTTGCCGATGCCGCGCGAGGCGCCCGTGATGAAGACTGATTTCCCGCTCATGTCGACGTTGTTCGTCGAGATGAAGGGGTAGGTGTCTACGTGCGACGTAGGCACGAAGTCCCGGATCGCGGGCCAGTTGGTGAGGCGGGCTGGGTCTAATGACATGGTGAAAGTTGAGGGCCTGTCTGTTTATATGTCTTTAAAAACTCGTAGTGGGTTGAGGCTGGTGAGAGTATCATGAGCATAGATTGAGTGCAGATTGTCTTCCTCCATGGTTTTATATATTCGCTCGGGGCGACTTTGGTAGAGATCGAGGCCAGTATATTTGCAGTCTGCTCAGTCTGGCGGATAGATTGATGGAGGATGCATTTCAAATCATGGGCTTTGTATCGCGCCGAACAACGAGAGATTTCGTAATGGTGCCAGGTTGTAATGCAGCCGCGTTATGGGGCTATGGAGGTTTCCCCTCGTTCTACATGATATAATGCATGGAGATGGTATCATCAAAGTGGGATTGGAGCCCGGCATCATCTTGCTAAACCCGGTATGTCCTCACTCCTTGTCTCCATAGGTGAGGGCAGTTACTCTCGTCTTGCATTCTAAACATCTTGGTCAGGTTTCCCGTGTCAATAGCGAGAATCTTGTTTACCAGTAAGTGAGAGAGGGGATCGGCAATGTCATCGATATTCCTCTTGACTTGTCAAATCTTGGCTCACAAGTAAGTTCGTATACTGTAAGCGATACTATGTGTCATCATAATTGAGGTGGTGCTAGCAGTTATTAGAATTGATGCATGTGCATCACTTTGAATATGGAACATGCTTTCGTGAAGCTTAAGCTTGAATATAAAAATGACTGCGCGACCTTGTTTACTTCAGAGATGAAATTTGTTGGACGCATTTATACGCGTTCCAGCGCAAGATTACTGATTGATGACCCATCTCTCGGATACATATTCGCAACTTTTCTCTTTCTCGGTTCTAATTCTGGTGTACGTTGGCTGGGATGCTTCCCAAAATCAAGTGCCTGCAGTACGAAGCCCTTGAGGCGCACAAACCATCCCACCTTAAGACAAACCGCAATATATTTATTCAAGTCACGGAATAGAACTTAGTTAGTTAGTCTTGGTAAGTATTTTGCTGTTTTCATAGTCATAGGAGATTTTGATAGGGGGGTAGGCGAAGGGGCTTTTGCGACGTGACAAGCTACCTAATTAGTCCAATCGGGGAAGACTAGGGAAGATGACGCTTATAGACGCTGCTGGCTGATTCCGGATGACTAATGTAATGTCACCGTCGAATTTGAAACTCTCCGAAGGCCGTTCAACGAAACCTAAGCCATCAAGGTTCCTGCTGGACTGTATTCTGCACTGAAATGAAACATAAAATGTCTCAATGCAGAGAGTATTCGACTGGCGATGGTTAACTTGTATTGCAAAACTCCTGCGTAGCACTTTCCTCCTATTTGTTTTAATACCACACTCCGTACTTACCTGGTGAGTAGTAGTACCTGGATAAGGTAAGTTCGGAAGTCCGCCAACCTAGCAGGGCAAGAGCGGCACTGCTTAGTCGTTGGCTCTTAGCGCAAACACTTAGGTAAACTCCTACTAGTAGTTGGACGGACGAATGCGATGGACATTCGTCCGCTCCGTCCCCGTTCCTTACATAAAAGGTGTGACGAGAATAGCGTCGTGATCTTCTTCCATGATTGCATCCGTAGCGAGCGTTGCTCTGTTTTCCTGTTGTCTTTGACTGTGTCGCATCATCGTTATCCAGTCGCATAGATAGATAGTTTGGCCCTAGATCGCATCGTCATCATCATCAACATCTCACCGTCATGAGCAAGCAGCTAGATACCAGGGTCGAGGAGGGCCCAGACGACCAGTCCCTCGCGACGTGCGAGCAGCAAGGGCAATGCTCTCTTCGTCGCCTATGGAGTACGCTGACGTGGCCTCGTCGCGCGGCGCCGCCCAAGTCGTATCCGCCCCTCTCGAGCATCCCTAAGACGTCGAGCGAGCGGCTCGCCCTCGCCTCGGCCGATAACGACGATCCATCGGGCGGCGACACCACTGCCAAGACGATCCTCTACCTTGCGTACGGCTCGAACCTGTGCGCCGAGACCTTTCTCGGCTTTCGCGGCATCCGCCCCCTAAGCCAGATCAACGTGTCGGCGCCCGCCTTTGACCTCTCCTTCGATCTGCCTGGGATCCCCTACAACGAGCCGTGCTTCGCCAACACACGGCCGCGGAAGATCCCCAAGCCTTCGCCGCCGCAACCTCCTGTTCCAGGGAAGCCGTCTGTGCCCGACTTCCCGCCTCCGTCTTACAGTAGCGCAACATCGAAGAACAATACTTCCTCGCAGCCAACGTGGTCAAAGGGCCTCTACGGCGTCGTCTACGAGGTGACACCAGAGGACTACGCGACCATAATCCGCACAGAGGGCGGCGGCCGGGGCTACCACGACGTGCTGACGCCGTGCTTCGAGCTGCCACCAGCCCTGCAGGTGCCCGAGAAGCCGCCGTTCCCAGAGCTTCCTAAGCCATTCCTCGCGCATACCTTATACGCGCCCTCGCTACCTCTCCCGGGCGACGGCAACGACGAGCCCAAGAATCCAGAAGGCAAAGAGGAGGAAGCAGATAACAGCAGAGACGGCGACGCCAGAGACCCGCGAAAGCAACCCTGGTTCCGCCGTCTCCTCCTCCCGCCCCACAGACCAGGCAACGGCACCTACGCGCAGGCGTCGGCGCGCTACCTGAAGCTGATCCGCGATGGCGCGCGCGAGCACGCCCTGCCGGACGACTACCAGGCGTACCTGGCAGCGCTGCAGCCGTACACCATCACGCGCATCTCGCAGCAGTTCGGGCGCTTCCTCTTCCTCTTCACCGCGCTCCCCGGGTTCCTGTGTCTGCTAGGTCTCAGCAAGGTGTTGGCGGACGACCTGGGCCGCGTGCCGGTCTGGCTCGGCCTCGGCACCAACGCGTGGATGAATCTCC
This sequence comes from Xylaria sp. FL0933, assembly GCA_022578765.1. Lineage (NCBI taxonomy): Eukaryota > Fungi > Ascomycota > Sordariomycetes > Xylariales > Xylariaceae > Xylaria > Xylaria sp. FL0933. Next base: position 62,324 of record MU389740.1, read on the forward strand.
TCTGGGGCGTGTATGATGTCTTCTACAAACCTTTGTTTGGCGACGGCGAGCGCACCATGTCTGACGATGAAGATCAGGATGAAGAGGAGCAGGTTAGCACGAGGAGCAAGCGGAGGAGGAGGATAAGTATAAGAGTCACGGATGGGGCGGCAAGTGAGAAGAATAGGTTATTGGGGGATTGGTAGATAGATAGGCAGATATGTAGATAGGAAGGAAGGACGGAAGAATCTTTGAATTGTGTGCTTGCATGGCTTGGTTGATTTGTAACATATAGCATATAGAGAGAGATCACGCGATCGTGGTGGTGGATGGCGAAAATACACCCCTCCCCTTGCGTCAGGTCACGTTCTATGGAACCGGACTTCCGGGTTCCTAACTCAAGGAGAAACATTATTGAAACTAAACCTGTACTGTTAAGTAAAGTGTTAAGTAAAAGAGCAGAATCACAGGAGGCGGCAAGCCCGACCGGTGTGAATGGACAAGTCCAGCCAATTATATATATTTGTGCGCATTCAATCAATACATGAGTCGGTGTCAAAGTCATAATGTCGTAGCTCCCAAGAATCCCGCTGGCTGGGTACAATGTCTAGGTCTAGTTCTATGTTCTCTTAAACCGTAGCCCTCATCCTATCGTGCTGTGCCTTGCCTTACCAGTTTATGATTGCGCCTTTGCCAATATAGCCGGAATGTCATCTACTGTTTTCCTGCCCTCTAGAATGTCGAACACTGCTGTGAACAGTGGGTAGTCGTTCTCTAGCCCCCGCTTCTGTAGGAACGAGTGTACCTCGGCTGCCGTGCTTGTTCCCTGCAGCTTTTGGCCGTTGAGTTCTTTCTGCTCGACCTCTTGGACCGAGACGCCTCGCTCTACAGCGAGCTTGGCGCCATTGAAGTTGCGGCCACCCGAACAACTAGTAATGAGATCGGCAACGCCTGCGCTTTCCTTGGTGAAGGTGGCGGTAGATACAGTCTCCCCGAAGAACTCCTTGCCAAACTTGATCATCTCCAGCAGACCGACACGCATGATGGCTGACTTGGCATTGTTTCCCCAACCCTTTCCTACGACAAAGCCGGCGGCCAGAGCAACAATGTTCTTGAGCGCTCCACCGAGAGAGGTGCCGGCTACATCAGAAACCATACTGACAAGGAAGTAGGGACGCTGGAACAGGGCTTTGAAGGTGTCGTGGTCGAGCGGCGGGTACTCCGGCGGCACAGGGGTCAGGCGGGTCTTGCTAATTCTTCCGCGAGCGTCTCGGTGCTGCAGGTCTGCCAAGGGTGTTATGCTCAGCTCTGCGCCGGAGGCCCGCTGGTCAACTCCGCGGGCGGGGGTGGCAGATCGCGGGGTAGCGTTGCGAGAAGGGTTGCGAGAGTTATCCATCGGCGGCGGGTCGTATGCAATAGTAGTCTCGGACAGCTTCTCCTCCGCAATCTCGGAAGCCAGGTTCGCACCGGAAAGGGCGCCGCAGTAGATGCCCAGGCCATCTCCGATCCACTCAGAGAAGAGAGAGATGCCCTCGTCTGAGACGTCAACGCCCTTGATGCATGATATGGCGCGAGCGTAGGGCACGATCTTGCCCTTCAGCTGGCCGCAGATTCTGTGGATGAACTGGTGGGGGAGGTTGAAAATGAGGATGGAAGAACCCTGGACGGCATCTTCGAGGGAAGGGTTCGCGGTGAGGTTGGTTGGGAGCTTGATGTTGGGGAGGTACTTGATGTTCTCATGGTGCGTGTTGATGACGTGTGAGAGTTTCTCCGTCTTGCCCTGGTGCGTGACCTCTTCCTCGTAAACCCACATCTGCACCTCCTCCTCGAAGAGTTCCGGATGAGCCTTGGTGTTTTCGGCCGCAATCTTGGCTATGGTCGAGCCCCTAATGATACGGGTTGTTAGCAAGTCTACTTTGCGGCGTGGAGAAGTGTAAGAACATGGTGACAACGAACCAATTTCCTGAGCCAATGACTGTAACCTTGTGTCTCTTCTCAGCCACCCCATTGTTGTTCACGCTCAGTGTTCCTGGTGCCATATTGGGCAAGTGTGTAGAAAACCGTCTGAAAGAGCACTGTTGATGTCGAAGAGCAGGGAAAGCAAAGTTCGAGAACGCTGAGCAAATCGATGGTCGGCGCAGGCAGAGAATAATCCTCATATAGTTTGGGTTCCGGCTCAGTCGACAACGCAGGCGGATTTCGACTTGAGGTCGGGTTTGTGTGAGTTTTTATTTCCTGCAAGTCGGCACTTTCAGTTCATGTGACAGGCCCGGATTTGTACTACAACCACTGACCACACACCACACACCACACACCACAAATGGCCCCCCAATGGTTCTGCCGTTCTTGCCTTACTTAGAATGACGCACAAGGGACGGAAATAGTTGACCGCCTGCCCCATTTGGCGGTCATGACGGCAGGCAGGACCCAACAAAATGGTTCCAGGCCCTCCAAGTTTGTATTGCATGCATGGGTTTGATTGGCCAGCACTCTAGTCTGCATTCAGCCTCTCACGAGACCGGACCAGCAACTTGAACATGCCCAGTGGACAGTAGAACGACTTTGAGCATTCATTTCGTCAAGTACGTCTAATAATACGGAGTTGCCGCACCAAATCGAAGAATTCTCTCAGCCGAGGAATTGTCCCTTGAACCAAGTAATTCGTCGTTGATGTCGCATCTTCATTCATCAATTGCTGGCAATCGCCGAGGTTACGGCGCTAGCCGTTGCCCGAGGTATAATCACATGCTTGCTTACCCCTGGTACTCGGTATTGAATTAATTGCTCTTGTTGAGTAGCAGTCTTGAAACATTCAATTCTCTTCATAAACAATTGGGAACGCGTATTTTCAAATGTTCATGTTTCTGTATTCATCTTCGGGACTGTTACCCTTGGAATCACCGGATGTAGCTCTAACAATAGACTACCTAGTGACCCTTAGTCACAACTTATACTTCTCTCTTGCACTAGCTAATACCGAACAAAACCAACAAGAAACTAAGCCAGAGGGATGATAACAAAGATATAGTCATTATTCCTAGGGTTTATTCTTTTATTAAAAAAGGGTTACTCTCTTCTTTAAAGGCGTTTATTCTTTTCTCTAGATATTTTTCACAAAAACAGCGTCACCTCGGGGGCTAAGAGGGGACACTTCTTATCTAATGACAAGCAATCGTGGACAACATATCAAGCTCGCCAATGAGGTCCTTGTAGTTGCAATACATATAGGCAACTGCTACTCGTCGGCAATTTATATTCTCTTCTATATGAGCGACAGTAGTCGACTTATAAGAGCCCGTTAGTCCAGGTATTGTTAGCAGGTACGAAGGATAGTGTATATGGGCTACCCCTCACAGTGACTGCTGGTCACCAGTCTCCATTACCTACACAACATCAATACCAACAACTAGTAACAGTATTCCAGTGTTGTACGGGAGCCTACGCACAGATGGGAGGTCATTTATGCGAGGCCCCGCGAACTACATCAGCGCTTCATATTCAAATTCGCTATATCATAGGCATGAGGCCGTATTGAAGAGATTCTGGGACAGATATAACTGAAGGCTGTTCTGGCCTCTGGGACACGGGCCAGGCTTTCAAAAGTGATGCCTGAGGCAGTAGGAGTGCTGTTTATAGAGACTAACTAGCTGCCAGAAGGCCAAGGGAGTTTTCTGAAAAGTCAAGGGCCTATATGCTCATAGAATACTATTCTCATATTGAGAAATTTCACTAAGCCCTATATTCAGATCTTGTGATATGGATGCCTTCTCAGACAGTGTCAGAGACTTAAGCATCTCCGTCTATGCATGGCTGAGGAGTGCTTTCGCAATTTTAGTTTAGAAGCTTTCAAAGCCGACACTGGGATTAAAGAGCTCTGCTCGGTGTGTCAGATTGAAAAGGTTGAGACATTGAACTATGAACATCTGCGTGTCGAATGCAATGAAGTAGTCGAGTGGTTGACGACAGAGATACAAGAAAACGCCCGATGAATACCACAAGCAGCTAAGAATCGCATTCACGTACGAGGAACCACATCAAGTATTTATATATATCGATCTCAACTATACCTTATTGTAAGCCCGAGATACACAATTGCTGGAGTGATATGCATGATGTTTGGCGGCTATGAAAGATCTAGCTGCATCACTACTATGATACTGACGGCTCAACACTTGGTCACAACGCACAGCTCTGTACAGGAAAAAGCCGTCTGCGTAGCTTTATAGAAATCCCCTTTTGCATCTCAACCTTGACAATGCGTGAACCAGCTGCCTTGAAAATATCTCCGAACCTGTGGTCCTCCCTGTTGTTGAATTATTTGAGTGCCAGCTACTCACCGAGTAACGCTGCTGTCAACCAAATCCAAGATGTCGACGCTACTCGTACCAATTTTTCTCTTTTAGTGATGAGGCCGGCGTCACTGTGCAAAGCGGCTTTGCAGTGCTTCAGATATCGCACAAACTGCTCGTTGGTCAATGGCCGACGCACCATTGCGCCTAATGTTTACGGAAGCCTACACGCTGACAGGAGGTCACCTATGCGAGTCCCCGCGAACTATATGACCTTTAGTATTCGTGTTCATCATATCGTAGGTATGAAGCCGAATTGTAGAATGTCTCGGATAGTAGATGAATAAAGCTATTCAGACACTAAGACACACGCCTAAACCTTCTCATGAGGAGGTTTAAGGCCGTAGAACTTCTGTATATAGAATCCAGTTGATTCTTTAAGGGACTGAGAGTCCTTTGGATGGTTAAGGGTCATTCTGCTCATAGAATATTATTCTCATATTGAGTTATTGTCTAAGCCCTGTATTCAGCCCTTGTGATACTTAAACCAAGTCGGACTGGACTCCTTGCGTCGATTCTCAATCCCCCTGTCCGATGTCGAAGATAGTCCGTATTCCTTTCTTGCTTTGCAGCTGAGCTGTGAACCGCTCTACTGGCTCGATAATGTTAATCGCTGTACCCATACGTAGCAGTAAATCTTCAGTCACTCGCTCGGCTCTGCATAAGAACGATGCGCCAGTAAATGGGCTTTGAAGCTGCTATTCTGCCAAGTGTGATGACACCCGGGTCGTTGTTTGCCAAACCAGTGTCAGTGTGCTGTTCATGTCGCTACAACCTAACATGTCTATTGACTGTCCATGGCGAAGCTTATACCATAGTTACACACCACGTCGTCGTATCAAAAGAGATCAGAAAGATATAGAGTTGTACCTGTTTTGTATTGGTTTCGTTGAGCGACATCCTGAACCAAGCTCATCGGGTGTACCATGAGGTGACGGGACACTGAGAAAATACGTTATATACTGCCGTTCTAGAACTCAAGGCTAACGATAGTCCAGGCGTGGAGACAGAGCCTCGTATCTTCAGGGGCATGGGCAGAAGTCTCAGAGATCAGGACAGTAACCAGGGTCATTGCAATGCACAGCATCGCCGATTGTCTGCGTCCGCGAGATCCACCTGTATTGATGATAGCTCACCGCCGTTAGTAGAAAAGGTCATAACCACCTGGCCACCTTACCCAGGCCGATGAGCGTATCTATGATGAATATCAGGACGAACAGCTTTAATCGAACTCCCATAACGTGGCTTTTAGAGGCCTGGCTATAAGTCGATTCGATGATTGCCATCCAAACCCATATCAGCCGAATGATTTTCAGGAACAGGAAGCTGGACTAGCTTGCACCTCAGGCTGTTTAATAGCGTTGCATTTGAGCTAGCCGTCTTTCTAATTAGGTTGGTCAGACTACTGTAGGAACCTGGTAAGCCTCCCCTTAGTGCGTGAGAAGCTATTGCTAGGTGACGTCATAGCCATGCATTTGTAGTAATGCCCCGCCCAACAAGTCGCTTGCTGCCGACAGAAAGCGTTGACGTGATTGGCCTGGTATAGCTCATCTTCGAGGGGTCATCGTCGCATGCCGCGTGATGCTTGATGCAGTGGAAGCTGCGCTGCTTCTTGTCTGCCGCTGTTGCGCTGTTGCTTGCCTTGTGTTTCGTGCAGATGACAAGAGCCTGTGCCAATAGGCCTCTATTCCCCGCATCCACTGGTTGCACTACCTAGGTACCTAAGTACATGCCTAAGTATACCTACTCAGGTACCGTCTAAAGTACTACCCGAAGAGTGCGCGCATATTGTCTTCCAGTCAGCGCGCTACTGCTAGCCACGCTACTACCTAGCCCAAGCCTGTAAGCTAGGTACCTAGTAAGTACTGACATAATGGTCAAGGGTGTTTCCAAGGCCCTGTACAGCTAGCGGGGAGACATCACCGCCCGACTTTGAATGCATCGTCAGTTCGTCAGGTCCCCCCTCGTAGTCACTTCATAAAGCACTTCACACCTACACACCTAGGCACGCTGGTGGTCTCTCCCTCTATTATCTTCCTCTTCACCTCCATCCCTCCCGCCTAGATGACTTCTTCCTTCTAGTCCGAATTATCTTGCTTTCTTGCGAGCTCTTAAGAAGCTCCTCGACTATTGATCCTGTGAGACAAGGCCTTTCCCAGCTCCAATGCGCGCCTACTAGGTAGCTTCCATACGTGCCTATCTCGTCTGTCCTCTCTCTCTCTCCTCTTTCTAGAGCGTGAGGGGTCTTAAGTAACCATGGCTCCTTCTACGGTGACCTCGAATGAAGTCTATCTTCTGCCTCTCAAAGACAATGGCGCTCCCGACGTACAGGGCGAATACATATACCTGGCGCCAGACTCCAGCGACCCGATAACCATAAGGTTCACGATCGAAGGCACCTCTTCAATATGTCGGAATGGCAGCCTCTGGGTCAACATCCCTGAGAAAGGGTCAGAATTTCATCGGAATCGCTTTACCGAGTATAAGTATGTGCTTCTACAGCACCAGGGTCCCCTGGTTGCCCATTAATATGCTAAACTACGAGCCTAGACTCGTCCCAGACTTTAATCGAAACATCGAGATATCTATCCCCATATACGAGGCCGGCGCCTTTGCATTTTATACTACCTACGCCGAGCTCCCGGGACTGTCAAGCACACTCGACTCATCGAACCCTCCGCCTGCTAAGAAACAAACACCTCTTTACTACATCGATGTTGCTCCGCGCTTGTCGCTTGACGGCCGGCCGCTGCCTTTGCCCGCATTGTCTATTTTCTCTGTTATCAGCAAGTTCATGGGCAAGTATCCGTCCAGCTGGGAAAAGCATTTGCAGGGTATCAGCGGCCGTGGATACAATATGATACACTTCACACCTCTCCAGATACGGGGTGCTTCAAACTCTCCCTATAGCTTGTTCGACCAACTAGGCTGGGACCCAGAGTGCTTTCCTCGCGGCGAAGAAGACGTACAGCAGATGGTTAACAGCCTAGAGCATAACCACTCTCTGCTCAGTTTGACTGATATAGTCCTTAACCATACCGCTCACAACAGCAAGTGGTTACTAGAACATCCAGAAGCCGGCTATAACTTGACCACTGCCCCATGGCTAGAGTCCGCCTACGTCCTTGACACTCAGTTGTTGAAATTCGGGTTTCAGCTTGTCGAGTTAGGATACCCAAACGAGTTAAAGTCTGTGGATGACCTCGTCAAGATCATGGATGGCATCAAGAAACACGTCATTGCGGAAATTCGTCTCTGGGAATATTACGCGCTAGATGTAGACAGGGATGCCGATGCGGCCATCGAGTCCTGGGCTGGGGGCAATCTTAGTGTTATAGATGACATTAGTCATCTCAAAGATGCTAGCCTTAAAGATCAAGCAGAGTACGTTTTTGAGAATGGACTACTCGGAAACGACAGGCTCGGTGAGCGGTTTCGGCGCCGTATCGATCCGAACGTCTTAGCTTCCTTGATAGCAGCCATTTTCGGGAAATACCGAGGCGAAGCCGATGAGTCGACCATCCGCGCCAAAGCTGTACAGGTCCTCGATGCCATCAACGTTCGATTTTACGATGAATACGATAAGGAAATAGCAGACATTCTCCAGCAGCTCTTCAACCGTATCAAGTACGTCCGTCTAGATGACCACGGCCCCAAACTAGGAGTTATCGACTACGCAAACCCTTTAATCGAATCCTATTTCACCCGTCTCGACAAGTCAAAAGCGTCGGACAACCTCAAGACCGAAGATTTAGTTCTTGTAAATAATGGCTGGGTATGGGCAGGGAATGCATTGGTCGATAATGCCGGCCCACAGTCGCGAGTCTATCTACGCAGGGAAGTAATTGTTTGGGGTGATTGTGTCAAGCTTCGATACGGAAAAGGCCCCGAGGATAGCCCTTGGCTCTGGGATTACATGACTAAATATGCTCGGATGCTGGCGAAGTACTTTGCCGGATTCAGGATCGACAATTGTCACTCAACTCCCCTGCACGTTGCTGAGCATATCCTGGATGAAGCTCGTCGTGTTCGGCCTAACTTGTATGTTGTGGCAGAGCTCTTTACGGGATCCGAGGAGATGGATTACGTGTTTGTGAAAAGACTGGGTCTTAGCTCCTTGATCAGAGAAGCGATGCAAGCATGGAGCACAGCCGAAATGAGCAGACTTGTACACCGCCATGGTGGTCGTCCGATAGGCAGTTTTGAGCTGGACGAGGCGCCCAAGGGGGCTCCTGAAAGTTCGCCCGGTAGTCCTGGCCCTACAAGTAATGGCATCATCATACGCGAGAGAGTGCGTAGGATTAAGCCCGCTCCAGTACAAGCGCTCTTCATGGACTGCACGCATGATAATGAGGTGCCCGCCCAGAAGAGAGACGCGCGAGACACACTACCAAATGCGGCGTTGGTGTGTATGTGCGCCAGCGCTGCGGGAAGTGTCATGGGCTATGATGAGATATACCCTAAACTCATTGACCTAGTCAGCGAGACCAGGCTATATACGTCCGAGTCATCCTCAGCGAAAGAGATCGTAACTGGCAGTGGGAAGGGCGGCATTGGCGGTGTAAGGAAACTGTTAAATCAGATTCATACGCTGATGGGTAAAGATGGTTATGATGAAACACATATTCATCATGAAGACCAGTACATCACAGTTCACAGGGTCCACCCCGAGTCACGAAAAGGCTATTTCTTGATCGCCCATACGGCTTATCCTGGATATGGGAATGGCAATGGCGCGTTTAGCTCTGTTAACCTAAGTGGTACAAAAGCGCGTCATTTGGGAAGCTGGATGCTTGAAGTCGACGCAAGTGAAGAAACTAAACGAGACGTCGAGAGCGATAAAAAGTATCTTCGAGGCCTCCCAAGTCGTGTGATCGACGTCCCCGGCATTCGTATGGAAGTCAAAGGTGATACTACTGTCATCACTGTTCGCGACAAGTTTCCACCTGGAAGCATTGCCTTGTTTGAGACATGGATTCCAGCCGCAGAACACTCTACTGGTCTTGAGAATTATGTTACGTCAGGATCAAAGGCGGCAATGTCAGAATTAGACCTGGTGGACCTGAATTTCCTCTTGTACCGATGCGATGCAGAGGAACGTGATGGTAGCGAGGGTAAAGATGGTGTATATGACATTCCTGGTTACGGAAAGACCGTATACGCCGGTCTCCAGGGCTGGTGGAGTCTTCTGAAGGATATCATTAAAGACAACAACCTGGCGCATCCTTTATGTCAGAACCTCCGGGATGGTCAGTGGGCTATCGATTATACAGTCGGGCGCTTAGAAAGAATCTGCCAGCAACCGGAATTTGCTGGCCTAGCAAAGCCCGCTAAGTGGCTAAAGGAACGGTTCAATGCTATCAGAGGCATCCCAAGCTTTCTTTTGCCACGGTATTTCGCGTTGATAATTCGGACGGCCTATAACGCCGCTTGGGCAAGGGGCCTTGAGCTGATGAGTGATCACGTACAAAACGGCCAGTGGTTCCTCCAGAGTCTTGGCATGGTCAGCATACAGCAGACAGGAATCGTGAAGTCAGCATCGCTATGGCCGAAGAAACTTGTCCCTTCCTTAGCCGCTGGGCTCCCCCATTTTGCTGTTGAATGGGCTCGCTGCTGGGGGCGTGACGTCTTCATATCTCTTCGAGGTCTTTATATCGCAACTGGTCGCTATGATGAGGCCGCTGAACATATTTTCGCGTTTGCTAGTGTCCTTAAACACGGCATGATTCCCAATCTCCTCAGTAGTGGGAACCTCCCACGATATAACAGCCGCGACTCTATTTGGTTCTTTTTGCAGTGTATACAGGATTATACACGATACGCACCAGACGGAATGAGTCTATTGACGAAGGAGGTTAAACGGAGATTTTTACCTTATGACGACACCTGGTTCGAATCCGATGACCCCAGGGCCTATTCCACGACGAGCTCGATACAAGATGTAATTCAAGAAGCTATGCAGCGACATGCATCTGGTATGAAATTCCGCGAAGCCAACGCTGGCCCCAAAATCGACATGCAGATGCGAGATGAGGGCTTTAACATTGAAATTAATGTTGATTGGTCTAATGGGATAATATTCGGAGGCAATCAATTCAATTGCGGTACCTGGATGGATAAAATGGGTGAAAGTGAACGTGCCGGTTCTAAGGGCATTCCAGGTACTCCTCGTGATGGTGCGGCCATTGAAATCACAGGACTTCTCTACAGTACTCTAAAGTGGCTTGCCCAGCTGAGTTCCGAGGGGAAGTACCCGCACAAAGGTGTTAGGAAGTCCGACGGCGGCGAAATAACCTTTTCTGCATGGGCTGATTTACTAAAATCGAGCTTTGAACACAGCTATTACGTACCTAAGAGCCCATCCGACGACGGTAAATATGCCATAAACTCCAGCATAGTGAACAGGCGCGGCATCTACAAAGATCTTTTCCGCTCCGGTAAGGAGTATGAGGATTATCAATTGCGCCCGAACTTTGCAATTGCTATGACCGTGGCTCCCGATCTCTTCGACCCGGATCACGCTATGGATGCTCTTATCCTTGCCGACCGAGTTTTACGCGGACCTACAGGCATGGCAACACTCGACCCCATCGATCTCAATTACCGCCCGTATTACATCAACAGCGAAGATTCTACCGATTTCGCCACATCAAAGGGCCGCAATTATCATCAGGGACCAGAATGGCTTTGGCCTACCGGCTTCTTTTTACGCGCTCTTCTCAAGTTCGATCTTGCAAGGCGGACTACTAAGGAAGGACGCGTGGAAGCCTTCCAACAAGTCACAAGGCGCCTCGGCGGTTGCAAAGAGATGATACAGAGTAGCCCGTGGGCTGGGTTGACTGAGCTTACCCAGAAGGACGGTCAATATTGTGCCGATTCGAGCCCCACACAGGCATGGAGCGCTGGGTGTCTTATTGATCTATATATGGATGCTGCTGAGTATGGAATGGCGTAAGTTGGACACTCGTTGGAAACGTGAGACGAAGATTTTCCGGAAGTACATAGAACGGTCACAGGGGAATAGATTTCACTGAAGAGGAGGCCTAAAACTGTCCGGGATAATATGAACTAAGAAACATGCATTGCATAAATTATGATCAAGAGTATATAATAAAATGCTCTGGAGTTTGGATAAAATCATATGTCTTTCGCAGGGATGATAGACAACAAGATGAATCATCTTCTTGACCTCGTAGATATCGGTATCCCGCAGACTATCATTATTGTCCAGAGGCGTCGCGGATCGAAAGTCCTGCTTTGTTCATATTCTCAAGAAATGATCGCTTGAAACTGATCCCAGTAAAAGGAGCCAGTAAGTAATCGCGGCTCTCTTCGTTGAATTAAATGAGATTCGTTTTAGTCTTTCCGATAACTTTGATTCTTCAAGATATGCTTGAAAGGCTGACGAAGCGTCATCGGCCGAGCTAGATTCTCGGTATGATCCACTTGGTAGTGTGTGTACCTGTAATGCCCCCTCATAGTAGGTTTCTTGTCAACTAGGCTCCGTACAACTTACTCTGCCATGTCACAGGGGATGATACACAATAGATGTTGTTTTGGATGAGCATCCCCATTATGCCCGTGCGGATTCATCAGACGAACTTTATATACTAGCGTTAGCAAATAATACGGTCACAGCCATGTAAGTACCACTGGTGATGGGGATGACCGCCGCGACAATTACGACATCAGTCCAAATAACGCCAGCGGTGGGTACAAGTCCAAATCGCATTCACTAATGTCCAGTCCTACCAAGAGCGCGACTCTAACGGCGTCTCTGGTCTCATATATTACGGTGACGCAGATGACCAGCACTGACACGGTTTACTATCATGACGACCGTTCGCTCGGTCAGTCAGTCTAATACTAGGATATACGACGATGTCGAGGGTTACGCCATGGATTCTGTCGAGAATATCGGGGAGGGAAGTCATGAGGCGAAGCAGGCTCGCGCGGTTCCTGTTACTATCACTAAACTATCTACGATGGTTAGCACTCCTTTTGTGACCGTCACAGTTACTGACGTCTATACCGAGACCGTGATTACTACCGTCTGCGTAGACTAATATCTTAGCCCCTTGTTAGAGTATCATAGGCTGAAATGCCAGCAATGGTGAGTGAGAAGCTGTATTGTTCAGATGAATTTTTAGTATAGATTCTTTTGAGGCTGGCGGTGCTATCTCTTCTGTGAATAAAGAGTTGAAAGAAGGCATGGTAGGAATAGAGTAATACAAGACAGGTAGATTCGTCAGAACGATTAGTCGTCTTCTAAGTGTAAAGGCTTATGTTGCCCGCCGCAGTCAGTATGAGTCCTGTGTTGCGCCCGCATAGTATATTTCTCCCCAGGGAATAATTGGGGTGCTTATTTGTTTCAAGAGCCGCAAAGTCTCAATTGGGAAGAACATCATTGATAGTCGCCCCTGTAAGGGAAATACATAATAACTAAGACAGTCTCTAACAAATAGAGTACTCAGAAGGACAGCATAGAAGCACAGCATAGAAGCACAACGGGAGTGGTGAAAGTGCCCAACGCATGTTTGTCGTGTGCAGGTTGTTGGGCGACTGAGCAAGTAACGAGACACTACATTTGTCACACAAGTAGTGTTGTGGTCGGTGCATCTGTCACCAAGGAAAGCAGAGGGGGCATACGATGCATTTTGCGGGCCGGCTGTGTCGCTTTTCTTAAGCAGCCTGCCGTGCGATAAGACAATATCACCGTGATGCATGCGAAGGGGGGTGGGGAGGTATCAGAGCACGAACTGGTCGATGTCAATGTCTCTCGACGCACTTACACTGTGGAAATGTTCCTAATCCCCAGCTGAGAGAGCTAATTTTCTCGCAATGATATGCCAAGTGTCCTGCTCTAAGATCATCGAGAAAATTTTTTCGTATATGAAGACTGATCTCGTTGAGAAATAGACTATTAGAGCGCTAGGCTATGTGGTTTGAGGTTTGTTGAGAGCTGGAAGCGGGAGCTTGTCTCTCCTAATGTCTACCCATTGTCTCCTTATGAGGAAGTTATTGACGAGTATAAACGGAGTAAGTACGCAACAAGAGATATCCGTATTCCGTACACCAATCTGCGGCCTCCTTGAGGCACAGGAGTCGACGACGAGATCAACGAGTTTGGTATCAGCAGGACTTGTATATCGCCGATTGTTGCATTGTGCCCGGTGCGATGTCACGCAATCGGGTCCTGGCAGCTATTGGAGTTGTCCCATAGAGTACGGGGTCGTGTTAGTGCTAGTGCAGCCCGAAGGCCGCTGAACATCGCTAAACAATGATGCGCAGTAGGCAGATCATTGAACAATGAAAGCAAGACATTGATCCAGAACCATGGAAGCGAGGAGAAGGGCCTACACATACTAAAACCACTAATTTTTAGAACATACAGTTTGGGAGATAAAGTAAAGACATCTTGAGAGACAAGTAGGTATGTAGTACTGTGTGCTGTCTAATAGAGCGATGGGAGATGCATGTAGCACTGCGCACCTGGGCAGTACATATAGATAATACTGAGTAGGCATAATATAGTCGAACTATAAAGACGTCAGAGGAAAATCAAATGACCCTGTTAAGACCTCATCTACAGCAGTTTTACTTACAGGATGGTGATGAATAGATTAGATATCAGATCATTTTGCTATCACAGAGTTGGTGTCCTGGTATGGGGATCCGCCCGACTCCGCCGGGAAACGAGCAGGACAGACAATGCCCAAGTAGTGCATACTGTACGATATAATAGGTAGGTTGGCTTATTGGTCAACGCACGCGCGCGTGGCTTGCGCGGCTTTTGTCGCAACGCGTGTGAGCTGGGATTGCTTTTGGTGGATGGGCTTGCAGCGTTAGGTAGACCGGTGGCTGAGCGCGTGATTCACTTCTTCCCTATCTTCCGCGCCTTTCCCCTCCTCTGGCGTCTTGAGTTCCTGGGTTTCTAGTACCGTCATAGCTGCCCAGCCCAGGCTGGAACCCTGGTGAGCTAGTCCGCAACGGAGTCGCATTGTCACCAAGCCAGCCTCAAGGTATACTAGGTCAGTTATGGCGTTGCAACCGAGCCAGGGGAGTTGTCCGAGACTTGCGATCACAGGGGCGACCACATAATATACGTGTATATGGGCAGTGACAGATGACCCTAGGTTTTCTTTGGTCGGCAATGCCAACCGATTTCTGAGTATCCCTAGTTGCAGCATTGCTCTCGAGTCAATTCCTCGAGTATCGTCTCTAGCATGAACTCTCATCATACCAACTCGAGATGCGCTACTGCTGTGGCTGAAGTAATGTTCGCACATTGGCGGACTTTCAGGTGCGGGAATAGGCACCTTGCTAGATGCTCGGGTAGATTCCCACAGCCTTGGTACCGGGGAACCTTATGGCTGCTGCTATTCCAGCTCTGGCAGGTTGAATTGCCTATACATGCACAGCTAGCTGCAGGTGGTGGACTCGCCTTGTTCTTATCCCTTTAACTGCCGCGAAAACACCGGGACAAAAAAAACTGGGTCATCTGGCCCACAATGCCCCTGCTAACAGAATTACATCTAGAGTACAAGAGGCTGACCTGAAATATAGCTTTTCTTACAGACGGTTGCTTAGAAATTTTTAGTTGCGCAGGTAAAATTGTTAATAAAAACTTGCAGAAATAATATTTAAAGTAAACCGAGCAGAACGCAGAACAAAGGTCGTCAAAAGCCATGTACCTTTTTGTAGCAGCTGTTAGTGCAGTGACTTCTAGGACAGGCAAAATTAGGTGGGAGTGCCGGTACTTTAATTTCAGAACATTTGATTGGCTTATATCCGCTGTTCATGTGGGACCTCCGGTCACGGTGTTTTCGCGGCAGTTAAAGGGATATCGACAACAAACCGCAACAGCATAAGCACCGTCATCGTCCCTCTCCAAAGTCCACACCAAAATGCAGGTGTGCGATTGACCAGGGTTGTCCGCATCGGGGCCTATTTCTACAGCAATTGGTAGGTAAAATGTGACGATAATGACGGTATATCCTCGAATTGGTCAGTGCCACCTGAGACGTGATAGGGGCACTTGCTCTTGGGCTCGCAGCTTCTCCCTGCTACCCTGTTAGCTCGCTGTGCTTCATTTCGTTGATGGAGATACGTAGGAGTTTCAAACTACATACTGCAGACATATCATAGATAGGTAGGAATGTACCATGGTTGGAAGAAGGTACGCTACATGGGGTAACTGCCTGGGTTAGGTAGGCATGTGCCTCAGCACAGACCCAGAACTGGCATACCGTGGAGAGCAAGTGCACTTCTTTTTCCTCATTGTCTGGCAGCCACCACCATTACCACTATACCCTGTTGGTTGTACATTCCCAAAACGATCATTTCACTGTCAATTGGGCCAATGGCGGCGAATGTCCACCCGCCATCCTCCCATCCCGGTTCTGCTCGGCATCCCACCCCAACCTGTCCCAACCAGACCCAACCTAACAATAAGTCCAAATAAAATACTTCGTATCCCAGCGCCTGTAACTACAAGACTAATAAGTCTGCTCCATTCTAGTCAAGGGAAAGAAAGCAAAATTGAAAAATCCGGACTAAAAAGAAACATACGCCGCAATTCTTCTATCATCGTCAGTGGCTATCTGTCACAGGCTGGTTTTCCAGGCCCGACTTCTAGGCCTGGCTTGACTCTTGTTAGTTCAAGACATGCCCCTTGGAGTGTCACATACAAAACGTTGCAGCTCTGCTACTCTGCATTCCTCTTCTTTCAATCCCCTTCCACACGGTTTTCTGCCAGCCTCCGGGTCTCCAGGCACGCCGCATTTGACTCGAATTTTCGCATGGCCCATTGTCTACAAATGAGAGTATTCAGGCCCAGTTTCCCATGAGCGCTTGAAGCCACGGCGAGGAATCGGCAACCCCAGACGCCACTGTGCCTGTCACCCAAGACGTATGTGATATTGTTCCAGACACACCCGAGACACACCATCCTCTTCTAAATCGCTATATACTATCTACCACCTGCGACTCTTCTGGCTGCGCCGGCCCTCTCTAGCGTAGAGACGGAGGGAATCAAGGGACATATGCCCACTTCCTCTGCACCATTATAACCAGCCTCCGGGAGAGTTCCCTCGAGCACTCACATCTAACGCCAATCAGCATATTTAATTGTGCAAGGCTGCACCCGCATTTGTGTCTCCAATTCTTATTATATGTATTACTTATATCCTCCCGTCGGACACTTGCAACCCAGATCTCTTACACACGCAGAGAGATAACCCGAAGAGTCGTGACCTACGTATGCACTCGGGCAGTTTCCAGCCACCAGTCTGGACTCGTCACGAAGTTCTGATCAATGTCCTTTTGAATTAGTCAGTTATACCGTCTAACCTTCATGTCCCTTATCAGGTAGCTACCCTCACCCGTTTGTATTCTGGTACATGCCTCTCCACTTATAATCCTCTTCCCAGGCGCTGAAGACTAATTGTGAGAAAGAGCACCGACACAACCACATATATTATCAATTAGCGCATGCAAAATGGCGAACGGGCTTGAAAAGTTGGAAAGGTTGTTTACGGGGTCGAGGCGAAGGGGACGAGGCAGGCAGAAGTCAGACCAAGAGCAGCAAAAGGCCTCAATGCTTGTTAACCGCCGACCCTCCTCACCAATGTTTCCAGCACCATCGTACCTTAGACCTACATCGATGCATATGACGCCCAGGGATGCTCATATTGACGGGCCAGAAGCAGACATGAGTCGCTCGCAGAGCGTACCGACCATACACGAAGTATTGGATAAGCGGTCCTCGATCGCTTCCAATGCTACCATAGTCAACCGGCCTGGCCGATCTAATCCTTCGGTTTCATCCTCAAAACGCGCCAACAAGAACTCGCCATCTAAATCCCGCTCCTCCCGCTTTCGCTTTCCAGAAGATTCATTGTTTAGAAACCGTCGACCGATAGATGGCTCGGCAGATTCTAGCGATGCATTGCGGGAGCAATCGCCGTCTACTAGTGATACAGAGACGGGGTTGTTAGATTGGACGCCTACGCACATATCCTTGCTATTCAATCCACTTGAATTCAGAACAATCTCGAATCGATTTTCATGGGAACATAAAGACAACGGCACAGAGGCTACATTGCTCCCCTCCCCGGATTTCGTCTCTCCATCAGGCAGTGATAAGTCCCTGGATATCTCGAGCCACCAAACCGTTCCACACCCTTCACTTCTATCACAGAGCTCTGCGCTAAAGTTTATCTTAAACCTCCGTCAGCAGTCTACACCTTCTGGCGAAAAGCTGTTACTGAATAGTGTCTCGGTCTTTGACACTGACAAGGCCAGTCAGAAACCCGTGATCAATCGATCTATGTCCCTCAATGGCTTGACCCCCTCGCGCTCAAATACGGCTCGCGCGGTCCTCATGGGTCTCACCCCATTCGACAATGCCAACAACTCCAATAGCAGACTGAACGCCCGAAAAACATGGGGTGATATGCGAGAGGACTCGAAGCTCCGCAGTTCTCTGAAGAATAACGTTAATACTTTCCCACGCTCAAAGCTACCAAGGCCCTCTAGTACATCAACACTCTTCATCTCAACGTCGCAAATTTCCAAGTGCGGCGTTCTTAAGGAGCCAACATTTGATGACTTCTATGCTTTAAGTGATGAGGATATTGCTGAAAGCCAACTTCCTATACGTGATGTGTGTACCCCGCCGACGCCGCCTCGCAGGCACATTTGCAACTCTTATGCAAAGAGTCGTCTGTCACAAACTCCAGCTTCACGACCTACTACGTTCCAACCCGTACACGGAGACCTCACCCCACCTACCACACCAACCAATTGCCACCTCCTTACACTTACATATTCTCCTGCCAATCCCCGAGACACTCTCGGCGCGCTCCGAGCCGCGGAACTGGCTAAGAAATACGACTTTGCTGTTTTATATGTGCTGAGTCTATGGCCTGTAGACGGTGACCGTCATCTCGGCGCCTCGACCCCTACAGTAGCAAGCGGGCCTCAGCCCACACACACGCCAGTGATGGGGGGACTTGCCTCCCCTGCGAAGACGTCAAATATAAGCGGTCGTTTATTAGCTGCATATGGTCTCAATGAAGTCCCATCGCCTTTTGAGATTGTCACCGACACTCACCTCGCGGCATTAAACTGCGACTACTGGAACGAGTATCGAAACGTTGATGCGCGCCCTGATGATATCTCTCGTGGGTGGATTCGACCGTTCTACAGCGAGTATGCTCCTGTCTTTGGCCCGTCAAGGCCCACATCTCGTTTCTATAATGCCTACCCCAAGAATCGAGGAATTGTTTTTGCAGCCTACTCGAAGCAAACGTTCAATCCTGTTATCCCTATGAAGAATTCTGCAAAGCAGGCGTTACTTCTGAGGCAACTATACTCAGACGCGAAAGCTCTCGTTGAGACGCTGATTGAACCGAATTGCGAACCATGGAAAGCTACAACACCCGTCCAGGACGTAAGAAACTCGATCTGTAAGGTCTAGTGCTCGCGAATATATACGATGGCTTTACAGAAATGGCAAAGTCTCTTCGACGGTTAATGTACGAAAAGAGGACACGATATAATGAAGGAATGAAAAGTTTCGTCATGCATGATCTTTATGTGTACTATATAGTGAGGCTTGAGGATTAAGAGGGGCCGGAGGAGATAGCATCACTTAGCATCCAAAAAATGTACTACAAATATATGAATATGAAAACCTCACCTAGTTGGGATTGTATTGCGGTCCTCTTTGAGTAATCTTTTCCCATTAATTCGACTATCTGAAGGCCATAGGAAATGTAGGTTATGCTACCTGCTGGAGGCTTGAGGAACCAGTGCGCACCCGTAGAATTTACTTCACTGTAGTACCTAGGTCAGGCAATCTATAACGTTAATGATAAATTTCCGAACCGGATCTGTATCACATAGAGAATATATCTGCAATAATTTATAGTGCTATCCTACCAGTCAGGTGTTACAATACATGATAGAGATGGTCTTGGGTATTGGGATGTGATTGCCAGTTGCCTCTAGTTTAACGTACCTATACAGGACCGTGAGAAGAAACAGAGCACACAATGATGACATCGGCGTGCAACAGAAACCCAGGTTCCAGTTCCGCCGTATAGTCCTCTTCTCTTACTTCATAAACCCTAAACTCTCTTATACGAATAGGGCGAGCGACCTGCCTGTCCTCAATGGCGTTTAATCGATCGGTTATCCGGGCAAAATATTGTTGCTACAAAGTTGTATGAGAGCGCCCTCTATACGCCGTGAATATCCTGATCCATACTTATCTTTATGACTATTTCTAACTACCTACCTATATGAGGCTGTTAAGGTGTATTGTTTCGCCCGAGCCAAAAGGGGACGTCAGTGTAGAACGTAGTTTTCCAGTGTCCTTTTCCCGTCTCTCCACTCCTTAACCGCCTTTCCACTCATGTACCCATCAACATATGCGTCGCCCACTAAGCGATATTCATTGTTTCCGTCTTGTCGAAGAACGATCGGCGTTTTGCAGCCCAAAGGCACACAGATAGTATCGCCGCTTTTCATGAAGCCCGACCCCATTCCCATGAGCCCACTCTCTGTGACGAAGAAGCAACGTCCTTCCATCTTCAAAGCGCAGTTATTTTGCAAGATAAGCCGCCTGTCGTCGGGCGGAATACCCTCTATTTGGTCCACGTAGTTCTTTAAGCGGCCGTCAAGACCTAGAGATGGTAAGCGCTCGCTGATAAGTGATGCGAATACGTGGTAGCAAATCTTCATCCACGCGCTCGCTCCTCGGCTATCTGGCGTTTTCCCCAATGCTAATGTTCGGCAAAACGCTTCGTCCTTCTGTTTCAATACTTCCGAGTCAGTTTCATTAGCCGCAAACAAGGCGAAAGGTCCGGCCTGCCAATGTAGGAAAGCCATCAGATAGTCGTCTAACGTGCAGAATGTTCCCACCGGGTTGCCTCGTATTTTTAGTGTATCTATGTAGACAGCAGAAATTTTCAGTTTAGTTCGCTGCGGTGGATCAAGGAAATCGAAGTCAGCATCTATATCACTAGCCGCAGAGAAGCCGTACGATGGTCCAAGGGGTGCTGTGGATGGGATATGGGACCAATCGGGCACCCAAGTAGGCAATTTTACCGTTCTGGTGTATACTGGGAAGTAGATTGCGTTGCAAATGACGTCGATACGACGAGTCGTATGGAGAAGTTGATCGACCACGTTAGTGTATACTTCTCTTAAAGATGCATTGTAGTCAGGAGGAAAGTGGTATTGAACACTTTCAGGTAAGATTCCCAAGACTCCAAAAACTTTATCTCGCGGTTCGGCTGCTAGCTTCGTTCTGCAGATACGGAGCACTTCTAGGAGAGATTCGGGGCCCTCTTCCGGTTGTGGTTTTAGAATGCTGAGGCTCGCGGGTCCTTGCGAAATTAGGGTGTGAGCATACGACAGCCCTTGCCGTGATCCTTTCATACCTCGTGGAAAATGGTACTTAATATCCGCCTCGTGACGTTTGAAAATGGCGGAAACACTATGAAGAACGGTCCAAGTAACCTCAGAGTCGCCACAGTAAAAATAGACTGACTTTGCATTAAGGATCTCCTGGACTATCCAGAGCCTGCTCCAAAAGTCCCTTTCGAAGAGATTCACCACGGCGGTAAAATGGGGTCTCCACTGCTTATCTGCGATTATATTTGATACCGAGTTTGTGTCTGCTTGGTCGAATATTTCGTGTATCAGCTCGAAAGCCAGTTTACTGCTGTCTAATTCAGCTCCGAGCCAAGCGGCAACAGATTTTGCTCGTCCGTATATTTGCGTCATCAATGCGACTTGCTGGGATTGTTCTTCCTTGTTTCGCTGGTTAATACACAATGCATCCACCCAGACCATGACGGATTCGTGCTGCTTCCGCAGCCTTTTCAGCGCGCCATAAAGATTGGGACTAATATAGAATGGGCATCCATCGACTTGGATCTTGGTATTGGGGTCAACATCGCCCCAGGTATACGAGACAGCGATGTACTTTAGAGTCTGTGGCTCAGCCTCTAAAGATGCGTGAAGGATCTCGCATTTGATCATCGACATGTTTGCTGGAAGGAGGCGAATGAGTCGAAATTCGGTCGGCTGGATTAGCCGGTACTGGAAAGGTGCTTCTCCTAAGGATGTAGGAATGGAACTAGTGGTCAATCTGGAAGGCAATGTGAACCCGGTCCCATTCAGGGCCGAACTGGACAGCGATGCTTCGTCAGGACCAATTTTCCTTGGTTGATCTGGACTCTGGCCTTGTGATCGCCCTCGACTACGCTGATCTCCAGATGGAAGTGACCACGCTCTAACAGATCTTTCGTGCGATTTCCTGCGGCGTTCATTCCGTGGCATTTCATCGGGCCACGGGAAAGGGCCCGGAGGATGAGGGACATAGGCCTGCCGGCTACTCAAACTCGTTTGAAAAGGAGGAATAAACTCGGGCTCTAATATATGGTCTGGGAAATATGGATCGGGCGACCGCCATTGTCCTCTAGCGTGATCCATGTCATGGGACCTGTAGAGCTGGCCATAGCGAGGGTCTGCTGTAGGCATCCTCGGACGGAGATATTCGCTGGGATGGTCTCCGTAAGATTCCTGAAGCCCTCGATATGAGACGGACGGTGGGGGGACCGCTGCATATTGGCCGTGCTTGGTAAACTGCCCATCATTCGGGCCAGCAGGCGGCCCATTCCAAAACGGTGCATTGGGGAGGAATGGATTCGATTCTGGCGCTTCGGGCTGTGGTTTCTTGACATCGCGATATGTATTTGGCGGCACCCTAGTAATAGGTACTTCAGGACACATAGGATCGCTCTGAGCTGAGTTTTGAGAGCCTGTTGGAGGAGGACGGTACCATTTCTTGTTCATTTTCACCCTGATACCAGTAGCTCAATAGACCTTGACTCTTTGGAACCAAGGAGAGAACGAGAATGGAGGTTATTACAAGACGAGGTTACGACAAAACGAAGCCCCGGGTTTTCTGAAGTGAAGCTCGCAATAAAATTCCAACTCAGGTGAGGGGCTCATTGTGGCATACCCAGGACTGAGGCGATAATGCCTGCTTGATTGGTCGCACAATCAAGCTGCACGGTCAGCTGCGCACCAATGTGAAGGCTCCAAGTTTCGGTCTCTTGCGTCTTGTCCAAATTTTATACTGATGCTTACGGCCTGCTTGCTCATTAGCATCAGCCATCTTCTCCCACTTACCGGTGCCATCATTAAAACTGTAGAAATATTGGCGATAGGAGAGGGAAGGCGCAAAAAAAAGAGCTTCTCCGGTACGAAGCGAGATACAATTACCGTGACACGTCGGAACTATCCCGATGTTGAGGCTATCCCAACTTTGGTCCAGATTGATGTGGCCCGATGATACATGGAGACAGGGCGGTTTTGTCCTGGACAGCGTACTGTGGCTGTAGTACTAGCCTCACAGCATGACTGCTGTACTCTAGGTTAGAAGCTTTGGCACTCGCAGACCGGAATTGCCTCTTCAGATACAGGCTCCCACTGCGAGCGTGTGAGCCGGTAAATGATTAAGGCTATGATACGGTCGATGGACCATGAGGAGGATCACGTGAAGAAGCTAAATCTATGGGTCGCGGACCACCCTTAGATTTATCCAATTGAAGTTGCGCTAGAAAATGCTGCTGCACCTGCCTTCCTACATAAACTAATCCCATGAGAAGGAAGCAACCGCTGCCATTTATACCTAATTAGGTAAGTCTGACTGCTGAACGTATAAGTACTATAAACCTAATTATCCGAATGGTTACAGATAAAATTATCTACCTACCTAAGTACCTAGGTAGGTAATTAATAAACTACAGTATGTATTTGTTAGCAACATACCGAAACGTAGAAGCATTTTGTAGGTAGTGAAACCCAGAGGCGTCGCTGCACTTTCAGTAGTGCTTCCGGGGCGCTCCAGCTAGCTCCGCATTTCCCGAAACTTGACATCATCGACCTCCGTCATTGTTTTCCTCTTCCAAGCATTCAAGTACCTGACTATTTATGTGAGATCGCGATCACGATTAAGTTCTACTTGTACTATTTTTTTAATTTAAGTTCAAAAGTCTACAATTTGGGATACTATTCCATCGCACTTCACTACAGAGCCGGCTCAAATGACAGACCAGGTGAACGAGATGTCGTCCGCAGCGAAAGGGGTCCTCAACAAGGTGCGCCAGATGGTGCCGCCGATGCTCGAAAAGTTTCATAAAGGTGTGAAGACTTTTATCTTAACTGCTCTGGCAGTGATGCCGAGAGATATTTAGCATGACGGATTGACGCGCTGACGATGGTTGGGCTCAACTTCTAGGTCAATTGGGTCGTGTAGCTGTCATTGGCGGTAGCGAAGACTATACGGGTGCGCCTTACTTCTCAGCTATGGCCTCAGCAAGATTAGGATGTGATATGGTAAGTGGTGATAGCCCCCCCTCTCAGCAGGACAACATGACTTGATCACTTGCACTACCAGTCGCCGAGTAGTCATATATACGCGCCTGTACATGTATTTATGGAAGTGGCGATGCCTAGCTTTAAGATCGAGTTGGTTAACCCGGTATACGTCTAGTCACATCTCATCTGCACACCCGGGGCTGGCGCTGTCATCAAGACATATAGCCCGAACCTGATGGTCCACCCTCTAATGCGGCAGTCCTCGAAGGACAAGGAGGATCCGGAGCAAGTTGCAGGCGGCATCATCGACATGCTGTCGCGCCTGCACGTACTCGTCATCGGCCCAGGCCTTGGCCGTGACCCGCTGATGCAGGAGACATGCGCGCGCGTGCTGGCCGCAGCCCGCGAGCGCAAGATGCCAGTGGTCTTGGACGCCGACGCCCTCGCCATTGTCACCAAGTCGCCCGAGCTCGTTATGGGCTGGCGGGAGGTCGTGCTGACGCCCAACGTCGTCGAGTTCGGCCGCCTCTGGCAAGGCGTGTTCCCAGACCAGCAACAGGAGGATGGAGGCGGAGGCGCGAAGGAATCCGGCCAAGTCGAAAAACTCTCTAAAGCCCTTGGCGGCGTGACGATTGTGCAGAAGGGCGGCAAGGACTTTATAAGCAATGGCGAGACGACCCTCGTCGTTGATCTAAAAGGCGGCTTGAAGAGGTCAGGTGGTCAGGGCGATACCCTCACTGGCAGCATTGCGACGTTCCTAGCCTGGCGTAAGGCATATCATGATGGGCTTTGGGACCACGGCGGACATCTACAGGAGGCTGAGACGTTGGGTCTCGCGGCTTTTGGCGGTGCTTGTATTACCAGGGTGAGTTGCACACTTATACTACATCTAGACTCCATTTGCTGGTGTCTTGGGTACACACTAGAGATGAGAGTGTGTTGTTAATCTGGTGCTCACTTGAGCTAACTTTGTCTGCAGGAATGCTCCCGTCTCGCTTTCGAGAAACAGGGCCGAAGCTTACAGGCCAGCGATTTGACGGAACAAGTCCATACCGCTTTCATGAATATCATTGGCGAGCCGACAAGGTACAGTTGTTTTTACTTTTTTTGAGCGTATTAAACAAGTAGTAGAAGACATCAAGGCTAACAGGTTGCAGCTAGGAGACACCATGCCGCACATCTCTAATAACAACTTGATAGAGCGCGATGTGTTAGCCGGAATATTACATCATCAATAGAATATCTAGCCTCGGTTCACGATGCTAGTTAGGCGCGAATATGGTAGTGTAGTGGGTAGATTTAAGATCACTTCTCATGAGCTCATGTATCGGTAATGGGTATTCGCTTATGATAGGAAAGTAAAACTGGAAAAGAGTGTATGTCCAACGAGGTCGTAAAGGTCGCCTACAAGGAGGCGAAGTGATATAAAAATACTATGCAACTCCTTTTCTTAGGATCCTTGCAGACTCGGATTTCCATGGAATTATGCGCGATGAGTGAGAACAATGTTACCCATGTACAATGATATCGTTGAGCAATGAAGGTAAACCAGCAACAACGACGACAACCAAGATGACGACGATCTCGACAACGCTGATCACGCTGTCTGGCCCGTCAATGAAGGCAAGTAAGTAATGGAGTCCAAGCCACCCTCCCATTACATTCACCTTCGACGCCGCTTTAAGGTTTTCTCGTGGTCCTAGTCTACATACGTTAAACTGCCATTCCGCCACTGCCACTACAATTTCACAAGCATGAATACTATTCACTGTTACTGCTGTTAGTTTTACTACGTGGCATCTACCACTTCTCAATCTTCTCCTTGTCCTTCTTCGGCCGTATATTCGTTAGTCATACGTTAGTTAGTTTGCCCCCGAGCTCTACATCTTCTGTAATACTTACGGGATGCACTTCTTGCTCATGTCTTCATCATCGTCCTCATCATCTTCGGCCGCGCGTTTCAGACATGCAGTCGTTCTACTAGAGCCAGCCTTCGCAGTCATAGTCTTTTTTCTAGACCCAGCCTTTGGAGTCACGTTATTTAGGCTTGCTTGCCTGCCTGCTTACTGCCTTTTACCTGCTCACCTCACAGTTACCCACTTGTATACAACCCTCTTTCTCTGTCTTTCCTCTTGGCTACTGTCTGTTACTTTTACTACCAGTTCTTACTACCAGTTATTATGATCGACGGGCCAGGCTTTACCTACCTGCCTACCTACTAGCCAGCCGATACTCTAGTCTCTCATACGCCGACCGCGCCGACCGTGCCGCCCACCTGTCTTGCTGCCTGTCCCGCCGTCCGTTCTGCCATCCGATCGATCACCCACCATGTCTTCCGGAATACCCGTCTACAATTCCAGAGTAGCAGCTAGAGACCAGATTAGCATGACGGCTTGGCTTCGATGTCTGAGTTGTGGCCCCGTTGTGGTCAAGCAAGACGTACCAATCGTCTCGGTGTCTTGCCTCTACGCTAATCATATCTAGAAGATTTAAGGGCGAGATCATGGCTATGTTACAGACCTTCTCGGGTGGTGAATTAAACGATTATTCGGTGATTAAGTAACCGATTATTCGGAGATTAATTGATCGATCATTTAGGGATTGTTATAAATACTCTGTTGCTTCAGGGCGTTGTTAGAGCCGCAGATAGAGTGTTAGTAGTGTGAGTATTAACAGACCCGACCGTCGCGAGAGAGAAGACTAGGTAGGTACTTTAAGGGTTCAAGGCATAAGGTAGCAATTTGCTTTTCCCCGGGGAAATCTTAAGAGGGCTGGCAAATTCTTTTACTGAAGGGAATCCAGTTCGATGATTTCCCTGTCAGGAACTACTATAAAGTGGACGAGAAGTTTTGTCTAATTGAGTTCAAGCATCTCTTAGTGACGCTATTCTATGCGGCTTATGTTCTTTTGCCGTCTTTATAGTCATTTTCTCGATTATTGCGAGCTAAGCTATAATACCTATATTATCAGGCAGTCGAGCAAGGGATAAAACACTATTGTTGATATCACACAATGCTGGTCAACAAGCTTTAAAACACTAGTAAAACTAATATGTTTACTATACCGGTAAGTAAGATTATAAATGTTGTTTTGATACACACACCGGTACGAGGAGACATGATCAATAATACATGTCACATTGCAGATAGTTCAGGTTTACAAGACAAAAGGAAATAGGTGCTCTTTGAGTTTTAGGCTCTAATTTACAAGGGCTGGAACTGGTGATTTGTCCACTTCTAGCCCGTATCCTCGGTATTTAGCACCACTCAGCATTCGCCCGCCTCTAACAAAACAAGATCATCCCACTAAGATCCACAGGTATAGACAGTATGCCCCCCGCCAACCTCCTCTCTAATATAATTCAATTACTCTACGACAGGAAGCTCTTAGTGAAGGTTGAAGTAACGTCTTGTAACTTGCTTTCCAGGTCCTTGCTGATGGCACCCTCCTTGTCAATGGTAGCAAGGAGATCCGCCTCGTTGGTCTTCAGGTGAGCCAGGAAATCAGACTCCCACTCAAGGATTCTGTTGACGGGAACTGAGTCGAGGTAACCGTTGACACCAGCGAAGATGAGAGGAACCATCTCATTGACGGCCATGGGAGAGTACTGCTTCTGCTTGAGTAGCTCGGTCAACTGCGAAGGCAGGATTAGTATCTTCAAGTGACTTTAAAACAATTAGTCTACTTACACGTTCACCACGGTTCAGGGTCTGCTTAGTGGAAGCATCGAGATCGGAACCGAACTGAGCAAAGGCAGCGACCTCACGGTACTGGGCCAAGAAAAGCTTCAGGGAACCAGCGACTTGCTTCATGGCCTTAACCTGTGCAGCGGAGCCGACACGAGACACAGAGAGACCGACGTTGATGGCGGGTCGGATACCCTTGTAGAACAGCTCAGCCTCCAAGAAGATCTGACCGTCAGTGATGGAAATGACGTTGGTAGGAATGTAGGCAGACACATCACCACCCTGGGTCTCGATGATGGGCAGAGCGGTCAAGGAACCTCCACCAAGCTTGTCATTCATCTTGGCAGCGCGCTCCAGCAGACGGGAGTGGAGGTAGAAGACGTCACCGGGGTAAGCCTCACGTCCGGGGGGACGACGGAGCAGCAGAGACATTTGACGGTAGGCAACGGCCTGCTTGGAGAGATCATCGAAGATGACGAGAGCATGCTTTCCCGTGTCTCGAAATTCTTCACCCAAGCTGAGAAGAGTTAGTAATTGTTTATGGTAAAAGATTCAAGGCTCCGGGAGCGTATAACTGAATAGAATAAGAGTCCCTTAACTATACAAGTTGCGCTCCTAATATATGAAGAGGGGCATATAAGACTGGATTAAACTTACCTAGCACCTGTGAAAGGAGCAAGGTACTGCAGAGGGGCAGCCTCAGACGCAGTAGCGGCGACAACAATAGAGTACTTCATGGCATCGTTCTCCTCGAGAGTCTTGACAAGCTGGGCAACAGTAGATCGCTTCTGACCGACGGCGACGTAGATGGTGTAAAGCTTCTTCTTCTCGTCGCCAGAGTTGTTCCATCGCTTCTGGTTGAGAATGGCATCTAGAGCAACGGCGGTCTTTCCGGTTTGACGGTCACCAATGATAAGCTCACGCTGGCCACGGCCAATGGGAACCATGGCATCGATAGATTTGAGACCAGTCTGGACGGGCTCTCTGACGGACTGGCGGGGCAGGATACCAGGAGCCTTCAGCTGAGCACGACGCCTTTTCTTGGCGTTGATAGGTCCCTTGCCATCAATGGGGTTACCGAGAGCATCGACGACACGACCGAGCAGTTCAGGGCCGACAGGAACGTCAACCTATAGTTTAGGACGGTTAGATACATATGAACTCGTGCATCGCTTATCAGGAGCGGCTTACAATTTCACCTGTCCGCTTGACAGTCTCACCCTCCTTGACTAGACGATCAGAACCAAAAAGCACAACACCGACTTGGCCAGCCTCCAAGTTCATGCACATTCCCTTGACACCGGAAGCGAACCTGTAGAAGGTTAGACATGATTTGTAAATTTCGGGCAGTAAACACCAGCTTACTCAACCAGCTCCTCGGCCTGGACGTTGGCCATACCGTGCACACGGGCAATACCATCACTGTCAGACTCTAACGTTAGCAACAAAATATCTCTCATGCATTATGAAAGACTACATGAGCGCGATGGCAATGTGTCGCGAGTAGGCAAGACAAATGCTCCTTCGGCCGGTGTCGTCGACGTTGTGTGGTTGGGTGACGTGTGGAGGTGATGTTGATGTTGATGTTGTTTTATAGGACGCTGTGATGACGGAAAAATCTCGCTCTAGCCGGATCCACATACCCGACAGACAAGACACGGCCAGTCTCAGCGAGGTTGGACTCCTCGGCAACACCTCGAATCCTCTGCTCCAGGATGGACGAGACCTCGGTGGGCGAGGCCTTCGCATCGGCGGCGTAGGACCGGGCCTGGATGCTCATGGCGGCGGGTGCGGCATTTCGTGTCTGCGAGAGAAAAACAGCGTTAGCCGAAAGTGTCCGAGGGAGCTACGGCACCCCGAAAGCTTGTGCGAGCTCTGCAAGCTCTCCGGCGGCATCGACAACGGCGATACAGAGCTCAATTGAGCTTCGGGATCGCGCTACGGGTACACGGATCCCAATCGCATGCGGCTATCGATGGCATTGCGATGGACGCAGATGGCGGAGAGGTCGACCTACAGCAGCGACTCTGCCACTGGCAGAGAGGGCGCTCACGGCGCGCGAGGACTGGCGGAGGGCGTTCCGGAACATATTAGAGAGGTATATGAAGTCCTCGAGAGAAAAGGAAAATCAATTGCAACGGGGTGCAATTGAAGGAGAGGAGATGGGAGGACGTTGGTTGGTATTGGACGAGGTTTGCTAATGGAGACTTTTTCCGGGAGGGAAGAGACTGGTGAGAGAGCGGCCAGAAAAGCGAACGGCAGAACGGGTGGGTGCACAGACCAGATCTGGTTGGAGCTCACCAGGCCCGCGAGGTACTGTCCTTACCCACTGCACACCGCTGAGGTACTTACACTAAGCTAAGGTATCGAGGAGTAGACGCGCTAGTCCTGAATCGGCCGTTGAGCAATGAGGTCTTTCGGGTCTTGGCCTTCTGCTGCTTCGTTCCTTCTACAACTCCGCTTCATCTCAGCTGTCTGCTAGACACCGTGTTTATTTCTTGCTATCGCCGTTATGCGCACGGTAACCAGCTGGTTAACCATGTCCGTCATGGCTACCAGTATAATATATTTCTCTAACCCTCTAACTTTATCATCAATTGAAACTATCTTCATCCAATTTATCTGAGATATTGACGTATTGGCTACCGAAGTCATAAACCAACGTCGCTCTGAGGGCTTTCGACTCAATGCGAGTGAATCGATATATGTACATCAGCGGTCCTTCTTCAAGCACCTTGTCCCCCGTGGGCATATCATTATAAGAGTTCCAGCTCTTTCATCTCTCGTAGGGCTCAATTCTGTTCAATGAGTTACTAGGTAGTTATATAGCTTTGAAATCCCGATACTTGGGGTAATAAGCCATATATTCATATTCAATGCGCGTTTTCATTCAACAGGAAATCACGACTTCAACCAATGTTGTAACGAAATTCCAGACCGGTTTTAAGTTCATTCTCCTCAAAGGGCTATTCCGTGATAAAGCCCACCAAAGATAATCAAGAACGCTCAGTAGGAGCCCATGAGCAGCAGATGCTAAGGTATGGGCAGACTGGCAATTGGCGAAGCCGAAGAGTCGCGGGCGAAGCGTCGTCGAACGGATTCAGGATATGACGACCTTTCTCAGAGCTCTCAGATTGCCAGCCCATTTCTGAAGCATCATGACAGCGGACTAGGCTCTGGCGCAAGAGCTACTTCACCAATTCTGCTCTCTGATGAGCCTGAAGTCACAGTCACGGAAGAATCAAAGTCATCAGCACAAGAGCCGACTATCACCATCTACCTCGGGTCTGTACGGCAACGGGTTGCGCAGTCGAGATATCTGTCACATATTTGGAGATCTGGTCTGGATTCACCCTGTGCAGTGTGCCACCGAGACTTCCTTGATAAGGGCGAACCGCCAATTCGGACATTTACCTTCGAGACTTCTGAGGAACTAGGCGAAGATACTAGCGATATTACCCAGCTACCCATTGCTCCTCATCCAATTCGAATTTACAACCGGCATTTTAAATGCTTGAAGTCGAAAAGGATTAAATACATCCCTGTTTCTCATGTTTGGCACGAGAGAGTATCCGAAGCCCAAGTGGCCAGAGAGGCAACGCCGAGTGCTACACGGCTGGGATATCAAGTTCCAATAAGATCACTCCTAGCGCTAATCAAGAAATTCGGTCGTGTAGAAGTCTGGCACGACTATATCAGTGTGCCCCAGTGGCAGACTGTAACGCAGCAGCAACTACTTTTACAACTTCCAAATATTTATTCATATCCCGACCGCATGATCATGCATCTGCATGACGTCTCATTATCGCACCTGAATAATGTAGTTGAGCCTCCTGGTTATAGTATTTTCCTGGAGAGCATTGCCGAATTAACAAATTCACGCTATTTTGAACGTATGTGGGTTGTACTTGAGTATATACAAAGCCAAAAAGCAACCATACTGTCTAAATACTACGACATTTTTGACCAACCCGCCGCGGACCTATGCGATATCGCCGGGACGAACTTGGGCAAATATATCAGCAGGCTTGGCCAGAGCCGATTCAACGAACTTGCTCAAGCAAAAGGATTCCAATGGTCAAAACGAGCATGCTGGGACGATCAACAGACTTGGAAGCACCAGGATCCCAAATTTCGCACACTCGGGGCTGCCATGTTCATCATTGGTCAAAAGACATGTCGAGACCATCGCGACTACTTCTTCAGTCTCAGGTTTCTCCTCAATCTGCGTCAAGATGAAGCGAAAATCAATACAATCTTCTCCGACGACACTTTCGAATCGTATCTAGCTTTGTGTTGGGACGTCCTCAAGAGCGGAGACTATTCACCCTTACTGTTCCTGCCCTTAGACTCCGAAGAACCTCATCCCAGAGCCCTGTGGCTGCGTGGATATTCCAAGATTTCGCACCATGTATGGGATTATGGGATGTGTCGCCAACTAGCCAAGTCCCCAGTAATCATTCGCGAGGGTAAAATTGAGCCCAAATTAGAATCAATCGGCATAGTGCAAAGCTTCGAACACTATGATTTCTTCGGCAGCGTGGAGTCAGTCTTCCATCGGATTGCTAGGAAGATCATAGAGGTTAGCGGGCCCTGTCCGAAGGCTTTCTACGGCGCAATATCCCGCATATTTCCCTCGGCCGCATGGAAAGGAGTTTTCTCTACGTCATCGGCTATCCATGTGGATAGCGATGAGCCTCAATCCGCCGATCTCGAGGTCATCCGAAAATTCGTCGAGCGGCTCAATTATCTTGCCTTCAAAGGGGAGAATCGATCAGAGACATTGCAAGTCAGCAACAAGCTGCTATCCCTCCTAGGCCTCGGGCTTCCTGAGAAGCAATCATCACTCTCTAGGATCAAAGCCGCATCCGAAGAAGCACAATGGTACAAAAAGAAGCTGGAAGGGCTGGCAACTGTGAAATGCAAGGGATGCTCGCGGGATTTCCTCTTCAGGGCTACTGTTTGGGATCCCCCGACAACCACTGCCGCGGCGGAGATGTATCGGATCCCCGGGTTGCTTTACGACGATACTGTTTCCGAGGGTGTGGGCTTGGTCATCTGCGAGGGCAGGATCATAGGCAAAATGGCGTATGCTACGCCTGCTTGTGAGTGCCGAATCGGTGAACTTGTTGAGATCAAGTCACACGAAGATTCGAAAACAGTCAGAGAAGAGACTGGTAGCACATGAATAATCCCCCAATATTACCTGTGATAATCTAGATCCAACCCTATTTCTAACCAGCTGCAACTAAATTCCTACCACAGGTAGTATCTAAAGCAAAATGTGTGGGTTATAAGATTCTCGTATACTTCTTCGTGGAGCCTACTGACAGACACAGATGAGATGCCATGGACCGAACCGGCTTCAGCTCAAATAATTACACTGTTACTATCATTCATTTGCGTGACAGCCTTGGGACTCTCGTTGCTGAAGATCGACAACGGCGTTTGTAGTGAAGCTGAAACACTGTCAGTTACAGAATTATAGGTTTGAGAGCGTGCTAAGCTATCAACGACGTCCTTTTTGGCGCAGTAAGCTCTAGTTGAACCGGCGAGAACTTCTACATTGCCCTTTACAAGCTAGGCACCCCGTCCGCAGATTTGAAGATATATCCTAGTGCTGTATACAACGATGAGAGGTGCGGTAAGCTTTCATTGGGAGTGCCGAGACTGAAGGGACTTTGAGCTAATTACCGTGCCCCGCTACCATGAGAAGACGGTACAAATTCATCCAGTCGGCTGGATGAACTCTGCTTCTCGTGATTTCCTTGATCGCTCTGACATAATGAAAATCACATAACCAAGAACAGCACACCCGTCAGCATAAGATGGCATTCTAGTCAACCACTGGCTCATGGTCTTAGAGTTTGGGAGCAATGAGGTTCATCACGTGACTTTCATTCTATCTAACTTGCTTGATATTTGAATCTGACCTTGACTTGTGTGTTTCTATCATGTGGGTAAGGGCGTTCAAGTGGTAGAATGCTTCGCTAGGTGTGTGCTAGCAGATCACATCTACGGGCGTCTAAATGTTGATGCTCGTAATACCTATCTTCACGATACGCGTTAACGTCTGTGTCTGTTTTGGGGGCTCTGGATCTCTACATACCTGCTGCAGTCTTCTCAAGATTGTCTATCGTCAAAAGAATTCATTGACTTGCTGTGTTTTTCTTGGAGGGGAATGAAATAAGAATTATCGTCGGATTGGTATAAACAAAACCTTTCATAGATTAGGCGAAACTCCAGCATGAGAGATAGGTTGTGTCCTGATCTGTCACCATATTTATACCGCCCAGGATCTCAATGTGGTGGTGAGAATAGCTACTCCCGTCTTGAATACCTCCACACCGTCTTTCTTGATCATCCTCAAAAATTAACGAGCCATCTGATCATGTACGTGTAAGTTGACCAAAGAAATCTTCTATTTCTAGCACCTATACCCGAAGCGAGACCTCATGTCTGAATATACCTACAAGTCCACCTGGGAGACTTAATCAATTAATAGGCAAATCATTGGTTGAGTGGATGTCAACTCAGACAGCGAAGCCTGAGCCTGCAAAGCCTTAAACTTCGACGAGACCCAACAGCATGCGTAGTTGAACCAGATCTCTGATGCCCTTAGGGCGATTGGAGGTTTCGACGCACGTATGCGTATGCTAAGTAAGGTACCCAATTCCTGGAGCACGTACTGGATGGCGGGTCGTGAGGCTGAACCCTGAAAAGCGAATGTCGGCTCGGCGGTTCAGCGGATGTTGACTGTGAAATTCATTGTTTAACTTAGGATAGCTGTGGGCATGAAAAAGTATTGAGGGTTATAAGATTCCGACTAAAACTAGGGTAGGTACGGCCGGTTCATTGGAAAGGGGGCCTAACCAAGTACTTACCTAGGCAGTCTTGGTTAGGCAGTCGGCCCCGAATGTTGCAACTAATATGTACTTCGTGATAGGTAGGCTAGATTACGTAGGACCTCCAAATCCGCGCATCCATTGGCGTCAGTGTTACTTGGTGCTGGGCATCAAGCTCGAGCATGTTGTTGCATTCGCATCGAATGTTAGGAGCGGACTGAAGCAGAGCTAGTGGAATAGATTCATAGCGCAAAGTGGTACTTCTGAACCAGCGGCGATTTAACCGTACTTGGGCTGACGGGCCCTTCCAAGTATTTATGGGTACACACTGCTAGAAGCTGCGTGCGCTAATAGGATTAGGACAGGCCCAGTCCGCGGAGAAACTAGCATGCTTGCTGGTATGAATTGCTGATCAGATGTTAGTTATAATGTGGCCCCAGCTTGCCTTCGTCTTTCGCAGCTGGAATGAATATTTATTGATATGTATTTAGACATACTTGTGTTCCAAGAAATAAGAGGAGTTCTTGCCAATAATGATGTAAATACGCAGGTAAACTATCCTAACCTGAAAGTAGGCTTTAGGAAGATCATGGGGGGTCGAAGGTGTTGGTGGGGGTTCCCCGAAGGCCCAATGTGGTGTTGGAGAAGCGCACACACACTTACATGTGGCTTGAGGACACAGACACATATTTAGGCAGGAGTCCCCAACAGGTACAATATAAAACGTACTAGTGTGGCTAGCTGGGTAGGTCAGATGAACAGAACATCTCGGATGTGACCTACCCAGACGTACTGTCGAGTTGGCTGGAGTCTGTCAGTCTGTCTATAATGCTACCCAGGCATACATAAGGTGCTGAGAGCCACGAGCATCAAAGGAGCCCTGTAGAGTTAACTGGGCACTACTGCAGGAAGTGCGCACCCTTGTCAGTTAGAGGAAGCGGGCAGCCAATACTATTGGATAATCACCAGCGGAGCCCACCTTGCATGTGGTTAATGTACACCTGACCAATCAGCCGGCACACCTCGACATCCCACTCCTTACCTAGGTAGGTACCTATGTATATTAAACCCCCCAACCCCACCTGCTCGTCTTGCTGTTAGACTGGTACTAGTAGACTCCATCCAGTGGCCGGCTTCTCGCCGACATTGGCCGTTAGCTCCAGGCGAGTCGTCTTGGTCCAACATCGTGCCAACCACGGTCTCCTTCTTCGCCCTCTCTTATCCTTAACGACGATAGCGCGATTCGGCAATGTGAAGAGCGAAAAAATCGTTCAATTGTGATAGATCCAGATACTCGCCCGCCGACTGCGCCGTCCTCGCCATTGCTCCCGGGCCGTACGTATATCGAGTCGTCGAACAAAGCGTGGATATTCTTTTGCTTTGCTTTGCTTCGCTTTACCTTGCGTCGCCTTCGCCTTGGTAGCTCCACTTTGGCTACCTTACTGGACCGGACCACATACTGACATGCGACGCACAACCACATCCTGTACAACTGCAGTAACCCGCCCCGTGAGGACCATCGACGCAAGCGAACTGTAGAGCAGCCTGGCCATTGATATTGAACCGCTTGGCGATCAGACCTCTCTGCCTGCGAACGCACCCTCGAATCGCGGCGAGCCGCATTCTCTCGTGCGATCTGCGGCCCTGCGAAGCGCGAGCTGCGGCGTCTCAGAAAGCGCCC
Organism: Xylaria sp. FL0933; assembly: GCA_022578765.1. Lineage (NCBI taxonomy): Eukaryota > Fungi > Ascomycota > Sordariomycetes > Xylariales > Xylariaceae > Xylaria > Xylaria sp. FL0933. The sequence goes on from MU389740.1 coordinate 98,265, forward strand.
GAGCATTGGCTGCATTCGCATCCTGCCATGGCCATGATAAACTCGAGTGCCTGGAATGGGCAAGACCAGAACATGTCGTCTACCGGCGATGATGAATTCCAGCATTTCTTCGAGCTTGGCATGTCCAACATGGCCGACTCGATGCAGTTCGACTTCCAGCCCTTCAATACCCAAAACGGCCCCTCCATGATACAGCAGGGCCATCGCGATTCGGTGGACACGCCCATGAGCGATGCGAATGTCGCTTCAACCGTTGCGCACAGCAGCGCCGGAGCGCAAAGCCAGCCTCTTACCATGACATCTGCGCCCAGCCATGCCCCAGTCCTTTCGCAGATTCTCCCTCACCAGCAGACACCCAATGACGCCATCTCGGAAATCGACGCCCAGATCCAGTTTCTGCAGCACCAGAAGCTGCAACAGCAGCAGCGCCAACTCGAGGAGCAGAAGAGACGGTTGCAAGAGCAACAGGCTGCGCTATACGCCCAACAGCAGCAGCATCAGCAACAACAACAACAGCATCATCAACAGCAGCAGCAACGGAACATAGTTCCGCCCACCCCCCAGAGTCTCGAGATGCAGGCCGCAAGTCAATTCTTCGCCTCGCAGGACCAAGCGCACTCGTCGAGAATGTTTGATGGATACCAGCAACAACAGGATGTATGCTTGTCCTTACTCAGAGTCGTCTTTACAGTGGGCTAACATTGTCAAAGATGTCCTTTACACCGCTGGTGTCTCCTGCAGTGACCCCCTTGGATGCCCCCTTTCCGGTAGACCCTCAGTTCATGGTTCCTAGTGCATATTTTAGCCCTATTACGTCTCCCGCCCTGTATGCGCAGCCGGATTCGACATTATATTATCATTCGGGCCACACGAGCCAGACTACAAATTCCCCAGCTGCGATGGACGTGGAGTCTCCTTCAGCTTCAACTACAACCGATAATATGTCTAAAGAGACACGCAAGAACAATGTAGTAAAGAGGAAACCTAAAGTACGGCAATCTCCCATCACTAAACCCCAACGGAAGAAAACAACCTCGACACCAGTCATGAAAGCCCAAGCTTTAAGTGAGCTGGTAGAAAGCGTGGCTGAAGGTACAGCACCAGCTCCTAAACCAAAGTCCGTCTCGGGTGCATCTTCAAACGAGGAGTCAGAAAACGCCTCTGTTTCGCCCGAAGCCCTTGAAATGCCTCCCCCACCTCTCCCACTGCCACGGTCGGCGCGGCAGTCACCCAATATAGCGCCTCAGAATAGCGACAAGCCTCCGTTGGTACCTCTGCTGAAGTCCCGAAATGGGAAGCCGTCGCCCGCAACACCTGCTTCTCTCTTTAGAATCTCGCCTAGGAACCAAACAGCAGATCATAAACATGCGGATCCCAATGCCCCCGAGCACATCCAGAGCTTCGAGCTGCCGGAGTCGATTAACTCGATCAATACTTCTGAACCACGAACAACGCCACGGTTAAACACTCAGTCATCACCTCTGATATCTCCCGACTCAGAGACGCCGAAACTGACGCCGCTTCAGCCACTACCATCGCCTCTCGTTCCGAAGCAAATTCAACCTGCTTCAGCCAGCCAAAGCCCTCAGCTCAACCCACAGCCCTCCTCTGCTATGAAAAAGACACCACTCATGGCACCAAAAGGCGCTAGGAAACGATCGAGCGTCAGCTCCGTCTCTCCAGCCCTGCTACCGAGGATTTCGCCCAATATCAAGCCGTTGTTACCTGGCACACCTGGGTTATCAAATGAGGACTCGACTTCAAGACTCCTGGCGTCCAAGTCTAACTATCAGAGAATCTTAGAAGGTAGCACGGTGCCTGGCGTGACATACCCTAGCGAGCTCTCCACAAATTTGACGTCTAAGCGAACGTCCCATAAGATTGCAGAGCAGGGACGTCGAAACCGAATCAACTCAGCGTTGCAAGAAATCGCGACGTTGCTACCCAAGGGTTCGCTTAAAGAAAGCAGTGAAGGCGACGGTGACTACATAAAAGGCGAAAAGGCGGACGCCAAGCAGTCGAGCACGCCAAACAGCAAAGCGAGTACGGTAGAATCAGCGATCGAATATATCAAACGCCTACAGAAGGAACTAGCTGAGGCCACTAAGAGGGCCGACGAAGCTGAGAAAAAGCTGCGCGAAACGTCACAGGCGGTATCTTGACCAAGCGACACAGAAGGTGTAGTAAGGGGCACCGATGGAAGATTTTCCAAAAATAGTTTCCAGGGATGACAGTGCAGCATTCTTGAGAAGTGTTCTAATACTGGTGTCTGTGCATGTTCCAAGACTATGAGAGACTAATTAATTGGGACAGGCATCACAGGGCTTGCATTTACCTGCGTCTCGCCCCTGTTTATATCTGTCATGATGGAAATATGATAGACCAAACTTCCTTGTACATATCAACATTATTTTGAATACCTACCACTGTACTACTTTGGTATAGTATATCCAAATATCTAAAGCACAATTGCATGGCTAGAATAGCTTCAGGACTGGACTTAGCCATTCAGCCTCTCTCTAGCCGGGTAGATAGCTCCTACTTTATATAGCATCGAACCATGACAATAAAGAGGGATGAGTAATAAAAGTTTCCAACGATGGCCGAGTTGAACCTTGAAAAAAACTCTGTCATGCCAAGTATTAGTGGGCAGCAGACGTACAACTAGCCAGATCTACTGCCATGAACGGTTGTCCTCCTCAGGTGACTACCTACGCGGGTGGGGGGGGTTCCTGGCAAGCGTTGCGCAAGCATTGCGCAAGACTTGTAAAGCCTTGAAATAAAAATTCTCTGAAATTAATTTTCTTGAATTGCACCGGTGAAATAAATACTGTACGACAAAGTCATATATTATACATATGCATTCCGGTCGCCGAAAGTTTATCTCTCCGGTAAAAGTTCAAATTTGAAATTATCGCTGGCTAGAAAGCGTTGTGTAGGCTGGCAATCGTTGCAGTCTGGTAATTGTTGCGGCCTGGTAATTGTTGCAGCTGGTAATTGTTGGTGGCCAAGTGTGGCGCAGTGGCACCCAGTCGCCAGGACACCTGTCGACCCACCTATGCCACCTGCCACCTATGCCACCTGCCACCTATACCACCCACTTATACCACCTACCTATACCCATCCATACCACTTTGGTAGGTTGCAGTGCAAGGATAATCGTTGCAGCTAACCAACCAACCAACCTACTTACCAACGCAGCCAACGCGATTGAGGCTTGGAAATCTATCGCAATTGCTTCGTAGCTTAAGACTTTAGCGGAACGTTTTCTGGCCTTCGCGAAATATAGACCTCTTTTTTGGCAAGGTATATAACTAGCTGGAAATAGCTGACCCCTAGTAATTGTTGCAGCCTGGTAATTGCTGTGTGGCTAGCAAGGGTTGTGTGGCTAAGTAAGGGTTGTGTGGCTAGGTAAGGGCTATACAGCCGAATTCCAGCCTAGGTAAGTTAGCCTGCAATACTTGCAAGCAATTCTAGCTATTATAACTAGCTATATTTAAATTATAGCTATTAAAATAAAGTGACTTGCGTGGCTATTCGAAATGCTAGTAATTGTACGGCAATTCTAGTGCAAGGCTTGTACCCTTGTTCTGGATAACCAAGGGGGTAATTCTCCCGTTACGCTTTCTAGGAACCCCCCCCACCCGCGTAGGTAGTCATAGGTGTGAGCGTGTTTTGCATATAGTATAGTACAGTACCTCTCTATTGTGGTAAGCGGACTTGGTTGCAGTGGCAGAGCGGTCGTAACAAGAAACGACCCGCACGAGGTGGTTTATTAATTAACTGTCATATCTAACACCACCAATACAACCACCCGCTTGGTAGTTAATTGCTACACCGCCTCGGGCGGGTCGTTTCTTGTTACGACCGCTCTGCAGTGGCAACCAACCAGAGCTAGTGCCTACTACCTACCTAACTAGGTACTTAGTTAACCATACAGGCTAGTGCCCACCCAAGATATAGGGTTTATTTATTAATGCAGACCTGCTAGTAGGGACTTTATTGAAGGACAAGGCTAAACATAAGTGTATAAAGAAAAAAAGAATTAAAATTCTTAACAATAAAAATAGGATTTATTGCTCTATTAGTAAGCTATATGCCCCGCATTTAAATGGAACCAAGTACAAATCACGCTACGTATAGCGGACTTATAGTTCTGAGTAAATGCAAAAATATAAGCTTTCAAAGGATCGAATGGGAATTGAACCCATGACCTATGGAACTGCAGTCCATTGCTCTACCACTGAGCTACCAATCCTACGGCTGAGGCTAACGCCCCACTGCTTGTTGGAAGCTGTCGACTCAACTTGGGACTCATAGTAAGTTTCGGCTACGAACTTTGGTACAACATTCGGATCAGTACAGTTGTGGGGACCCGTACCGTCCCTATCTGTTTACTTAGATGGTAACTTTCCTCCCTCTAAGTCCTTCAAACACATAAGTTTCAGTTCATGCGGTTCATCCCGTCTTTCCCCTTTTCGCAAACTGGCGACCCCGCGAAGGCAGTCGTCGTACTTTACTTGCTTTAGGTACTTACTGACCGTCTTTCGCTGGCCGCTGGCTTAAATCTTTCATACACCTGCCCTTAACCTTCTATTTGTTGCATTGTTGCGCCGCCATTGTCCCCTCCTTCAGTTTTCAAACAAACACAGTATCCTTTACTACCCACTATCTTCCTCTTATTACTGTCCTTTCTAATCCTCGTCGTCGCCCCCGAATTCGCGCGATATACTAGAGACTGCACAATGTCGGACTCGGAAAGCGCTGACTATCTCCAGCCTGGGTTCGATCCTAAGAGCTTGACGATCCCACGCTTGAGATCCATCCTTGTCGCTCACAATGTGCCCTATGCATCGAGCGCAAAGAAGGCGCAGTTGGTGGAGATCTTCAACGAGCAAATCGTACCGCAGTCGAGGAAGATACTCAGCGCCCGAGCCCGCGCGAAGCGCTCCAGCAAGGGCATAGTGGACGCCGAGTCCGTAAGCAGTGCGAGCAATCCCTTTGACGAGCATGAAGACCTCGCGCCCCCTCCCCCGCGGCCCGTGAGCACCAGGAGATCGCGATCCCCCCGGAAAGCCTCGGCCCGGATCAAATCAGAAGAACCTGATCTCGAGCCCCCGATGCCACCCCCGGCTCCGAGTAGCCCGTCGAAGCGAGCATCCCGGTTCCCAGGCCGTCAAGTTTCGGCCGTCGACGCCGCGCCAAAACTGGACAGCAACGTCGTAGTGGAGAAGACGCGCCCGGATGCTACACCCAAGCTCAAGACCGAGGAGTCGGATGGCCTGTTCAGGCGTACATCGGACGTCTTCACCACAGACAACCCGTTTCAGAGTGGAAGTTCGCCGGCAGCGCCGGAGCAAACTCCGAGCAACCGTAGGAGAACTGCTAGCCACAATGTGTCAAGAAGCACGAGCAAAGGGGCCCGTAGGAGGACCGACGATCACAAGAGACCAGATGACTACAACTTCCCGGATGACGATGAACCCACCCCATATGGTGACTTAGAACCACCTGCGCCTAGGTACACTGCCCGCCGCAAGACCCCGGTGCCTCGATATGAGACGCCAGAGCCGCCCACGGTGGAAGCGGGTGAAGAGTTCACACCTCAGGAACAGCTGGAGCTTGCAGCTGAGGAGGCTGTTAATGGTGAGACTGCCGTTATGCGCGCTGACTATGGCCGCCGCTCATCGAAATCGAGCAAGAAAACTCCTATTTTGATGTTCTTGATAACCATGCTGGCAGTCTACGCCGGCTGGTACCGTCAAGAAAAGATCGCTGTTGGCTACTGTGGCGCGGGGCAGACAGTCAGTTCGATTCCTTCTGATATCGAGGTCCCGGAATGGGCACAGTCTGTGCTACCAGCGGAGATCCCTGTCCCACAGTTCATCATTGATAAACTGGAACCTGAATGCGAACCTTGTCCTGCTCACGCGTACTGCTACGGCGATTTTTCTGTTCAATGTGAGCAAGACTATATCCTAAAGCCGCATCCATTTGCTTTAGGTGGTGCTATTCCTCTACCTCCAACTTGCGAGCCCGATGGCGAGAAGGTCCGTCGAGTCCAAGCCGTTGCCGACAAGGCAATTGAGGAACTCCGAGAGCGAGCTGCGAAATACGAGTGTCGTGAGCCGATTAATGAGGAGGGCGCCATAGTTGACACGCCAGCGATGGAAGAGCTAGAGTTGAAGCAAATTATCAACAACAAGAAGAGCCGGAAGATGTCGAACCAGGAATTCGAGGATCTTTGGGGTTCGGCAATTGGGGAGATCAAACAGCGCGAGGAAGTTAAGGTCGAAGTTAAGGAGTAAGTCCAAACCCTACATATTTCCTTATGCCACATAGCTTTTCTCTCCCCTTAGTTTACCGCAACCACTCATCAACGATATTTATCTGACCAAAATTTATAACTAACCAGACAACCCGTCGTGCCCATAGAACGTCCGATTCCGGCGCCGTTCCAAACACCTTCTTATCGTCCACCTCTCTCGCTCGCGTTCCGCTCACCTGTGCAATCAGGCGCTCGATCCGGCTCGGACTGGCAAGACATCGCTTCCAAATTAGTGTTGTGATTGCGTTTATCGTGTCAGCCTTCTACGGATGGGCGCGCTTCAAGTCCCACCAGGCCGCCGCAGCCAAGGTGCCTGCGATCGTCGACGACGTTCTAGAGCGCCTTGCTCAGCAGAAGGAGCGAGGTCACCAGGATGACCCCTGGCTGTTTCTACCTAATTTGCGGGATGACGTTTTGCGGTCTACACATTCGCTACGTGAACGGGAGCGTATATGGAAGCGCGTTATAGCTGTTGTCGAACAGAACAGTAACGTTCGGACTGGCCAACGAGAAGGTCAGAACGGCGAAGTGGGCAGAGCGTGGGAATGGATCGGCCCGACGGCGGGCGATAGCAGTAGTAGACGCAGGAGTGGGCGCGTCTCATGGGGACCGGATCTCAACTCTGAGTCCTCGCCTACATCGGAAAAATCCTATTTACACCAGAAGTGGGAGGAACCGCGGCCAGTGTATTAATCCATCTTGGGGAGGAGGCCGGGGGTTTATACGAGCCATTGATGGCCTGGTTGGCGTTCTGGCGTTGGTTTGAGTACTCAGTTTGCTTATGCGCCTGTAGCATATGCAGGCTGCGTTGATGAATGGTCGGTGATAGGATGGGATGAAGGGGACACGAGCTGTCCCCGCTCCTTTACTTTTAAGCATCGTGGTCTCTTCAGGACAGACATCGCGTTTCTTTTGTACGTTTATGTACGGATATTTTACCCTATACAGTTGATTAGGGTCTGCTGATATCATACTATGCCTGAATAACACTTTTCTTGCTATTCACTTGTATAGATGGTTCATATTAATCTATGGACTTGGCTTGGCTCTTTCTGTGCTGTTGCTTTTACGTTATGGCAGACTCCGCCTGGATACTGATTTACCCTTCTTTTTGTCGATTGCTGGGAATAAACCGTCGGAATGGCGGATTTGAAAATAATGACTAGAAGTGATTTAATTATGGACGATTCGGATCCTTGGGTTGTTTACGTACATACCTTTACTATGAACGTGAGGTTAGGGGCGTAGATACAAACCATGACTCGAGCCGTATAGTTGGAACAACTTACCTAGGTAGTTTAGTAGCACGTGTTATATAATAAGAATATCTGAAATATAAGAGGATTTCAACACCCTCGCACTTCCTCCTTTCGGTATGTACACGCGTACACTGTATCTCATGGGACTAATCGCGATAATGAACGGATGGAACTCGCAAGTGATACGGGGGCAGGGATATCACGTATACGGGAACAACACGGGGACTAAACTTCACGTTTGATGCAAACATAGTGCTTCATTTGTTTTTTCTCTCTTTCTATCTCACCTCCTATTTGAGCTCCATGCGGAGGTCTAGATAGTAGGCATCAGACTGCTCGATGAAACGCCAGCACATCGTCTCCCGGAACACCATTACCAACCAAGTTCGTTCAACTCTTTCATTTCACCCCACACCGGTAACGCACGGGACACCAGCGCTAGGACTCGTTGTCATCGGCACCACCTTCCCTTCCTAACCTCCCTCCATCTCCCTCCCAATCTCCCCGGCCGCAATTATGCCAAGGGGATACGTTATGACTCCAGTACACAATGCGCGTGCATACAAGGGGAAGTTGTTTTGGTATCATGCGATTCGCGAATAATAAAACGAATGAACGTGCCCTTTAAGGGGGGCGAGGGTGACCGGTGGCTCCGGGCACTCTATAGACATTTCCGAGAAAACCAAGAAAGAGCTGCGCGAGAAAATTATAATGCCGGCAAGACAATCAATCAGACGCGGTATTGGAGGGTGACGCAGGCTAAGACATAACGATGTAATGACTGTTCGCGCCGCAAAAGGGACATAATCAATGTACAGAAGTTCGGCCGTCGAGCTTCGAAGGGATATATAAAAACAACGAAACAATGCCCCGCAACACGCTGATAATGATATGCGATGAATGTATATCCAAGATAATGTATAAGATATCAAAAAACGTCCTGGCGCCTTTTTCGATGCAAATGAGAGTAAGAATATAAGTGTCGGTGTGGTTCGACCGCGAGGTATAAATAGAATCGAAGTGTCGTTCAACTTTCAGTTAATGCGTAAAAAAGAGCGCGACTCTTTGAAGGGTATATGGTTTGGATTAAGGCATCGAAAACGCTCGTAACAGATCGCCGACCGGTTGTGTAACTAGGTACGCGAGACAGTATCCTTATCAAGTCATCGACCGCTTTACCTCTATACCTGGTTATTGTTGGTAGGCCGATCATGATCTCCCAAGTTGAGCCAGCTCATATCAGTTGACATAGAGGCTACGGCTAACTGAGGCTGCTTTGACATGCCCATGCCAACTGGCTGCCGACTAGCGGTAGGTGCTCCAAGACCAGTCGGGTAGAGACTCTCGCTGGCGATGCCGCTGCTATACGCACTGCTCGGTGCTCGATCAGAACCCCAGGGCTTTTGTGGTATAGTTGGATCCCATGCCTCGTGTACGCTAGGAGGTATACCACTGGAATAGCCTGAAGAGGATACGGCAGAGACTGCAGAGACCGCAGATACTGGCCGTTCGATATGGCCAGAGAGTCCCTCTCTGACCTTTGGATCGTACTGGGATACGGTAGGACTGCCCGAGTTCACATGACGAAATGAGGGCCGTCCGTCAGCATTTACCTGCAACGGTGGGACTGTTGCCGAATCCTGCGTCATACGATGCATGTCCGAATAGCGGGAGCTCTCGTTAGAAACCTCCGTATCGCGGCGTGACTTGCTACTGCCTCCAAAACCAATGATACTTGTGCTCCCACCCGACCAGTAACGATTCCAGCCAGAGCTCCTCCGCAGCGCGCTATCTGTATCAACGGTTGGCCTTGTTCGAGGCTTAGGCTGGACAGGCTCAGGTGGCATGACAACCTTTTCGGTTAAGAATGATGGTTGAGTAGTCATTTGAGGTTGAGGCCGGCTAATCGTCTGCTTAATATCTTTGCTATACACACTACCACTCGAAACGCGTCGCTTCTCGTTGCTGCCTTTACGTTGAACAGCAGGCTTCTGGGACTTGCCAAGAAACATGGCCATTGAGGAGAATGAGCCCTGAGATTCTTGCTGATTATGACCCCTGAAGTAGCCGCCCGAGCTTTGGGCGGAATCGTCATGGAAGAAATCCTTTTCTGGTATGCCACTGGCCCTTCGAGCATGCCCAGTCTCTATAAAGCTGTGTCTTCGCTGGCGTCGCTTTAGCAAGACTAGTATTAGGCCCAGCAGAAAAGCGAAACCGAATATTGAGCCGAGCGTTATACCGAGAACAGTATTTGAGGGCAAAACATGTTTTGAAGGAGCTGCCGCTGCCGCTGCGGAAGGGGGAGGATTGGTTGCTAGTGCGCTTGTTGTACTCGCCGCGCTGCTAGTTGACGATGGGCCGGATGTTGAGGTTGAAACTGCTGAGGGCGTGGACTGGATAGAAAGCGCCTCTGCACCCAGTACAGCGGTGGCATTTTCCCAAGAATTTGCCTTTGCATTGAACATACACAACACATCAGCGTCATTTCCACCAGACATTACGACCAATCCATTTGGATCAGTCGCTATTGAGTAATCTGTTCTCATACTCTTGGGTACATATGTCGAGTTGTAAGGTGGCCAATTATTAGCTAGTAAATCCCTTTCAGTAGCAAGAGCTTTGATATTCATCTCTTTCGTATTTTTTGCATTAGGCTTGACCGGCGCGGATAAAACTACTGGCGCTCCGTTTGCGTCGATCAGAACCGTCCTGTTCACCATGTTCGGCACAGTTGTAAGATCGAAGGTGTATAGATGCTTGCTTCCGTCATCGCCATCGATAATCGCAGCCTTGATCGCAGTGGTGTTTTTTGGGAGAGGTTCGGCCAACGTAATACCGGAATCAATCCATGATCCAGCGACCCCATTAACATTAACCGTCGTATCGAAAAGCATTACTTTTGTATTCCAAGAGTTACCTCCAATCAAGGCAGCTTGTGTCGCTGACCAAGGTAACAGGATGGGCGCCACGCCGGGCGGGGATATGTCAGATTGGTATGCTAACACACCGTAGGGCTCTGATGTAGCTATCGTGAATGTTTGCTGGGACAAATCGGCGTTTCCGTCCGTCGAGCCTGCATAGACGAGTATTGACTCGGTGCTGTTGAGATAGGTTGCGCTATGATAGACTCGGTCCTTCGTCACGGTAACCTGTGGTGTTATTGTTTCCCACTTACCCGTGGAATATGTGAACTTCTGTAAGCCCGTGTAGTCGGCTTCGTTTGATTTTCCACCCACGACGTATAAACCTGCAGTCGAGGGATCATTTGGCGTTGACCCAACGCATACTCCACCGTCAACCGCCTTGCCACTTGCTAATTTCTTCCATACGGCACCATCGTCCAATCCGAGTGATTGAAATCCAGCCTTAGAATATGAATATAACGTGTTGTTGAAGATGACCGTGCAGCCACCCGTCAAGGCGACCTTGGGCTCAGGAAGCAACATCGTGATTTGATTCTAGGATGTCGAAACCACGATGAAATGGAGACGCATGGGTTAACTGTATAAGAGATAATCCTAAAATGTAAACCAATTCACATCGGCATGGTCGACGACGAAGACCGAATTAGAAGCGTGGAGTTAGGCAAGGGGGAAGTGGCCGCTCTAATGTGGTGTTGATCGGGGCGCAGCAATCTGTTTGTAACAGATTACGGCGTGATGATATTGAAAATGAACTGGGGGCCCAATCCGACACTCCCAACGCCTCTTCTTCCAGCAAAGGATTACGCAGCGAGTTGACTTGTGACTGCTTAATCCAAGTTCGTAGAGGCAACCCTCTCCTTTCAAGATGCCAATAAATTGCCGAGCTCGTGACGATGAATGATGAGTCGTGAAAAACGTTTCTGTAAGCCACAAACACGCAGAACAGGCGAGGTCCCGCCCCAACAAGGCCGATGATCTGCGGAACAATGTTTGATGATGAGCAACAGGCGAGAGGGAGCTGTTTGCACTCGGGAGATTTTTGCTCGAAAACAATATCAATATCAATACCAGTATGAAAGGATCGCTCGAAACACTGGTAGCTTCTGAAGTAAGTTGTGTCGCAGAAGTTGAGCAAAAGCGGACCTTCGCACGAGACGGGATCCTGCAACCGCAATTCGCCCCTGGATTATGTGCGACGTGAAGTCAAGGGATATAAGTCCACGATTAGAATATTACCGCTCTATTCTGAAAGCGCGAGGAGGAAAGTTATCGTGTAGGTAACGTCTTGACGACCTGCGATTCACCTAACTTGCTGGTGACTATGGAAAAGGAAACCAGAAAACAGCCAGAGCCTAAAGGAAGAAACAGGCGCTACGCATGGGGGTGCTCTAGAGTAACAGGCGCAAGAGGAAGATGGATGGAAAGACCTGGTTAGGTAGCACTGGAACCCAGTGCCAGCACAACCACGCGAGGAGACAAGACAAGCCGACGAGGTGAAGAACAAACAGGTGGATGGTAGACAAGGGGGGGGCCCCTGGACGATGCCTGTGGACCAGCGTTGGTTGAACCAATCGCAACGTTGCAATCTTCAGGGACAAGTTATATCACACCAGACTAAGAAACGTGCTTTGACTGGAAGATGTATCGATGGCCACCGAGGGTACCCCGGATCAAAGGGCACGAGTGGCGGACGCTGCCGTACTGACCCCTTGTCGGTGTACCTGTTTGCAAGAACCCCAGACACCCAGCACACGATATCTGAAAAGGGGCAGGACACATTTCTTTATTGAAAGCCCACAACAACTCTTATGATGCCATATACCAGCGAATCATGTATCGTGGGCTGCCTGGCAAAACAGAGCGCTGCGCCCTAAGCACGTAAGATCTAGTGTATTGCGCTTCGTCTTGGTAAGAATTAGCCGTCGAGGAACCTGTGTCCAAGGTACAGGCTCTCGGCACAAACAGCGCAGCTGAGTCTTCACTGCTTCAGTGCCCGTTTGGCAATGTTTCGAGAATTCAGTCGTTCGATTGACCAGTCAGTCACTTACCTTACTCAGTAACTACTTTAGTTCAGAGCCAGCGCTAAAGAAGAGGTCAGCTGGTATGGTCGTGGTATATACAATCCTCCCCCCCTATAAGAGCACGCCCCATCAGGTACCGCGTGGGGAGTCTGCCGCCAGCTGTCGGCTCCACTGGGTGAACTCGGGCGCTGAATTGTATGTATCTCTGGTGGAAAGGCTGAAGGCTACACCTATTTTAGTATGGTGCTGACTACCCTCGCAAGAAGAGGTACCTGGTGGAGTGTTATTTTACTGGGCACAGACTGCGTACACTAGATCCTGTCTTTATCACGACGTCCTGGTTAACTCCCACCGCCTAGTGGTGAGAAAGAAGGTTGCGGCGAGCCGCTCAATGAGCCCAAAGCCGCCGCCATTGAAGCGAGCAGTTGAGTGGACGAGAAATATTTCAAAAGACACCAAAGCCCCCGGCGCAAAAGCCCAATCATACCATGTCGAGCGTCGGCGACTGGCTTTGTTCCCCACTGTCATGCTCTGCTGCAACGCTTCTGCTCAAAAATGGCCTGCAATCGACGCTAGGCTAAACCGTAAAAGGAGATGGTGAAACACAAGGCCCCTGGTCCTGGTGCGCTTATACGTGCTCTGGCCCCTAGACGCTATGAGTACGCACTGGCCTAACCGATCTTAGCTCAGCAAGGGAGACTATAATGAGCTAGACTGCTTATAGTAGAATTCGACATGGGGTAGGGTAACGGCCGACCCTTTTGACCACTCGTTCATGTGAAGCCAGGAGAAGACTGCCACTCAATATTTAACATACATTATGCAAACTGTCCGCCCACCTTTTACCGTAGTAGAGTCAATTCAGTGTAGTATGTACTGTACGGTGCATTGCACTACTTTACTCTCCTAATAGTTCATTCTGAGGTTACTTGTAGGCATCTTAGGAGGAAGGAATCCGGCCCTATCCCCTTTTCGGCGACAAAGGATGCAAACTGCGAGCCTCGAGTTCCACTGAAGGATGAGAACCGTATATGTGTTAAAGCAAGAATGCGAAGCCAACGCTGTGTGGGAGAGGATCGCAAACAATGAACACAAATACGAAGAAACAGAAGAAGAGCGCTGCTGCACGGCGCTACGATACAATTTCGGGTCAGATCCGGTGTCTGGTGCGGTAGGTTGTATATTACCTGGGCAGTGTGGCCATCGCATCTGCGCCGGAACGAATAGGCTTGCAGCCAGAGCTGCAACTTTCGGGGTCCAAGGCTCGTGGAGGGATGGAGAGGCATGGAGAGCGACGAGCGACTCGGATGGGCAGCCTTCACTACTACACTTACGCTACACGACGGCACGTCGCCCATCCTCCACGCGCTATCCTTTCCTAATAGGGAATGTAACTGGCTCAACGCGCTCTACTCCTACCTCAAAGATACAGTAGGTTTTACCACCCCGAATCGGAATGGGTATCTCACCTGAGCCATGCCGCTTTTAGAGTTGCATAATATCCAATACACGTATCACCGTAATTACACTAAGAGAAAAGGGAAAAAGAACATACAGTAGGCCCGTTTTAGTCCAAAACGGAGTTCAGTATGTATCACAGGACTGCAGAATAAGAGCGACTTCTTATTCGTAGGAAGTCGCTCAAAAGTCGTTCTAGTTGCTCCACATATAAAGTAGGCGAAGACATAGAACGTGAACATAACGCTTCTGTTCTACAACAACAAAAACTATAAGCATTTGGGGCGGCAATATTTGGCTTTCGACCCATGTTATCATTGCCTGCTCCACCCGCGTGTGCACACCCATCCAATTGTCACAGAACTGCAGATATATGGGTATACGATAACCTACAAGATCTCTTTAGGCCATGTACATAGAACTTCCCCCTTTCATGCAATAACAATAGTCTAAACTGGAATCACCAGCAGTGCGAACTGTAGCCGTACCAGTCACTCAGCGGCTGCAGCTATTCCTTCTCTTCATGGCCGCCGTCGACCTGTGCCCTTCGTCCAAAGGCCGAACTCCTCTTACTTGGCTCAAACACTGTGACGTGTTGTTCCCTGATTCAAGTCGTTATTCTTGATGGCGAGAATCGTCCAGTGCGTCCGAGCGTCTTTCTCGCCTCGAAAAGTAACACGCTATCTCTATCGATTTGCCAGCACGTCTTCAGTCTTCACCCCCACTTCTACGTCCGCCATCGGACAGCAGCCCTTGCCCAGGGGATTACAACTCAAGTCAGCTCTGGACAAGTGCTATGTCATTGACGAAGTGCTTTCGGAGCGACCTGCCGCTGGGAGGATTTGGTGTGTGTACCGCGCGGCGTAGGTTAACCCTTTCCTTGAGATTTGTCCGGTGCATGGCCAGAGGGCGGGAAATCCTAACTCCCTCCTAATTAGACATGAGGGGAAGCAGTTCATTCTCAAGGACATCATCCAAGGCGACTTCGACTACATTCTTTCGCTACAGAAGCACGTCGAGCACTCTCCCCATGTCAGAACAGCCGTGGATAGCATTCCTGAGCGGCATATGTTCGTCTTCCCCTATCTCGAGAAGGGATTGCTCCATGTCGACACCGCAGCTCTTTCTTCAGTCGCCAAAAAGGCCATCATAAGGGATGCTCTTACCGGTCTCGCTGATCTGCACGATGAGCATATCATCCACACCGGTCAGTACCTCTCTTACAGGGTTGTGGCGTGTGTGCTGACATAGTTCACAGATATCAAACCCACAAACATCATGATGGATTCTTTCAAACAGCAGAATGGTGACCTAGAATGGTGCAACGTCCAGATCACCGACCTGGAAGCTGCGGTGATACTTCCGCCCAAAGCCAAGGGCCTTACAGACCGCTTGTCGGGGAACCACTTCTGGCGAAGCCCGGAGGCTTGGGCTCGGGGAATCCAGAACACCCCATCAGATATCTACTCCTTTGCTGTCGTGGTGAGTTCTTCTGTGGGCAGAAAACACAGTACACGGATGCTGACTGGTAGGCACTCAGGCGATATTCGCGTGGACTGGGAACATGGTGTTTTTTTCAGACGAGGCGAACCATGCTTCCCCCGAGGAGCAGGCGAAGCTGATACTCAGCCGCCACTTGTCCTTCTTCGCCAGCGACGAGGAGGATTTCGAGGGCTTTATTGATTATCACGGGGGAGAAGATAATCCGTTTATCGAACGTACTAAGGAACTTTGCATAACTTTCACCGAGGAGAAGCCCAGGCTGCCCTTTGGGAGGTGGCAGCAGGTAGACCCCCAGTTCAGGGATCTCGTCTGCAAGATGACCTGCATGGATCCTTTGCGGAGGATCACGGCTCGGAAGGCGTTGCAGCACCCTTGGTTTGCTGCAGAATAGGCGGCCTAGTACAGCTGTTCGCCAGCGGGCGCTGTCACCGCGTACAGTAGTTAGAGTGAACCTCACAGCACCATAAGACGCATCCGGTCCAAGACGAATAAGCACATTATTCACCAATGCCTCATCCACGCCTTCCTGTTCGCTGGTGTAAAGTCATACCCTCTCTCAGAGGGAATTCAACCGGTTGTAAATAAATTGTCCTAGTTATATAAGGCCTACTAGGTTTAATAAGTAGCTTAACGAGCTTCAGCAAGAATACTTTATAATGATAAAATTTAAACATACTTAAGTAAGCAGGTAACTCCGTAATATGCTTCCTATAATTACTCCGTACTAGGTACTCATAGTAGTCCGTTTAATTTACTGTAGAACCTGTTTTACATAACTTGTTAGGTGAACTAAGCCCGAGCAAAAGCAGCAAGCGCGCTAAACCTAATCCAGAGTACATTGGAACGTCTAGCTGACCCGATTCAAAGAAATGGTACTGTATGAAGCTCATTCAGGCGAGTCGAGAGTCCGAGTGGGAGTCGTGGGCTGTTCTGAGTTGGCCCGCCTACTCTCATGTGCAGCATCGGATGATATTTGTAGGTTGGCTGAAGGTAATATTCCTCTCGAAAATCTAGCGAGCTATAAAAAGAGGCGAGGATGGGGCAGAGAAAGTTGGTGTAGTAAGACTGGAAAGCTGAAAGAAAGTATGACCGACCGACAACACTGCTACACTACGCTACTCGGTAAGTTAATATTCCGACTATCTGGTCAGAGTCGGATGGCGCTGGTGAAGCCAAGAGATGGCGGCATATAAATGTGCCTACGTAGGACCACGGTTCAAGTTATCTCAAGGGCGGCTTTTACCACACTACTACCCAAGCTACCCACGCATAATTATGTAGTTAGTGCACCGTACTGGCGATGACCGTATTCCTGACAGTAGTAGGATTCTGAGTTCGGGATCACGGCTGCCCAAGAAGGTATAAATGATCAGCTTAAAATATCCATTCCTGATTACCCTCTTCCGCCTGCCGTTCTGACGTGCATGGTGTCACACTCCTTCGCCCCAGATATCCAGTGAAGAAGAGTGGACCGACTCAACCATATTTACCCATTTACACTTCAATTCTACACTGCTACCTACAGCGAAATAAACCGTGCATATCCGTGCGGTAAAAACTGCGGATGTGTGGAGGCCCGGGTTGTCTCTGGGACGCTGTCCATCTGTAATAGCTCTGAATACGTATCTCTATATGCTAGATATGCTAGCTACATGGGTGTCAACTACCTACTCTGTCCTCAACAGCCTGCCTGCTCCTCTTATCTGAGATCTCGACTCAGGTTGACTTGACTTAACCTGACTCTGACCCTGTAAGCGCCGAAATCACAGAAACATCTAATTAGTCGCCAAGGCGATTAATTGCACAGACAATGTCGTCATCCCGTCTCGCTTTCGACGTCCGTTCCCGACCGCTCATCAAAACCCAGCGAAGTGCCGTCCAATGAGCGCATGTTCCGGGACACATCCAACCATCACCAGACCCCCCCACCTCCGAAAAGGCGGGTAAGTTGATTATCAAGGACCCTGAATAAGCGCCGGCAGTCCGTCCACATGTAGTGCTTTTGTGGCTTGGTCGGCCTGGAAAAGCTTAACAAGACAGTGCGCTTCATTGTATTGGTGTAAAGTTCTAGAGAATCTTGAATGACGCTTGCCCCGTCTTGTCTAAGAGCTGAATTAACCCCACGGAGTCCTCGGCGAATCAACAGCCATAGATGACATTTCTTGTCGGTGACAAAAAGAACGCGCGCGGTAGATAGTCACCCATTAAAGCAACTGGGCGCGCATCGAGGCTATTATTTGACTTCCTCTGCCGCCGTGAAATGTCTATTAAGTTTGGATCTAGAGGGTAAGCCCTCTAATATCTTACAAGGTAGTCAGCATCTACTATTACTATACTCGAGACGCTGATGAGTGCTCCCTGCTGTTTATGTAGATGCAGAGACACTTGGAAGCCAGAATGAAGGATTATGAAATCAGATCTACTACATGATTCATATAGTTTTTTATAATATATGACACGGCTATCGATGCAGTTTGTGGACTTATTAGCAAGCTGTAGTTAGGAACCAGTACGAATCGCTGCCATCCTGGCGCGTTGCTCAGTCCTAGTCTTAACGATTTTCTCAGATGTGGGCACATTTTACCATTTAGATAGTATAGGGCAATATGTTGTGGATAATCATGTCTTTAGAGATTGCAATTGGCCTTATACAGAGCTTCTAACTATGCTCCTTCGCAAAGAGAGGCCACTCAATGGCTCGCTAGTCCCCACGAGAACCGAGCAAACTGTGACTCCATCCACCCGATGCAGCCTCCATCTCCCTCAGCCGATCTCTCTCATCCATCGATGATCCCATATATACAGTTATGCAGATGAATGCAATCGAGCAGCCCGCCCTCCTAGTGAAAAAACAGTCGCTTGTGCAGAGCCCTTAATTTCGTCTCATTACTCCCCGGTCGATGCAAATTCCACGGTTTCTCGTATTTCAATAAATCTTGGATAGTAACTTGTGAAGCTCCTCACGCTGCCGTGATGAAAGCCTCCTTGGGTATTTGCGCCTATCAACAGGTATGTTAGTCCATGATCCGTTAATGCAAAAGGGAAAATAGCAACACAGTACCCTTTTCTCATGAAACGAGGCAAGCGCCTGATCGAAGTTCCAGTTTGCGCCGTCAAGACAGAATCGAGAGAATTCAGCTGTCATTCCGGTTTGCCTTGAAAGCTCTAAAAGCATTTGTTGTTTCTGTTGATCGTCTATTGTGGTTGTCTGTGTGGTTGTCTGTGCGGTGGGCACTGGTGGTAGGTGTGCGAAAGCCTTGATGGAAAGCATGTCGGTGACAACTCGAATGAGATTTCGACCGGGTGCCCCAGGCCCGAGTATAAATGTACGAGAGAAGCTACGCTTGGCAGTTTTCGCAGTCCCAGGTTCTTGATCATCAAAGTCGCCGTGAACGGTCATGATCAATCCGTCTACTCCAAGTGGATTCTGGCCCGTCGGGTCCGCAAGGCCGTGAATAGGATGGCAGTCGACAAGATATCTGTCTAAGTGAGCTGCTAAAGTCGGATGCTGTGTCGGAGGGAGCTGTTGCCAAAGTGTCTGGATCTGATTGACACCCGTGAATAGCCGCTGCTGTCGAGGCCCTGAATGATTGATTTTTATATGATTGCGAGAGAACTTGATATACGCTCCCCATGTGGGCACCGGGACCTCGGGCGCGTGTGGAGAATTGGTGTTTACAGCAATTGAAAAGGTACTTTGTTCGTCGTAGTACTTGGCCGCTAAATTATACCGATCTGTGTCGTACAGCTGCAGGAACTCCGTGATAAAGGTCTCGCCGACTTGGCTAATATCGCGAAAATCGGGGCCAGTTTGGGGTATAGGTGTTGGCCTAGATGCAGCCTCTGCCGCCGCCACTTGCTCGGGTGTCCTGACCTGAGTGCCACTGAGGTTGAGTAGCTTCGGGAACCAACTGACAACCTCCGTTTTGTAGTTTGGATCGGTAACCTCGATTGGATTCTCGTTGAGAAGGAGAGTCTGAAGATTGCGAAGACGGTAACGCCACTTCTTGAGAGCTTTGATGTCTTTGAATTGATTTCGGCTGAGATCCAGATTGACGGTATCAGGAAAAGTGTCGGAAAGGGACATGATTTGCGAAACATCGGTGATGCTGTTACCTGCGAGGCTGATACTAACGACGGCCTCGCGTTTTGCTTGCGCAGTGGTAAACAGACCCTCGCAAACCGCCATCAAAGCACGAAACATCTTTTCAGGCGTGGACTCGCCACTGAAGAAACCCATCTGACTCAGGCACGGGTCTTCACCCAGAGCTGAAAGGTTCAATAACTTAGCGTTGACATCGTAGCGTGTGCTCAGGACACTGCGGAGTTGTTCTTTAATCTCCTGGGCAGTTGATGATAGTTGTAGTGAATCGGAACCAGGGAATCCTTCGGGGGCTTCTGTAATGCGGAGAGTTGCACCGGCGAAAATGAAGTTGTTAATCTTGAGAATCTGCTCGGCATCTTCCTTGCTTGTTGTAATGTAGACAAAGTCACCTTTTATAAGTGACTGCTAGATGTTAGCAAGGCGTGGAAACCTTGGCAAAAATCTAGGACTCCGGGGCGGATACGCTGCTCGATTGATATTGTCTGTCTCCTCGTTTTTTTGCGAGCTATATGGCATAACAACGATTTCGGAGAATGTGCGTCGCTTCGTAACCTCCCAGGCCCGTGGGGGGAAGTCTGTAACATACCTTCTTTATCCTGATGTGTCGTGGGATTTGTCCAACAGACTGAGACTTGCGTTCGAGAAAGGTCAGAAGCTCTTTAAGACCGCCACCTTCATTGGAGGCAGCCTTGCTAGCCTTCAAGCCCTCGACTTTGAGGATGACGGACGGTACGGTATCAGTGCGTCGGCTAGCGCGACGGGCGGAGACCTGGGACGCGTCTCCATTTAACACGCGCTGGATAATCTCTTGCGCTTTGGCTGTTGGCTTCGAATTTCGCAACGAGCTCCGTGTGGCTACTCCAGATGGCGTGGAGTTGTTCTTGGGTCGCTTCGGTTGCGACTGAGAGGAGTTGGCCATCGCAGACGGATCCATGTTGAGATCGCCGTCGCGATCGACCCTGAGGGGCCCGCCAGCCCGGCGCTTCGAGATACCGCCACGACTGCTCGCCTTGCCGGTGTTGGTCTGGGCGTTCCTCGTGCTGCGAGTGTTGTTCGCAGCAGACCCCTTCTTGGGTCCCATGGGAGCCATTGTGATGCTATGTGGCGTAGTGTGAAGGGAGAAGATGAAGGCGGCCAGCTCTGAAAACCGCGCGGAGTTCGTCGAAGTAGAGCTATCGCAAGCGATAGAAGGGACTGAAGGGAGCGAGAGGTCGGGCGACCTTTCGCTCTTGTGAAATCCGTTTCTAGCTCGACAAAACCGGCGACGAGATGGTCTTCGTTTAGCGGTTCGGAGTCATTTACGAACAAAGAAGAAACCGTGCACAACAAAGTGGGAAGGTGGACAGGTGGTTGTGCCGCGCCGGGAAGGGTTGGCCTGTTTGTTTGTTGTAAAGAGAAAGGAAGATGGGTAGAGTGTGACGTCGCAACAAAAGGCTGTAGGCAGGGCGCAATCCAGGTCGATAAGCCGGTCTCAGCGAGTGTAGGCTAGTCCTAGAACGGCTAAATGTAGGCTTACACCAGGCAACTACTACTGGGCGATAGGAATGATTCATCCATGACCCGCTTTTCTCGTACTCAGTAGCTACATATGTACTTAATGCTACAAAGTTTGATGAAGGTGAAATAAGCTGCAGTATTCCCAATTCTTCAGATGATAAGGACTATGTAGGCAACATTTACTTCGATTGATACTAAGTAGGAATGTAGGTCTTTACCCGTTAGGCAAAGCTTGTCATAGGTCAATTCTAACAAAAGGGGTACCAATAGAACACTCTGCCCCTCGCTCAAGCTAAAATCGATCACGTGACCACGCGACAGGTCTTACCTGTCTGCGGTGAGTGCCCGCAAGGCACATAGCCAGGCTTGTCATACGGCCGTATCGGGGTACCGCGGTACCAGCTGCAACTTGAGAGCCTTTGAGAAGCCGGCCACTTGGGGTCATCTCTAATCTTAGGCGTCAGAGCGAATAGTGGCATCGTTGGGTCGACGTCGTTATAATTACTGTACTACCAATTGAATCTACCGGTATCTGCGATAACCGTGATCTACCCTTCAACGCGTCGCGCCCTTTGACTCCGTACTGCTGAGGTTCACCATCCGCTATGCCATGCTTCACCATCACCGCCTTCGACCACGCATAATGTAATTGACAACAATAATTCCTACGCAATGGATTCAGATGAGTTCGATGGTGACGATATCGCCGACGAGGACTTCCTCGTTGCCGCAACACAGGCCGCCAGTCCGATCCGTACCACCAGCTCAGCTCGTAATCTCAACCAGGACCGTTTCCAACCCGGGTTGCGACATGCGCAATCGTCGGCATCTCATCAATCGCGCCAACTGGTGAGTTGCGCTTATTCCAAAGTCAAGCAAGCCTTCGTCTCCTTCACCTCCTTCATTTTTTGGCAGTGATTGCTCTCACCTGCGACCCTATTCTAGTCCCTCCCCGTAGGCTGACGCCCATCATAAAGTTTTTCCTTCAACTCATGTTAACTAGCCTTATAGCAAAATCCCAGCTTCTCGGGTGCAGGAAGTCGTGTCATTGACCTGCAAACGCTTCCATCCAGTGCATTCTCGAGCTCGCCAGCAAATGCACATCCAGCTGATATTGCTCATCCCACAACATTTCGGCCTAGCCCTCGAATTGGCGGCCCGGCAACTTCCTTTAGGCAGACCACCCTATTTGGACAAACAGCCCGTGAAGATGAATCCTCTGGTCCAGGCCAGTCTTCCAGAAACCGTGTCTTTCGCGCAGATTTACCACCAGAGCCACCTACGCATCATGAACTAGATCAGGAGGCCTTAAAGACGTGGATATATCCAACAAACCTGGGACCCACGCGTGACTACCAGTTTAGCATTGTAAAAAATGGACTCTTCAATAACACCCTCGTCGCGCTGCCCACGGGGCTGGGGAAGACCTTCATCGCGGCTACCGTCATGCTCAACTACTTTCGCTGGATGAAAACAGCCAAGCTAGTATTCGTGGCACCCACTAAGCCTCTTGTATCTCAACAAGTTGACGCTTGTTTTCATATTGCCGGTATCCCGAGGTCCCAGACGACTCTCCTTACGGGAGAGGTCACGCCAGCCCTCAGAGCCGAGGAGTGGAATTCAAAGAGAGTCTTCTTCATGACCCCGCAGACACTTGAGAACGACCTCTCTGCCGGATTCGCGGATCCCAAGTCTATTGGCCTACTTGTCATTGACGAGGCCCATCGAGCCACTGGGAACTACTCTTATGTGAAGGTCGTCACCTTCTTGCGGCGGTTCTCAAACAGCTTTCGCATACTTGCTCTTACGGCAACCCCTGGCTCCAAGGTAGAGGCTGTGCAAGAAGTCATTGACGGCCTTGGCATTTCACATGTGGAGATTCGCACGGAGAACTCTCTCGACATCAGACCTTACGTCCACCAGAGAGACGAAGATATCGTCCTTTTGGACCCCTCGGATGAAATCATATTGATGAAAAATTTATTCTCCAAAGCTTTGCAGCCACTGGTCGACAAGCTGAGTTCGCAAAACGCATACTATAGTCGTGATCCAATGGGCCTTACTACATTTGGTTTGGTAAAAGCACGTAAGGAGTGGATGGCCGGTCCTGGCCGCCATGCCAACCAAGGAGTCAAATTTATGATGATGGCCGTCTTCGCGATTCTGAGTAGTCTGGCTCATACCATCAAGTTGCTTGGTTTTCATGGTATCAAACCATTCTATGACAGCTTGGTACAATTTCGAGATGAAATAGAAGGTAAGGGTCAGAAAGCATCAAAATACAAGCGACAAATCGTTGAGGATGCCAATTTCCAAGAGATGATGACCAAGATGGATCGATGGGTGCGAAATGATAACTTCGTTGGACACCCAAAATTAATGCACTTATCCGACACTGTACTGAATCATTTCATGGATGCAGGCGAAGGCCGTGAAGGTGGTGCCTCTCCTAATACGCGAATCATTGTCTTCAGCGAGTACCGAGATAGTGCGGAAGAGATTGTCAGAGTATTGAACAGCCACAAGCCGCTCATTAGAGCTGCAGTATTCGTTGGCCAGGCCGATTCCAAAAGATCTGAAGGGATGAAGCAAGCCGAGCAGATACAGAGGATACAAAAATTCAAAGACGGTGAATTCAACGTCCTCGTTGCAACCTCCATTGGAGAAGAGGGCCTCGACATTGGTCAAGTCGACTTGATTATTTGCTACGACGCGTCGGCGTCTCCGATCCGAATGCTGCAGAGAATGGGGCGAACTGGCAGAAAGCGGGCTGGGCGAGTGGTGCTGCTCCTGATGCGGGGAAAGGAAGAAGACAATTACGCCAAGTCTAAAGATGGTTATGAAAAAATGCAATTAATGATATGCGATGGAAGCCGCTTCAATTTTCGTCACGACCTCTCGACAAGGATTGTCCCAAGGGATATCCGCCCTGAGGTCGACATGAAGGTGGTTGAGATTCCTGTGGAGAATACACAACAATCTGGCTTACCAGAGCCAAAGAAGAGACAGCCCGCCAAAAAGCGGCCGCCGAAAAAGTTTCACATGCCTGATGGCGTCGAGACTGGATTCCAGACAGTGTCATCTATGTTGGGCAAAGCAAAATCAACAAAGAAGGGCGGCACTCGTAAAGTTGCAGCCGAAGAGGACCAGCTTGCCGATATACCAGACCTTAATCAAGTTCTGTTACGCAGCGAGCAAAGAGACGAGCTAAACAAAATATATAAAAACCTTC
This sequence comes from Xylaria sp. FL0933, assembly GCA_022578765.1. Classification (NCBI taxonomy): domain Eukaryota; kingdom Fungi; phylum Ascomycota; class Sordariomycetes; order Xylariales; family Xylariaceae; genus Xylaria; species Xylaria sp. FL0933. The sequence goes on from MU389740.1 coordinate 122,592, forward strand.
CTTACCGAAACCGAGACGCGATGGTGTTCATTGAGCAAGTAGACATAACAGCGCATCCTCCAGCCCAAAGAGTGCAACGAAAAACGGTCCATGTCAAGCATGGAGCCTATACGAAGAGGTCTATTAGACTATTTCGGACTCTGGCAAAATCACAATCTGATACGAACAAATCTACTAAACCCTATGGCGACACCGATAATAGTCGTTATTATCAGTTACCACTGCCAGTCGAAGGCTCTGATTCAGAGGGTGTCTCTCCCGTGCCAGAGCGACCCACAAAACGAAGGAAAGTCGTCTCCCCTTCCACGCCCATCGAACATCTCCAGGATGATGAAGAAGAGCTTGAAGAGTTGTCCGTTGCTATCGCCCGCAGAAAACCGAAGAAAGCGCCTGGACGTCCGAGAAAGTCTCATCCTATTTCCCAAGCCGCCGAGAATGACGATAACATCGAAGATGCGGATGTAGAACTCCCTCCTCAGAAGCGTACCCAAGCTTTAAATCCCAAAACAAAATCAAAACAGCAAAACAAGAAGCAAGCACCGAAAAACGCTAGCGCCAACAAAGCTCGTGGGAGACCAAAGAAGGCCGCGATTCAGACTGCTTACGACGAGAGCGCTGACGAAGGCGACGATTGTCGGCGCACCAGTGATCTAGAAGTGACAGACGACTCAGACAGCGGTGCTGACCTTGAGGACTTCATCGTTGGAGATGACGTGACAACATCCAGTAACTTCGTGACTTCTAGTATTCGCTCCACCACTCTTACATCACCTTTATCAGTTTCATCCACGGCATCCACCGTCACCGAGACCGCACAAAAGGCCAAGCATCAGAGTAAGAAGCCATATTATGAGCCAGCAACATTTCCTGTCACACAGGACAGTGAAGACGATGTGCCTTCTATGAGTCAACTAATTCGAGAACGAAGATCCAAGAATGGGAAACTTCTACAGCAAACCTCCAGCATGGAGGAGGATATTGACGAAGATGACGAGGAGCCACTCCCAAGGAGAGCACCTCAGGGTCGCAAAAGGGCGATCATTGATGACGAGGACAGCGACGAATGATGAATAAAAATTTTGCATTTCTACATTGCTTGAATGAAGGCCAAGATTAGGAGTAATCATTTGAGCATTGGCACTTCTGCTGCATAGATAGACGTACCAGGATTTGCATGGTGATAGGGCTAGGTATACAGGTAATGACAACATGTGCGTTCTATACATCGATGGCAATTTTGTTAGCCTAGCTAGTAATCATCTTATTGCCAACCTCGAAATACCTACCTGGGGCTATAAATTCATGCTGAGAAAGGTTAATTGCATAGATAGGTAGGCTCCTTAGTCCACTTAGACTCGTGCCAAAAATAAAACATGGGGTTTCCAGGCTTGTTTCGAGAGATATGCCGAAGGAAAAAAGTTGTACGGTCGGTAATGCCCCATCGGACGGACCAGGGCGCAAAACCAACTTCCTAGGAAGTCGGCACAGCTAATAAAACAACAGGCTGGAAAGTAGTGTTGAATCTAGACAGCGGAATACTACCGACTTTCTAGGAAGTCGGGGAGCGCAAGAACCACAAAGGCGAGGTATCATAACACGGTAGCGTTTAACACCCAACGAGATTTTAGGCCTGGAAGAGTTTGAAGTGGCTGCCAGCCAACAAACAACTCATCAGGTCGTTCGTCTCATCTTTTTCTTCAAATATCGACATCAAATAGGAGGGAAGACATTTATTAGATGTAATGCGTATTCATGTGACATTAAGCCAAGCTGGCTGTCGCTTAGTTTTCATATTGATTTTACATAATGAATATTGTTACAGATCGTCGTTCTAATACAAGACTTCACATCATTTCTTGCCTCTCTTTATTTCAATACTTCGTTGCCGCATGAAGCTCGAGTACCTCTCACGAGGTACCCAATGGTTTGCTCGATGTTTCGAGTAGATCCGCAGGCCAAGGGAACAAGACAGGCTGTTGGGAATGGGGTTCGCGGAAACAAAGACCGTTGAGCCAGCGCTTTATATACAGCTTCGGCATACCCGGTTCGGAACTGTGCTTTCCCTCTGTCGGCCGAGGGTTCTTGTCTGGCTCATGTTTGTGTTCACATTTACGTTCAGTCCACTCAAGGTCGACTTCGAGGGATACATGCTTGGGCATCTCGTCAAAGCGCGCCTGCTCTTTTGCAGGCCGTAAAGCCGTAAAGACATAACTTGATCGTGTGTATCCTTCATCATTCTCATCCTCGTCCCAGTCTTCGACAGTCTCGCCAACGAAAATGGCGCTATACGGTAAGTGCTCCGCAGAGTTTGCAGGGTCGATTACCGTGGCGAGGCGTAGGCATTTTCCCTCTAGTAATGCAGCCTCGACTTCGTATGCCATCCATGTACGCCAGCCCCACGGGCGAGCGTGCACGAGTGGGCTACGGCCACTATATCGCTGGTGCTTTCGGCGTGTACTGGCAGTCTCTTGTATCAAGGCTAGAATATTGGTTGCTAGCTCCGTGTATGAATTTCCGTACTTCCTGTACTGTAGATCTGTAGCTAAAGTTTCAAGGGGCGAAAGCGTGCAATACTTGTCACGCTTGAGGGGCCGAGGCCGGATGATCTTTCCCAGTCGCCATAGAAGACCTCGTGTTTGAATGCCCGCGTGCGTGAGCATAGGATCCACAAAACGGCAACTCTTGATGAAGGTTAGTGCTTCGTCAACGGGAGGCCGGAAGCTGTGAAGCGACTGTTTCATTAAGTATGTGAAGATGCTGTCCTTGAGGGTACCACGACGACGCTCAGGGTGGTTCTCTAATATCTCGCCGTTCAGCAGACATAGAGCCAGCATTGACAGGCTTAAGCTGCTGCCGCGCTTGTTCAAAGCCGCCGTATCGAGACGTATAGTGAAGCCGCAGCAGTTGGCGGCAATGGCGAGACGGTCCGACTCGGCGAGTATCCCGCGCTGGCTTATATCGGCGAGGATTGTAGGAGTCATGGAGCGCGAGATAGAGGTATATGTGCTAGGCGAGTGATCATCTTGCAGAAGAACGTTGTATTTACCAGCAGTCGTAAGGATCTTGTTACAGATGGCCACCGTTTCCGGCTGTTTCTGTCTGTAGCGAAGACAAAACTGCGTGGCACATCTTCTAAAATCGGTAGATTTGATACAGATCTCCCCCGTGAGCGTTCCCAGTAGTGGCCGATTTGATATGTCCCGTGTGGTTTGCTTACGATGCTCTAGGTTGCTAGTATGTGGAATTAACAATGTCATACGTGTAGAAGCCCTGTAATCTTCCTGGAATGTCCAGGCTCTCTGCCACCAGAGGTCGGACGTTATTTCGTGCAGGAGATCTAGAGCAGCACTCTCATGTTCCTCTCTGAGGTCTCCGAATAATAAGCTCACAATTAGGTCAAGCTCCTCGGCAGTCTGAATGACGTGCGTAAGAAGGGCGATAGGCCTTCGGCTTAAGCTATAGACCAAGTGCATATTCTGAATTGCCGTCTCCTTCTCCTTGGCATTATCCTGGTCGACACACTCTCGGTCAATCCAAATGGTCTCACACTTCACATGCTCAGCGTAACGCAGAACCCGCTCCCAGACCACGTCCCTGACACTACTGGGCTGTGCGAGCTCGCCGGTCTTTCGCGACTCAATGAAGTAGCCGCCAAAGCTCCGACAGCTCTCTTGTTCTTCCTCTTCCTCGGAGAACTCCCAAGTATACGAGACAGCGACATACTCTCTGCCCCGCTCAGGATCAGACACGGGATCTAGATAGGTCCTCCGCAGTAGTTCGGTCGTATAATAAGAAGCTACACTCTCCCCGTTAGCTAGCCGCTGACGCTTGCCCGTAGGCTCACCGTCCCGGTCAGTAGCTAGGTAGAGACACTCGAGCGACTTGATCCAATTATTTCTTGTAATAGCATGCCTTTGGATGTCTAATACAGCTGACACAACGCTTTGCTCCGAGGCCGCAGTGCGGTCCCGGACCTGGCCGAGTGGCTCAGCAGTGTCCTGGATAACGGCATTGAGGCCGCCATCCTTCGTGGACATGCTAAATCCTAACCAAACAGGGAGGTGGACGACCTAAGGAGACCCGACCTTCACCAACCCTCGTGATACCGAGTCTCAAGTGCTGTGCTGCCAATGACGAGGAGAGGGGCAAGATCCCGTGGGAGGCAAGAGAGTGCCAAAGTTGTCCTGCTGGGTGAGCATGTGACGTCGCGGTATACGGCTCGCTGCAATGGCGGTGTGGTTGGTCTAGGTGAGCTGTTTTGGATTGGGGATTCCAGATACCGCAGGTGTAATTGCATGTTGGATGGAGCCCATAAAAGAGCCGATAGGGAGCCACCAGCCACAATCAGCAAGCCCTACCTAGGTATCCTGCGCTCCCTACCCGTTCCCTACCCGCTTTCCAGGTAAGTAGGTACCTATCCAGCACCTAAAATAGGTAGGCACAGCAGCCCCCGGCCTACACCTGCCTACATTAGGTATGCGACCTCCGCTACTGGAACCAGTTTAGGTAGTGCTGCAGTGAGCAACTTGGTGGTTTGCCGGGCATGTTTCAAGTTGATCTTTGAAACAATCGCCTGCATGCACGCATACATCATCACCTGCATACTGCGAAGTACTAACCTCAGGCAGACTCTGGTAGCGAGGTTGACGTGCATTCATGGTTCTGGCGTAGTAGTAATAGTGTGTATTCCTTTCCTGGACGCTCTCTACTCACAACGCTACCTCGAACTTTCATTCATTATATGCTCATTACATAGCAACCTGGGAATGCGTTAACCTATCGTCGCAACGAAGTATTTGATATACTGACCTCTTGCTGACTATCATTCTCGAGGTTCTTTGTAAGACACTCCTGAAAACCACAACGGTAGTCCAAAAGGCACGTAAGCTCGCTGCCGAGTTTCATTGCGTATCTACCGAAACTCCGTCAGAAGACTCATTTGATTCCTCTTGATGAAACAGTCCCGCCAAGATGTAGTATGATTGAGCAACAACGACACACTAGATCCACGATCAAGAGGGCGACTCTATCACATTTTCCGTAAGAAGCCATAAAGACATGAAGCTGTGTTTGCTTGAGACAGGATGCTCAAGATTCTGACATCAGACGGGAGGAGAGTGACCAGCATTAGCTGTTTTAGATGTCGAACGATATCTCTCACCGGCTACGACCCAATAGGGCACAGATTTGGCACTCAGCTCTCTCAGAGCTGGTACTTTTTGCAACTCGAATGTCAAAAAATTCGAGAGCTCAAGTTTCAAACTACAATCATGTACGACAGGTAGATGTCAGCATACATGCGCTATTGAATCATACGTTGCCCAGCCGACAACCGGGTGGAAGATGCTTAGGTCGATATCACCAGTCTCGTGCCCAGAATCTTGGCGTCATTCGATAGCCCATGGAACCTCTCTACTGTAGAGATCTTGTTTGTTGGAAGCTATCTGTATATGCAGTCCTCCGTGAATGCAAATGTCACACGATCGGGAGCCCCCGCAACGGCACCCAGCCGACTTGAGAGCGGCGGACTGCAAGCCATAAGCGCTTGATAGATCACCAAGAAGACGATGCTCAGAGTTGGGTAACTATAAAAAGTACTTGCGATAAAAGGCGAGAAGGATACCAATACAATTGATGGTGCCTCTCCATGGGTCGATCCCCCAACTTCCTGTTGCGTATGGGACTCCGATGACGATGATAAGAGAGTTTCCAAATCTACTGATGATCTACTATTTCAAGAAGTACTTCGTATAGTTGGTTAGGCACTCGCTACCATTAGCTTTGTGTACGTCACCCGACATCGACATTGAACACGGAAGAAGGCGATGGTAGTGGCCAGGGTAGAGATCTAATGTGAATCAAAAACGTTAATGAGGCATGGGCCATTTCGACCCGAGGCTCTGGAAACGATGGGGAGGAAAAACTCTTCACATTCAATACAAGGCTCTCTCGCTTCCCTGCGATAGAGAGGGCTGGCTAAGACCTGCGTTTCTGCAATCGGGCCGGCGACATGCGACCCCTACCAGCGTCTTTTAGTTCGCTCCAAGGGTACTGCCAGGGGCTCTCGCCTTCCTTCAATGTACTACACTACTGTATGTAGTAGTAGGTACTGCAGAACAGCATGTAAGCGGATCTGACTGCTGCAGAGCGGGGGAACGCCTTCTGTGCCCCATGGCGTATCGGCATTTATACGTACTGTATAGCTACTTCGAGATGTTGGCCGATCCTGGGGAAGTTGGCAACAGTTTCGCGTCACTGAGATTTGCGCACTTGGCCAGGCGAGACAACATGTTCCAAACTCACCCGGCATCTATCTCTTAAAGCGGCACTGATGTGAGACTGAGTGACTACCGACGTGCTACGTTGTGTAAAACGTGGAAGGCATCTTCCTGCCGGGTCGATAGATATCTTGAAATCAGGGTCACGAGTACGATGACAGAGCCTTGCTGTATAACACATTTGATGTCACCATGCCATCAAACAACAACTTGCGTTGTAGCGTCGTCATTTATCTCGCGTCGGGGTCTCACAAGCATTATGCCGGTATTGGCGCAGGAAAAAAAATTACCCATCAAGAATCTACTATCTCCTATGTTTACTCTTTGATCGCATTGCCGCGCAACAACACGGCGCTCACTTCCAACACCTCAAGGCTTCCGAGCTTCTCCGCTGTTGCTATTCAATTTCATATTAACCATCGCATCGCGGTTGCGGCCAACATGGACAATAGACAACGGGTAATTTCCCCTGCGAAGTCTATTGTCGCCGGTTTCGTACGCTACAATAGCATGAATCTACAGAGTATATGAACCGGACCGGCGCTACTCGGGTTAGATTCGGAGGTCATCGTTACTCTGAGTTTGACCCATCCACCTGGGGCTCGGAAGCTTTCCGCCTGGTTTCGTATTGGCCTATTGTATAATGATTATACACTAGAACATTATCATTACATAAAGATCTGATAAGGCGTAGAAATGGTGGCATGCTAGGTGTACCAGATTGATGACCCATCGCTTATGTGCCGAGAGCTATGGAGAACGGTAAATTTGGATCAACTGCGACGCTTAAGTTACAGTGCTTTGAAAGTCAAACAGCACCATGTCCGGGAAAAAAAAAGACGATTTAGCGCGAATAACCGAGCGATTGCTATCATGACAGTTTCTCTTAGATCTCCCCGCAAAGTGAGACATTCTCATCGCCGAGCTAGAAGCAAGCGAATCGGAAGTTGCCGAAACATCTTGAGATTGAACAATTGGTTTACAAACAGGTTTATCGATCTGCACCTCGCAAGAGGAGCCGCCATTTCGGCTCAAGGATGACATGTGAAAATAGAACAACACATCTCAACCCAACTGCCGTGGCGATCTGAATCTCACGACGAACAATACCGAAAGCTGTCCTACAGTATAGCTTCGTGTTCAAGCGTGCTCGTATCAGCATCGCTACATTAGATGTTGAGGAGGAGTGTCTCGATGGTGCAACACTTGTGAGTGTGCCGCCTAATACCCAACACCTTGGTTTATGCTAGCTAGTAAGGGCAACGGAACCCGAATGCTACGTTAAAGTTTTAACTAGGTAGACATCGCCTTGACGTCTTCTCATAGTCTACGAATTTGCCCCATTATTCATTCCTAAAACGCACCTTAAGGCTCTAGGACACGGCATTAATCAACGATAGTGTCTTGAGTGTAACCATCGAGTGTCCCAAGGGCGGCGAACGGCCCCTTGATCATCATCTCCGCGTAGCAGCAACACCAGTAGCGCCGCACGATAAAGCCCAATCGGTGCTGGCTAGCACACGCCGTCGCCATATGGCAAATGCTTGTCTGTTGCTGTGTCGCGTAGGGTGGCGCCGCCACCAACCGGGTCACAGCCTTATTCGGGAAGCGGACAGATTTTCTAGAAGGCTTCCGCGAGTAGTAGTGTAACCTCTCGGACCGAAACAGCTTCGTCCTGCTGTACGCTAATGTGAGACGGGACTTCTGTAGACTAGAGCGGTCTGACTACGTCCTTCACGACCAACAGCATGCTATAACCCCGTCTCCTTGCAAAACTGTGTAGGAGTAGTTCCAGGGAAACGGTACGGCGCCTGTGCGTAATCTCGCTGTGCCGCAGCCTTTTGTCAGTAGTTCGTGACGGCTTCGAATGGAACGCGTCAAGTTTAGGCGACTGGTATAGTCTACCCCTGACGTGACGAAGAACTGAGTGATCATAGCGATAGTAATCATTGCTGGGCGCCCAGGGCTTTACAGCTTTGGAGCTGTCTAGAATCGTAATATCCGCATGCGCATTATGCGTGGCGAGAACATTGCTGTGGAATACAAAGCTGAGCAGAGCGTGCGACATGGCCAAGATAACTAACTATCCTGGGCGGCGAGGGAAAAAAAAATTTGAGGAAGAGCGTAGGTAAACGAGCAATAGGCCCGCAATCAGCACCAATATCTTACATCAATTACCTTAGCCCTGTGCTGTAGGTCTTTATAGGCTGTTGAGAAGCGTCCAGGGGGTTTCTTTCGCTATGGCAGCGTCGAGAATGATGGAACCGCTGCGATCCTAGTATCTCGCTGAGGCGTTCCACTGCGCCAGAGCTTTACTCGATCGATAAGTCACGCCCGAACATGCAAAGGGTCCAATTCTTCCATATTATCACGCGGAATCCTTTCCCGAATAAGCTGAAGATCGTGTGTTTCCAACAACGTTCTTCAGGCCAGTAAACATCCGCATGTTTGTTGGTTACAAGGCAAGGCCCTAGTATGTACATTTTCTTTCGGGTTCTAACCCGGGTTCGTAACTCATGGCGTCGGCTCGCGAGGATTACAATTATTGTAAGTGAAAGCAGCTCTATGATAGACCACAGTTTAGCCAACGAAAATTTTGTGACTAAGAAGGCGGCAAGAAAGTTTTTACGTTGTTACTGAGGACGAACAGGGACTGTTGGACCAGTAGAATTCATGATCGTGAAAGCTGGAATTTAAGAGGTCGCCGACGGAAAACGCCCCTGGCACCGACACAGTGGAACACCACCGTGACTGGCCATTCTGCGCTCGGGACTGGTGGGTTCTGGAAACCCAACTGCTGGCGTATCCGTCGTTCCTCGTATACCTGCGTACTAACAGGCAGCACCAGTAGGTATCTAGTATACTGGTATATAACACCTGTATGCTCGGAGTTGAGAGTCGTTTGATGCTCGTAAGATACTTATCCCGCTAACGTAGACGTGAATCCTTTGACTATCGCAGCAGCGCCGGGGTGGGATCCATGAACGGCTGACAATCTTATCCCAGCCCTTAACAGTACGCTGCCTGTTATATGCAATTTTAGAGATACAGTTACCAATAGTTATCACTAGATGCAGGTCATTTTGCGCTTGACAGGGCTCAATACAGACACCACATATCCCTTGTCCATCTATGCTGTACCAGCTTATTCCCGCGATGGAGTTGGACCGAGGACTTGAAGAAGGAATGCCGTCATCCGGCCCGCCCCGGTATAGAATCAGGACTAGCCTGCGAGCATGGCCGTTACTTGAGGCGGATACCATAGTGACAAGATGTGCAAAAGTCGAGTATCAACGGAAACGACTAATCGAAACTACGTTTCTGGTGCAATTGCTGCGACTGGATCAAACTTGGATGATCCGTACCTGGGCCTGGAATGTACTAACCTGCGACCTGAGCCATATTGAGGGTTTGTAGTATTGGTATTCGTCAGGCAGATCTAGGCTACTGCTATTAATACCACATGTTATAGAACTAGATGGATACATATCTAGCCAACCACGGTTACAGACAACTGCAACACTATAATTTCAGGCTGATTGCACTATTTCTCAGCCGCTAAGACGTCGAAATATTTTGCCTCAATACCATTACAGTAACTAGCTCAATGTGTATCAAGTGTCACTTACAAGAAGCCCGTCGGAAGAGCGACGCAGTTAGTTGTCTGATTCCTCTGCCAAGTCTAATCGAAGGAGACTCCAGAGCCAAGGTATACTGCGCCGCGCGGACACAACGAATATGCACGTAACCTACGTACGCCACCATCTCAGTAAGTACCGCCCGTAAGGATCTCCACGCAAGAAGTACATATATGGCGCACAGCAAACATAACAGCCCAACATTTATGTATGTAGGTCATCGGTGTGAGCGTTAGGGCAAGTATTGATGATTGCGTTATACGCGACGTTACATTAATAGCCCTTGGCGAGGTGGTATCTGAGGGCCGTTTGCAGGCTGTATGTATTCCTTTGCACGACTGGTCCGTACTCACAATCATTCGTATTGCCATTTCAACTCTCAAGTGAGAAGGTAGTGTAGTATGAAATACAGGTACGCAAGGGGGCTCTTCGCGTCAAACACTACTACTGTACGTACACTAGCCAGATCGCTCAGGAACAAGTCGGGCGTGGGGACGATTCACTAATAATAGGGAGTGAGGTAATCCATCCCCTACTTCTCCACTCACACTTCGAAAGACTTGGAGTCCAGCTTCTGTCCGGGTTGGGATAGTAAGTAGCCTATACTAGTGTAGTGCATACTGAGTAGTGAGAGCCAAGAGAGAGAGCAAGTGAGGGAGAGCTCTCTCTCTCCCAGGGTCATGGGCTCTCCAACTCGCCTAACAACGTCCATGCAGCATCTTGCAGATATTCACACCCGTTAAAATTTGGCTCGAATGAATGCTGACGCTTGTGGAAAAGGGCAACCATGCCGATAGTGGGCTGAAAGTAGTACCGTCACAATCATAGAGAGAGTTACCGTAGGAGTCGTCCTCAATGCACAATGCCTCGTCCTACCGATCTGCCTACATATTCTTGAGGATTTATACCTGCCTACATGTGATATAGGTAACCTTTTTCATCCTTCTGATTGGCGATCTTCCGCAACTGGACAGCGGCAAATGGCAGCATGATACTGGTACCTGCCTGCCTGTCTCTCAGTAGGCAAACGCTGCGCAGCGGGAATCGAAGCCTACTGGACGCTGGACAATGGAGAGTCACTCAAATCCCAAGAGGCCATGCTCGCCTGGGATGTCCCTGTCGGCCTTGGCCGTCGTCTTCTGCGAGTGAGACTGGCCAACAGGCCTGTCCGATGGCCCACCAACCTCCGCCCCCTGGCCCACGCTCTCGCCATTCACAGGACGAACGTCGGGGACAGGTGGGAGACGTTAGCAGCTAGGAGCCTGAGGGGCCACCAACAACTGTTAAGTCCTCGTACAGTCTCGGTGCGCTGACCAACGTACGGTACGACGACGCCAGGCCGAAGATCTAGCTTCCCCAGCCCCGACCCGGCCCAACCAACCTATCCTACAGTAGTATCTTCCTCCGAACGTCGTAACACTAGTACTAATGAAGATCGAGTGGACCAAACTCGCCATCTTCCTGTAGAGTAGTCTAAGTGTGCTGCACCTACCACATGCAGTAGTGTATATACATAGGTGTGCCGGGGTGCTCCTCAAAATGGTCCCTCCTCCTAATTCTTGTGTACTCGTTGATTTTTCCGCGTACATCGCATGCCGCTTGAAGTCAACTACTGTAGTTGTCTACCGTCGAAACCGTCTATCCGGGGTTGCTGTATGTACGGGAGAAGAGGTGCTTCGTTCATGCGCACGATATTGGAATCATGATCTACAGCTAAGAACCTGGCATAATCGACTAACCGCGCCGCTCTCGTGCCGATACCCTGGAAAACGATTTACTCAAGCATTGCTCCTAGAGTTCTTAGAGAGAGAACCTAGTTAACTCATGCAATTCCCAACGAAGTTATTGGAACGGACATTAATCGAACACTCGCCAAAATGAATTCAAGTCAGTCGGTAGGGGATTTGCGCATGGGCTGCCTGGCGCCTTTCTATAACGAAGAAGCATTTCCCACGGAGGGCGGGTGTAAGTTGCGGCTAGACGAAGAAACTACGGTTGGGCCCTCTCTGACTTCATCATCGCAGACATTGCTGGCAGACTATGTTCGAATATAACGGGTGCATCCTGCTGCCTGCCGTGTCCGTTGACCGACTGGGTCTATCCGGATAACTTCAAGACTGCCACAAAATCCGCAGACTGGGTCAATGTTGCGGGCATGATAGGCTGTGCTTTCTTGCTACTATCATGGATTGTATTACCCGTGGAAAGAACACATAGGCATTATCTGAGCATTTGCCTCACAGTGGCGGTAGTTTTCATGAACGTGAGTGGGACAGAGCGGGCCACTCGCTCAGATTATAATTACTGACACGTCTCTAGCTGGGATTCATCATTCCCTTGGCGGGAAATCCAGATCAATGCTATAACGAGATCACACCACATGGCCAAGATTCAAGCTCAATATGTGCAGCTTCGGGAGCCTTTCTACTCCTAGGCGGCTGGGGTGGTGTCCTATGGGTTTTCCTGAGAGCGCTCTCTCTACATCTACAGATCTGCTGGCAAATGGTGGTAGGACGGAATTACATGTGGTTCTCTCAGGTTCTCGGCTGGGGTATCCCTATCATCGGACTCATTCTTCTTCTAATCTTCAGCGGCGTTTCCTTCCGCTTCGGCCAGACCTGCCATATCAACCACGAAAACAGCTTGGCTGATTTCTGGATCCCTTTATTGATCTTCGCCGGTCTGACGGTCTTGATCCAATTCGCAACTTTCGGCTACTGTATCAAAGTCTATCTCGCGTCTCTCGCCGACAATGCCGAGTCGACTGAACAATCGGGACGGCCATCTTACTCTAACAGTATTCGAACCATGACCCCCCGACAGGCATACCGACGTGTCCGGCGAGTCGTCCAGCTGCAATGGCGGGGCATCGTCATTGTTTTGATCATCATTGCTGATGTCATCTTCTTCGCTATTGTTTTTGTTTTCCTTGACAGCACTATTGAAGACATCAAGACCGACCCGAGCAAGGCATTGAAATGGATTACCTGTCTCGCTACATACAACGACAAGCATGCTTGCTTACCTCTGGCCGATCCATTGGTCGTCAATCTACCAACAGTAACCGCAGTCCTCATTCTCCTAGCAGTAAGACAGCCAATTTGATCCCGCGCAATATTCGTAAGCTAATCCAACCTACAGATGAACGGCCTGTGGCTCCTCCTGATCCTCGGCCGCTGGTCCATGGTGACCGGATGGGGCGAATGGATTACAGGCCTCGGTGGGCGGCGAAAGAAGGAATTTGTATCAGTTGATGCAAGGCTGGATCTCAAGAATGATCCCCGGTCATATGAAATGTTGGATCGCGAATCGACCGCCAAGAACGAAACAGTACTGACACCGAACAGCGCAATGTCACCGACGTCCCCCCTATCGGCCGGACGCAAAACCCCCGACTACTTTGGGCGGACTGCCCAGTACAAGCCCCATCAGCGATCGTTCTCGTCGCCTCGAGCCCCGCACAACGTTCGCTTTGAAATGATGGACGCCTACCCCGAGCCTCCCGCGCCCACACACGCAGCGTCGCCCGCGATCTCGCCACAAGGCTACTCGGGCTACGGCGGCATGAATCCCCTCGGGATGAACAGAATAGAAAAAGAAGAAGACACGCGATATAGCCCCGCAAACTATAGTCCAAATAAGGGGCCCGGTCACGTATTTATATAACACTCATAATTATACCCATTACCAACACGACCACGACCACGACCACGAACGACTCCTTCGACAACGACGACGAAGCAGCCATGTATATTGCGGTAGTTGTGACACATACACATACATATACACCCATACACACAAACGCACACGACCTATATCAGAAAGAGCTTCTAAGACTCGCATAAGCGAGAAAAGAGTATTCATTTACCTTGAGCGCGGCGTCTGGCGGAAATTTTCTTTGTCTTTTTTTGTCAAGCACAGTTCATGTACAGCTAGGAGACTAGATGACGATTCACAGGAATCGGTTACTGTCGCTACTACTATTTATTTATGTGATGAAGGGAGGGAGGGTGTATAACGTCGGCAAGTACGGAGAAGGATTAAGACGTCACGCAGGGTTCTATCATGTAAATATAACGCACAATACCGGTACAGTAGATGGTGGGGGATCCAGACCCCCGGGAAGGCCAGTGCGGCCGCTCGAGGTTGAGTTCGGGTTTGGTAATTGGCATGGGGGAGCGTCTCTGGTTTTCATGTGTGGCATTTTGTACACATAGGTTGGCTGGAAGGGCAGGAATTTCTGAATAGAGAGAAAGACAGAAAATTCCAGACCATTGATGATACCTACCTACATGAAATTTGACATGGATATCCCCGGTTCGAGAAGCAATACGTGACGAAATACTCGATCGCGTGGGGATGCAGGATAGAGAGAAGAGAACAGAATCTTGGTGAAGTCAACACCCAGGCCTTGAAAGACCTGCAGGATAATCTTCGCAGCTCGCGCCGCCTGGTTGGCTGGCTGCACGTCAGCATCTGCCCCATGCATACCTGAACAATCCTGCCCTCTCGTTAACCAGTAGATGTCTAGGGCTCCAGCTCGGCTCGTCCTGCCGTGGCTCAACGAGGTTGCTTGGCATGCAAGCGCAGGCACAACTGCAGGTACAGACCAGAACCCCCGTCTTGGGGTCAACGGAGATCCAAGCTATTTGATGACGAGAGGCTGGTTAAAACTGCATGTAAGCTGCAATATAGCCTTACCCCCTTATCCCAAAAGGTCAGTCTCGGGGAGAAAATGCCGACCCGGTGCTCAAGCAGGTCTCACATCGCTTCCAGTTATGCATATGCGCCCTACAAATGGAGAAGCAGATTCCTATTCGTCAACGTAGGGTTTTCAAGGTCGTAACAATCTCTTCCTATTCGTCCGAATCCGTTGACATTTTCCAATCGAAACTAGGGTAGACGCAGTCCCGTGTTGAATGGTACCTAGGCAATCATGGGTGAGGTTGAGCTCATACCAAGAACCCTTCAGAAGAATAGTTGACCTCCATCGTCTCAAGAAAAGATCGGAACTAGTTGGTAAACCTTCCACTGCCCTGAACCGACCATTTCACCTCACGTCAACCTCCTTTTTCAAGCCCCCTTTTCTCCTTACTAACTCACACCCTCTCACATCTGCACACACCCTTTTACCCCTCTTTGGCGTACAAAATGTCGTTGCTGTCTGTCATAAACAGCATTAGACAACTACGTCACACTTTCAGGGCGGGACGGGCTGGGTCGCGGCCGACAAGACGCGGCCACCACATCCAACTCCATGTCCGACAATTGACTCGCGTATCTGCCTAGCGTCAATCTCGAATACGGCGCGCTGCCGCGAGACGTTCGGGATCCTCTTTGTAGAGGCTACTGGGTTGCTCTCTGGTCGCTTCAACGGGAGGCTCGTCCGACAGCTTTCAAGGGAAGCCATGCGATAGCAACAGGCGGAACTCTTCCGCAAGTCCTCATCAGCGCGGCTTAACAAGAGAGCTGAAGGTCGAGCTTCCCGAGAATAGGAGCACATAGCACGGCAGCAGCCCCTATGAAGAGCTCCCCAAACGTCTCAAAGGAGCGCGCGAAAGCTGGTAATATTATCTGACACCTTTGACGGTGTATGTTCTTCGAAGGGCTGGGAAGGAGTTTTACGTTACCGGTATTCGTCGTTGTCAATGATCTGCAGCGACTGCATGACGGATCTCGCGCTGTCGATACCGCCGTCCTGGTAGACGGCTCCAACTAAGACATTCGGTGTTAGCTATTGTAGAAGTGCACTTTGAGGTGCCACCTGCGAGAGTTTCGGCAGCGCCGAAATCTCGTAGGACAGCATTGATTATCTTCGAGCAGTAAGACAAGATGAAACGACCTGAAGGGTTACCTACTAATGGCTTCAAGAGTGTCGGCACGTGTGCGAGGCGAGACACTCCCACCCTGGCTCGGGTTGCTATTGACACAAGCCGTAAGACCGGTCTTGTCGCACAGCGAGGCGAATCGTGAATTGTTCACTGTTCGCTGTAAGACCGCGGCCGTGTCCCCTGTTTTGCCCTTTGTGAGAAGATTATCGCCACCACAAGGCACTTCAATGAAAGTCGGCTCGTACCGATAGACTGATGCAAAAGATAGCAATCCAGCTTGACGATGAGTGTAGCAACGGCATCACCAAGTGCTGCCAAGCCCTTGTTCCCTTGTGTAAGCACGCGCCCGCTCAGCATGGTGACATTCGACCCAGGGGCCTGCAAGGCCTCCCAGAGCAGGTCTTCATTCTGGAACTCATAGTTCAGAATCTGCTGGGCCACGCTGATTTTGATTGTGCGGTTCATGATGTTCTCTTGTCCGTATCGCAAAGTAGGGAGCTGTACGTAGTAAGCCAAGTTAAGTAAGGAAGTAGTGCTGGCAGTGGAGAGAGAAACGACGAGAGAGTTGAATCTAGAATCCTAACTCCAAGGCACTCGACAAGAGATATCCTACTTGAATATATGACTATGTCTCCTTTACTAGTTAAACCCCGCATCAAAGGAGCTATCACATGGCGACCTGCAGATGACAGGTCGAATGAGTGTGAGAATCGCTTCACATATCAACCAATGCTCGAGAAGCCCTCTCGGCCTGAACACCCTATCATAACAGTCCACGCAGTATCTGGCTGCATAGATGGCGGGTTGCATACTCTCTTGGGATGTTCATATCTATTGGGATTGGCAGTCTTTCGCGTGCCAAAGGATATAAAATTGCATATCCAGTATTGCGGTGGCTGGATTCGAGTATACATCCCGATAGCGCATTTATGGCTATGAGCTATCGCCTACTATTTTCAGCCGAATCCAGGAAGTACCAAACATAAAATTTGCCTGGATAAGAGGCATCTCCCTAGAAACGATGGGAAGATCAAACTCGCAAGTGGACGTCCTGCCCCCGATGATGGCAGTACGACCTGTTTGGTAGGCGCTCGACTTCACTTACTGTCCCGACTCGGAGAACTGATTTAGCTGATCGATCTCGGATACAGAATTGCAAGACATTGATGTCCTGTTTGATTTTCGCGGTTGCTCCGAAATTGCAAACAAGGTCACGATGGACGATGTTCTATCACAAGAGACTTGGACTGCCATCCAGTGCTACTGCCAGTGTCCCTACAACGCGTTGGTGGGTAGTAGCATTGGACGTCTACTGCGTCAGGCAGTAGGGCAGGTACCTGGGGTAGGTACCCACTCGCTCTTATCGATAACGAGCTGACAGCGCAGACGTCACCTCCGAGTATTTGCTGACGCAGCTGACAACACTCTTGTTGTGAGTTTCAGGATTCGTAATTACTATTCAGTGCTTATCACAATTCCTACTACCAATTCCGGCTCATTTTCTATACTCTCATGCTCCCTTAGCATTCGACATTGGTAGGGTATGATGATGGGCTCTATATCTGTGTTAATCGAGGTTGCTATTTGCCGTTGATAATCTACTATCTTATCCCATGAGCTAAACAAAAGTAATCACTACGCTGCCAAGCTCTCGTTGCTCGTTCATCATGCTTCAATTGGTTGTTATCTCATTCCTTATCATAGGTGGCTTCGTTAGCTACGTGTGGAAGGCAGAGGCCGCCCTCAAACGCCCATGGATTCCCGATGCCGGCGCCGAGTTGTTCAGCCAACGCCCCCTTCCTCCCTTCATCGAGGAGTCAAGCATAACCACTTACACCATGCCGCTGCGGACCAAGGGGCGTGACATTGTCGACACCACAGGCCGCCGCTTCAAACTGGCCAGCGTTAACTGGTATGGCGGCAGTGATGAGCTATTCATCCCCGGCGGGCTCGACGTCCAGCACCGCTCCGTCATAGCCGCCAGCGTCCGCAGGCTCGGCTTCAACAGTGTGCGTCTGCCTTACTCCGACGAGATGGTTATAGCAAACCCGTATATAGACGATCGCCACCTAACCGCGAACCCGGATCTCTTCGGCCAGCGTGCCCTTGACATATTCGCGGCCGTCGTCGAAGCCTTGACCGATGCCGGCATCGCCGTTATCGTGAATAATCATATCACCACTGCAACCTGGTGTTGCGGCGGGGACCCCTGCGATGCTGGCTGGGCCAACGACCACCTTGGCCCCTTGTGCCGCATATCGCAATCTGAAGAGGACTGGATACAACACTGGGAGACCGTCATGGAGCGCTTTGTCGACAACCCCTATGTCATCGGAGCCGACCTGCGGAACGAGGTGCGTGGTGTCTGGGGTACCATGCCTTGGAGTCGCTGGGCGACTGCGGCAGAAAAGTGCGGCAACCGGTTGCTGAGGATGAACAAAGACTGGCTGATCATAGTGGAGGGAACAGAGTCAGGCAACGACCTTTCGGGTGCGCGAACACGTCCAGTGGTTCTCGATGTTCCGGATCGAGTTGTCTACTCAGCACATGTCTATGCGTGGTCCGGCTGGGGTAGTTCAGGGGGACGTTTTGCAAAACGCAGCTACGCCTCCTTTATTCAGGCTATGCGCAAGAATTGGGCGTACCTAGTGGAGGGCGATGTGGCCCCGGTATGGGTTGGCGAATTCGGTGCTCCGCGGCACCCAGGCGAGGGCGACGCCAACTACTGGTCGAATTTGCTTCGATATCTGAAACGTATCGACGCTGATTTTGGATACTGGGCCATCAACCCACGCAAGCCACACGACAACGTCAAAGAAGGCTACTCCCTCGTCGAGGACGACTGGGTTACCCCCCTTCTTGATTATCGCATGCGCGACATGACTGAACTTATGGCTGGGCCTGGCGATGAGGTGACGAATGATTTATAAACCCGACACACTAGTGGAAAATCTTGCCCCAAGCGTTCAAAGCCTTCATCCATCTTGTCTTCATAGCCTATAAAAACCCAAACCTCTCTCTTACTATCTTTCCTTGCGCGCATACCCAGGTACAGCATTTTCAGGTTGGGGGACGGACGGTTCTGTTTATTCGGTTTGGCCAAATTAAAAATAACCAAAACACCGGATACGGCGGCGAAGATGGTGCCTCGATGGCGGCCGGATAGCCCTCGTCGATTAGATACCCAAGTTGGCAACATATATATAGAGCGACAGCAGGAAAATTGCGATTCTAGGATAGACAGGTTTTGTTAGCGAAGTATGAGCGCTCTTGAGCATGTCTTTGTCTCCGTGTATTTGGTTAGGTGAGGATGAGGATAGCAAGCAGATGGGTTGATTATCCGGGGAGCATGACCAGTTGGTCCCTGAAAGCTGGCTTGATGAGACATGTTTGCTTGACAAGATTCCGCCCACAGGCATGCATAGGTAAACAGTTGGTTTATCTAGGTTATAGCGAAAATTACATGTATATCTTACGGTGCAAGTTTTGTACTTCTCACACCAGCCCGTTCCTATAACAGGTTATCGCAACCAAAATTAACGGGACTAATTGTTCCTTAAGTTGCCATGGAAGACACGGGTACCAGTAACGCCCACTAAATTAGTAGCTTATCTTCGACTAAGCTCTCTTGATTCAGAGCAAGGGTATCATAAAGCAGAGTTTCGTATACATTGTGGCAGTAGGCGCGAAGCGACCGTCCTTCCGTCCCTCGTCCGTCCGTATATATCCGTCCATCCCTCCGTGTCCTGCGACCGAAAAATGCACAACCAAACTCCTTGCCTAAACGCCTGGCCTCCTGGCACCAAAAACATTAAGACTTCCAAGTTCACTTTTCCTTTGATTGACATTCTCCCATAGACTTCCCCTTGGATGTTCTGGCATTACTCTCATTATCGGATATGCACCTCGACTGAGTCCATGTCCCCTATATCGGCCTCTTCGACGGTTGTTTCCAGATCCAGCACCTCGCCGTCCCAGCGGATCTCGACGTGCTTGTCCTCGCCTAGGCCGGCGAGCTTGCGGAAGGCCTTGATCATATGCGCAACGGTGCTGTACTTGCGTAGCGTGACGTTGCGCGGCGGCATGTTTCGCGCTTTGAAGATGACCTTGACACGGTCGTCCTCTTTCTGCGCGGTGTCTTCAGTCTCGGCCGCGGGGTCATTGTTGCTGTCTTGGCCGTTTGCGGTGTCGTCTTCATTCCACCACTCGCCCATCTCCCGGCGTTTGCGCTCGCGCTCTTGTTTCTGTTGGTTCTCTTCGTATTCCTCTGGCGTCCACGCCTCGAAATACACCTTATCCTTACCCACGTAACCCTCGGGGCCATTGCGCCCGCTGTGGGTCTCATCGCGCAGTCGGCCGTCGTGGCCTCGTGGGTAAATCCCCAGCGTCTCGAGTTTTGTCGTATAGTAGACACGGTCGCCGCGCCAGGTGAACACCAGATCGGAGATGACCTTGTGCGGGTACTGAGTTTGCCTCTTCTGGCGCTCTTTGAAGGTATCGAATGCGATCTGGAGCGCCTGCGTCGTGCGTACCGTACAGCAGAGTGCTTTGGCGTCCGGGAGCGACGGTGCCACGATCATAACGGACACGGGCGCCCCACGGTCGTCGTCATCGATACCGGGCGTGACTGACTTCTTGGTCCCGTCGCCGGCTGCTGAAGATTCGCGCGCGAGGCGCGCCTCTTTACTCTTGCGCATGCGCTCCATTGCTGCTTTGATATAGTATGCGGATGGGTCTTCCTCCTCCTCCTCGCCTTGCTTTTCCTCCCCCTTTTCCTCCCACATTTCGAGTTCCGAGTCAGTGCCACTGGCCTTGGCTATGGCTTTACCCTTCCCTGAGTCTCTTTGCGCGGTCCCAATTTGAGCCCCACTGGACCGTCTCCTTGAGGTTGCATTAAAAGTTTCCGATCCTCTTCTTGTAGGGTCCTCGTCGTCGCTGCTGTCTAGTAGAACAATAGATGTGTCACGAGCTCTTGGTGCGCGTGCGCTCCCGGAACCTCCAGGAGTCGTCGGTATAGACGCATCGCGCCGACGTTCTGGGCTAAATGGAGTAGAAGATTTATAGGATGTCTGGAGTGGGTCGGAAAAGACGCAGTCGTCTACTTCGCTTTTGTCATTCTGTTTCTCGTCGTCGGAATGGAGTGAGTTCGGGCGTCTCTTCTTCGCAGACTCTCGTTCGTTCTCCCTTTCATCAGCCTCCTGCCGCCTCTTCTCGAGGCGCAATTGCGCCTCGAGAGCCCTGCTCTCTTCTTCTTTCCGCTCACGTTCTTCCTTCTCCTTGCGCTCCTGTTCAGCCTTCTCAGCCTTCTCACGCGCCCGCCTTTGCTGGTCTTCAATGACAGTAGGGAAATAGTTTTTCGATTGACTGAACAATGCTAAGCCGTCGTCGTCCGCCGGAGCTGGAGCGTCGCTTGGGGGTTTCGGCCTCGCAGTGCGCTTGAAGGGTAGACCGCCCTTGGGCCGCGCGGGCTTCTGCAGGTCGGCCATGGTAGTGACTTGAATCTCCCTCGTCCGTGATGGGCCGAGATGCGAAATCGCGTGAGGAGCGCAAACGATGCGAGGAGGAAAACCCTTGGTATCTCTAAAGCATACGGGCACGGTAAGTATTTTGAAAACGTTGTAAATTAGAGGGATTGTTTTGAAAAGGATATAACGAAAGTGTTCAAAGTGAGGTGGGATGTTCACGTTCAGCTACGTCCGGCTGTTGTAGGTAGGTATGTACCTACCTTGTATAGGTATATACTGGTAGTTAACTCAGCACCCCAGCTTCTGGATAGGCACTTAAGCAGCACCTTAACCCCACGCCCGTCCCGTCGTGTCGGCCTCGGGCCCCATCTCAAACATGATTTACCTGATCCCTGCTATGCTCTGGATTATTCCTCAGGTCTGGTAGCCTCACTCATCCGGCATCTTCCTTCCATTCTTATTGTCCGTTTATCTTCTGCAGCTATACGTCATGGAGAATGGTACACAAGGCGAGGGCAAAGACCCCTCTAGCTTCCTATCCGAGATCATTGGCAACGCTGTCACCGTGAAGCTCAATTCTGGCGTCATCTACAAAGGTAGCTAGCCGGCCTCTCCTTTCTTCGTCCGATTACCTGCCAGTTGGATGCGAGACTAACTAATTCGTCTGGTGTAGGCGAGCTACAGTCCGTCGACGGCTACATGAACATCGCTCTAGAGAAAACTGAGGAATACGTCAATGGCGTCAAAAGAAGGACGTATGGCGACGCCTTTGTGAGAGGCAACAACGGTAAGTAGCTCTGGCATGACGCACTCTGTTTACTCGCTAACGATTCGCGCAGTTATGTACATATCTGCAGACTAAGAAGGAGACATAATCATGAGCGCACGAGAATTTGTTATATGGAGGCCCTACACAGTCATCTAGAAGGATGGCCAACCATCAGTCTCTAGGACCAGGTTAGCGTAGCCGTCCCGGTGGTATAGCTTCTTTTCTGCGCTCAGTTTGCCATTATAAAGTCGGTAATAATGGTGCCTATCGACTTGATACATGGGATACTGGATGGGAACTACGAAATGCAGACGAAGTTCCCTCAGATGTCTATCAATCGTCTTAAGAAGTCCGAGATATCTATAGTCTATCTGTCCAGGCGAAATAAGTAACACCATGGGCCGCGATTTCTCCCTTCTCGTTTCTCTCGACGTCGTCACCTTTCAGGGTATCCTTGAACACCTCGACAGCTGCCTCTCTCGCTTCTCCTTTGAGGACGGCGATCTGGCTAAGAGTATTAATCCGGGCCCAAAGCGCCTCCTCGCTTAGCCACATCGTCCACTTGACGCTGTTCTCTCCAAGAGGAAGGCTGAACCGAGGGAGATGATCGGTGAATGTGTTTCTTATAGCCTGAACAGGGTTTGCCGGTGGCTGCTGCTCAAAAACCTCTTGCCATTTCTATTGCAAATTAGTACCTCTAAGCGGGTCCATAAGGATCAGGTGTGAGGCATAAGCGACAAGTGCGTACCGAATGTCTAAACCTGGGGAGACCATCGTCGAACCCCAGTATATAGTCATTCAACTTTTGCTCCCACTTAGTGGAGGCTGGCCAGTCTCGCGGCTTATTGTCTATTGAAAGGTTAGCCCATGTACACCAAGCAGCATCGCTATGAGTGCCAGTATGACGCACACTCATCGATGTTCCAAATCATGCCTAGCACAGCGCCTGGACGCAGTACACGATGAATTTCCTTTAACGCTTCGGGAGTCGCGAACCTTGATTAAACATGTTATGAAGGGACTTTGAAACCGCGTGAAGTTGAATGACTTACCAGTGAAATGCCTGCCATATTTCACAATTTCAATTAGTGAGATGGGACACTATATCCCTTGTGCAGGAGCAACACGGAAGCATACCTGAGCTATAATGCAAACATCTCCCCATTCATCGTCAACCGGTATCTTATCCGCCTTACCATTGAGCACCTGGACGCCTGGCAAGTCTTTCTTGGCGAGCTTCTCGCGCATGGGGCCATGTGGCTCAACGGCCTTCACTGCATACCTCTCAGGTCGCGCGGCCAGAACCTCGGTGAATTTCCCGGTGCCCGATGCAATCTCTACCACGTTCACCTCGTCTTCAGCATCGGCAATCTTGAGGTTCTGGAGAAACGTCTCGACTGCTTCGGGTGGGTAGTTTGGCCGATGCGTATCGTAGGCGGCCGCATCTTTGAAGCCCTCTTGAGCGGCAGTTGGGAGATTGCTTTCCCGGTCCATGTCTTACTTTCGCACAAATGCTCTCTCTGTACCAGGTCTTCCTAAGTACTTTATAAATCGATAGATGTTTTGCGAAGAAAAAGCTACGTCTGATATTTATTGTGCCACTACGAGTATGTAGGTACACGATGTCTGTTACCTGGAGTTCCTGCGGTCCGCTAAATGGCGTCATACGCGCTTTAGTCGGTTATCCTTCTGTAAGCCAGCTCCCCACATTATTTCTAACTGTTATATCTTCCTGTTACACTTGAACCTACCTTACCTACCAACTTCTTTCCTATTGCCCAGTTGTGGTTGCCTAACGTGGTGTTTTATCTCAATCTAATTTATATTACCAGGCAGCCGCGTTCCTGCGTCTGATCTACGCCTGTACCTGATCGGTTTCTCAACCAATGCGCCATTCCCGCGTACCTACTGTACGCAGATTGCAGACCGGGCGTAGCAGGGATGCCGACGCCTAATACAACTACCAGTACTGTTCCTGACAGCTAATCCCCCACCTGGGCACTCACTAACCCACCTCCAATCTAAGTTTGACAACAGTAACTTGACCTCAGTAGCCACGAGGCAGGGCTAATACCAGGTGGTTCCAAGATTTTAAACAGACAGGAAGCCACACTACTGAGACTCAATAGGGGTGAGGCTAAACCGTGCCTAGCCTCATATCTGACATTTGGCCCGCTGTCCGACTTTAAATGTTCTAATCATGCTATCACAAGTCCCCTTTTCCGACGTAGTTCCTGGCTACTTCTCCCTTCTTTCTCTTTTTCATCCTACATTTCCTTCATGATAACTGTATTCTTTGGGCTATTATCTCCACCATCCCCTATGGTCTTTCTTAGCTGTAGGAACGGGCACTTGTGCAGCGAGAAGACTTGGGGAGACCTTCAGGCTCTACCTACCTTGATAATGACATAGCCTCATTCCCCTGCCACTTCCTGTCGGTCTTATTGGCTCTCTCGAAATCTCGTGCACCGCTATAGCGAGCCTCACAACTCCAGCTATCGCTCTCCATGCTTCTTAGCTATCGTCGCTTCCGGCGCAATTACCTGCGGCCGACTCTGCTGTTCCTCTTCTTCGTCTTCTTCATCGACGCCGTCCGTCTCGTGCGCTACCGACCAGATACTTATCGAACGAAACCGGACGAAGTACATCAACGTACTCAAGATGGAGTCAACACGACTATATTCATTGCCTCTATCCATCGCAACACGGAGGAAATCTTGAGGACGGCGTGGATTCAAGCAGTGTTGGACCTGATAGACTATTACGGTCCTGAAAACATCTACTTTTCCGCCATTGAGTCGGGGTCGCAGGATGAGTCCAAGGCTGCATTGCTCGAGCTTCAGACGTTGCTAGATATGAAGGGAGTGGCTAACACAATCAGCCTGGGCCAGACCGTATGGGAGCAGCTGGAGGAGATCGAAACGCGACCTCCACCGAATATGCGGGTGCCAACATGGATCTGGAATATAGCTGAGGATCAATGGGAGATGCGGCGGATACCGTACCTCGCACGGGTGCGCAACCAGGCCATGGAACCATTGAAGGAGCAGGAGAACCAAGGGAGACTCTTCAACAAGATCCTCTGGCTCAATGATGTCGTTTTCGATGTATGGCCCCCTATTTCCCCTATTTTATACTGGGGAAACCTTGTGTACCAATGTAGAGCTAACTCGCGTGGCTAGACCGAAGATATCGTGACACTCCTCCACACGCGCAACGAAAAGTACGCTGCAGCTTGTTCCATGGACTATAAGCACGTGCCGCTCTACTATGACACTTTCGCACTGCGGGATGATATGGGTTTAAAGACAATTTCGCAGTACTGGCCTTGGTTCCAGTCTCCTACGTCAAGGGCTGCCGCTGAAAAGAATGCGCCGATCCAGGTAACCTCATGTTGGAACGGTATTGTTGTATTTGATGCGGAGCCATTTTATGCTAACCCTCCCCTCAAATTCCGCGGTATCGATGATACTTTGGCCGACTTTCACCTCGAGGGGTCGGAGTGCTGTCTGATCCACGCCGACAATTACCTCTCTTCTGAAAAGGGGGTGTGGCTGAATCCAAACGTTCGTGTAGGCTATAGCGTCGATGCGTATCGGCGGCTCCAGAGAAACCACTTCCCGTCGCCATTGTGGACAGTAGTGGGCGCCTGGATCAACCGCTTCAAGAGCGGGCGGATATCCATCCAGACGCAATTAGAGGCCCATGTTGTGACCAAGAGGCTAGAGCAATGGAAGGCCGAGACACCCGATGGATCTCTACAGCGTTTCGAGCCCGGGGCGGCTTGCCTTATTAACGAAATGCAGATCATGTGGGAGAACGGGTGGAAGCACTTATAGACACACGAGGATCGAAAACCAAGTAAAAGAAATGGGATCAATGCAGAGTGCACCCATAAACAAAATTACAGTATATGTATAGTCCCCATAGCGCCATATCTAGAATCTTTGCCAATGTGCTCTACCTCGTAAATATATATACAAACATCAAGTAGCAATGTTGCCGCATGATCAATGCCGGGGGCTCTCAACTCAAGCTTCGTATGACAAAACCCGAGCAAATCTTTGAAATGATAATAACAATCAACGCCATGTGATGAAGATACAAGCCAGCCACTCATGCTAGAACATGTATGATATTCCTTGAGTTTTACCCCCTTCTTGATTCCTACTATAAGCCAATGGAACACGTTTCGTCCGTTTCACCACCCTCCGTACTTGTTACCTTTTTATCCTTTTTATTTGTTATGCCACAGGAAATTTCTCAGGCCGTCCCACTCGTTGGACTGCACGTAGATATAGTTCATGCTGGAGCGCAGGCTGGGCTGCAGGTCGTCGGGGTGGTGCCGGAAGAGGTGCATGACCATGCCCCAGGAGGCGGCGGCGAAGACGGGCCAGGCGTAGTGGCTGATGAGGGCCGAGGGCTCCTCTCGCGACATCAGGGGCAGGCCGTGGCCGGGCTTGACGGCCAGGCGCGCCAGGGCCAGCACGACGCGCGCGAAGACGTAGATGACGATCTGCTGGTTCACGCTCGAGATCTTACCCGAGCGCCGCGAGCGTCTGCCGAAGACGAAGTAGCCGCCTACGAGGCCGGCGAGGAGCGTGTCGTACGGACCTGTTTCGCGGAGAGATAGGGATGGCTGTTAGCTTTTGTTCTAAGCCTCCATACAATTCCCTTTTCTCTACTTTCCTTATTCTTTTCCCCTCATCTACTACCGCGGAAATATAAAACCTCTCTCGGGATGTGTGTGTGCGAAACTCACCCTCCTTCCCCGGCGTGGGACCGTAGTGCTTGAGCGCATAGCACATGAGCTTGTAGATGGTGGCGAACTTGGCCAGGTTGCGGGCGTGGGTGCGCGTGGCGCGGAAGACGAGGTCGACCTTGTCGCGGAAGGTGCCCGAGCGGAAGAGGAAGACCATGACGAGGGCGTGCGGGAAGCGCACCTTGGCGCCGTAGACGGCGCCGTTGCGCGCGCCCTTTAGCACGGCCAGGAGGTCATGGTTCGCCGGGTCGAGGATCACGCGCTCGATGGCGGCCTGCGCCATTGTGTGTCAGTCTCTCAATCATCTTTCTCTCGTTTCCTTCTCATCCCTCTCTTCTCCCTGTTTTCTCTTTTCTTTTTTGGTGGTGGCTTCTTCTCGGAGCTCGAGATTGTGTATTTTTGTTCTTGATCTTTTTCCTTGACCAATTCTTCTACATGTGCTTCCTGTCGCAATATTGTGCGGTTGAGGAGAGGCCGTGTTGGGCAGGAAACAACGCACCTTCATGTTCTGGAGCGCGGACGTCATCGTGCCTCGGCTATTCTCGCGGCTGCGGGAGGGAGGGATGGCGGGTTGGTCGCTTTCGGTCGAGGCGCAGAACAGCAAGAAAGGAATGTGTGCTGGGAACTGTTACCGAACCATCTGTATGTATTTCGGCATCCAATTGAACGAATACTCAAAGTAGGACAATAGAGAACTGGTGAAAGTGTTGTTGTTGTTGTTGGTGTAGTTGTCCCGGGTAAGGGAACATGTGAACCATCTCGGCTCAAAAGATACAGGCCGCCAGGGGGGCACTGCAGCTGCTATGCCGACCCAGCTAGCGTTTAGTGCATGCGGGAAACGCAGCTGGTTACCCCAGAATATGCGGATAGCTCTTCCTTTATTGGAGAGCCTATGACGCACTGGTCTATCGATAAGTGGCCCCCCGACCTGAATCCGTCGCTGTATTTTACATGTGATAGATAGCTGAAGAGAGGAAATCTTGGACAGACGAAAAGATTGTTGTCCAAGCTAAACTATCGTATTTACAACAGCATTATTTCTCAATTTAGAAGCCCCTCGCATGTCGAGCAGGGAAACCCTTGTAGGTTTCTATCCAAAACTAAAGTCAAACAGATTAATGCGAACTCAGTTCACCACAAGCAAGTGGATTCAATATCGCACTTGGTCATCTCATCAGGAATGAGAACCAACCTTAGCATACTGAATGAGGCCAGGTGAGGTAAACTTCAGACATTTTCTTCTCATATCTATCAACTCACAGCATAATGCATACTTGGGTGGGCACCTACGTTTACATCAATCTCACTCTAGTGCAAGTGACCACTATCATTCACCAGCAGACGAAATGAAAACGCGTAATTTTGGAGCAAACAATTTCTCTATTCATGAGTGATTCCGATATCACATGTCATTGCTCCAGACGAGTTACTTCTGAAATCTCCAGCCCAAAAAAAGGCGAGATCACCACGCATCAGGATTAGCATCTGCAAACACGGAGCCAGCAGCGATCTGATCGTACCAGACCTGTCGCGTGGGCTGCGTGCCCTGGTATCCAGAGTCGTGCCAGCCATTGGCGTAGAGGCCGACGCGGAACTGGAACGGCCGTCCATCGCCGACGTTGGTGGGAATGTTGTATGTCTCGGTGACTTTCTCGCCGTCGTACCACATCTTGAAGTAGCCGGTGTTGTCGCTCTGCCAGCTGACCTGGAGCTCGATGCGGTGCCAGACGCCGGCCGTGACCGTCTTGAGGTTCTTGAAGCTGCGCGTGAGCTGCGACGACGTCGGGCAGACGTTGCCGTACTTGACGCGCGTCGCGAGCTGGTCGCCCTCGATCCACACCAGCGTCGACGGCATGTACGTCTCCGTGCAGCCGAGGTCCGTGAAGTCGGCGATGAACTGCGCCAGGTTGTAGCTGTTGGCCGGCGCGAACTGCCAGTCCTCCTGCAGCCGGAACGCGAACCCGTAGAAGCCCGTGTCCCCCTTCTTGTACACGTTGTGCTTGACCGCCTCCGAGTGGTACCGCCCCGTATAGCCCGGGTCGTAGACCTGCGTCATCTTGAGCGCCGTGCTGCCCTTGTACACCACGTTCGTGACCTCCTGCACCGTGCCCTTGTTCTCGTGCGTGTACTCGTCCCAGCCGGACATCGTCCCCGTGTTGCTGAAGATCTGGGTGGCTTGCACCGTAGCTGCGACGCTCAAGGCGCAGACAAGCTGGGTGATGGTACTGGACAGCATGGTGCTTGCTTGCTTGCTAGCTAGCTAAAACTTCAAATTTACAAAGACAACTAGACAATGCGGGTTCGCCGTGGCGAGCTCAGTGATTACCTTTGGAGATTCCGAGATATGCCAGACATTTATATATGCCGTGACGAGCTGAAATCTAGTAATAGCCGTGGCGTTCCCCTCAACATAAGGGTAGGTGTATACATTCACCTGCCTAATGCGACAAGGGCAGATTGTTAAGTTGACCCTATTCTGGGCGACCTGCGGGATCTAGGTCGCCAGTCGGAGTCTCGTTTCGTCCCCAAACCTACCAATGTGTCCATTTCCTTAAGTTTAAGTTTATTTTATTTTATTCGGCGATTCGAACAAAATATACATAGAACTACGAGCTGTTAGAGCCGCGGAAATGAGGCTTTCAAGGAGAATTTTCAACCCCCAAATGGCTAATTTCTTATGTAATCTTATATTCACTCGGCAGGCAAGTCTTTACATAAGATAGTGTTACTTAGACCTCTAGTCAAACTCTTGGCGATGGGCATACTCCGTAGTTGCGTTTCACAAATCAAATGAATACGAGTTCAGATGGCTTCATGTCCGATGCTGACGCCAGCATATAAATTGAAGGCTATGCGGCGGGCCATCCGCCGTACTATATACTTCTGAACGCCACCGCAGAACATCCGATGCACTTTAGCCCGTCCACTGGCCTGCCGCAACAGGAAACACAGGGAGTAGGTTACACACGGGGCGGTCGCGTGGGGGATATCACAAAATCTCAGCCAGTGTAAGGAAAAGCGAGCTCTTTAAAAATACTAATGCGAAGAGGAATAGGTTGTGTCGCGGTTTATGCCTTGTTTTAGATTTGGACCGCTCTTCTGCGATGCGGTATACTGCACGACGCCGCAACATCTGTGCTTTTTCAGCCAAGGCGCAGCTCTATACCTATCACACGTAGATTGACATTACATTCAGGTCTGATGCCCGCTTACTAACCAGCGAGCGACAATGAGCGATAACAAGGCTGAAATGAATTGCACTGATCATCATGGACGCTTTTGCGGCGAAATCTCTACTCGCTCCTGCTGCTTCGCATTCGGCACCCTGTAGTATTGTTTTCTATTGCACCTAGGACTTCAGTACCTTCCTAACTCTCTGCTAATTTCGGGCTGTTGAAAGACGAAGTGTGTTAGCGGATGTGATACCTTGTAGGTATAAGACAGCGTCGGGTGGCGTCATCTCGTTGTGTATTATGGGATGATGTTTGCTTTGGTGGGGATCAGTATCGGTTCATGGAAGCCTCACGTCAGTCAATACTACCTCTTCGTCACCAACGACCTTGGCGAGAACTATCAATGGTGCGCACTAAGCATGGAATTATTAGCGTCGTGATAGTTGCATTCTTTTATGTGCCATTCGTATATACTTTAGAGTATATGATTGTAACGCTGGAACATAGTAGCGAACGAAGTTGGTGTGAGTTGACCAATGGAGAGGTATCCTTAGGATTGAACCTGAGGTGATCATGATATGGTATTGTGTGAAATAACTCTAGACCTGTCTCATGACTTATATCTGGTAAACAGAATGATATAAGAGAAAGGTGAGATTTTGTGACATATCATGTAACCGGGCGGAAACGTCTATTGCGAGACAAACTCAGCACATGAGAAGCTCGACGTAAGATATCAAACACACAAGCATTTGGCAAATGGTCTATCTGATCTCATTCGTCTCGCTGGCGCCTTTTATTTTCAGTCCGGCGTTATGATGAAAGCCGAAAAAGATGGCCAGGCGTGCGTTTTTGGACCTACTTCGTCTTCACTACTCTCGTTTCGAAGATAGATACAGCGCTCAGTCGGCGGCCCTGTGAGTCCCAGAGCGAGCGACACGGGATAAGCGCCCCTATCTCTTCGAGATGATCGCCCTCACCAAGCTGAAGCGTTTCCGTATATGTGATCTTTGGCTTGATGGACGGCTGCGATGGCAGATGTAGTAGCTCTGTAAGTGACGCAGCGGTAGCAGCAATTACGTTACGAAGCATGTCCATTGAAATCGATGTTCTCTGGCTCACGCCGTAGCCGACGGGTGAATATAAGGTCGCAGTTGTCTGTGCAAATACTGCGTCTCCCGAGTCGACGAAAACATGGTGGAAATGCACATCAAGCGGACCAATTCCAGAAGTTGAGATCTTGTCACCGATGGTGGGAAGGAGCGTAACACATCCCGGTTTCAACTCTGCGAGGCCCAAATGTGCATGCCACTCGACGCCAGCTTGACGTGGAAGCTCTTCGACTTCAGCAGCGAAAAAGAAAGGAATCCTTGCGACTTTATCTTTCCAAAGCACGTCCGCATCATCACCACGGGCATCTAATCCTTTCAGAACGCTCCAATCCGGAAGAGAAAGGGGAAAAGATTCTTCTTCGCTATCACCACCGTACGTCATGAACTCAGCGTTGTACCGACGGTCCCAGATGTCCGGGCCGTCATCATCGTCATTATCACTCATATCATTTTCACCATTGTCGCCCTCACCGTTATCCAAATCGGGCCACAGGTGAGCCGCGTTCCACGCAGCCGCTGCAAGTAGAGCCTGACGTTGCATTGTGTCGGGAGATAGCGTGGCGGGAAAATAGGCGACGACACTTGTCCACCACCGGACTTGCATCTCGACACCGACACGCCAGAGGTGCTGCAGTGCTAGAGTAATTTGCAGTTCAACACAATGAGATATCGAGGAGGGAGGCAGAACCATGGATGCTGGGATAAGAGGGATCTGGCCAGCTATAGATACAGCGAGTGGTGAGTCTGACACATCAGAAGATATTGGTGGTTGGTCTTCATCTTCATCCTCTATAGTCACAGCCTTAGCTAGAGGCAAAGACAAAAGCGGGAACGCAATGGCTTGACTATAAGGGCCAATGTTAGCAGGCGCCCAATACGAGCGTGACTGAACATGAAGCCCTCGTCTTTGATGCGGCTGCAGACCCAGTCGCACCGTTAGATATATGGCAATAGCAGCATCTTTTGGTAGAAGTTCATCGCCGCAAGATATAGTGACCCGAGATGGCGGGTTAGGACTCTGGAATAATGAACCATAGTGCTTATTGACGACCGAGAAATCCGCCATGCGCCGAAGTACGATCACGGAGTTTGTTATCGCGGTAGCGGGTATTGCGCGCTCATCTAGCCGGCGACGAATCTGGCCTACGATGCTGACTGTTTGCTCCTCGATGATGAAGGATTCGGCCCCACCGCTGCCGCAATAACACCATTCTTCATGCGACGACGAGGATTGAAGCGACAGCGGTAGTTCGCACCTCGGCAAGTCCGTCGCCGTAATGGAATAAGAACCACTAGCTGGACTGAAATCCGTAGTGGGCTTGTTATTGTCATCGCATGATGACAGATTGGCAAACCCCGGCTCTCGTTTATCTCCGGTGACAAAAACGAGTAAGCATTGTAACGCGTCCTCGAATCTGGGGTCGAATAGTCCAGGGATTCGGACGTTTACTGCGGTTGGTAATCGATCTGCCTGTTCCAGCCCATCCTTCAGCACGACATCCGCGCGGCGAAAGCTTAGCCAAGCACACCCGCCTCCTTCGCGGATGACGCGTCTATCACCGTCTGACACGACGATGCGGCCCTTGAAGAGAGAAGGCGGACCGTCTACAACGAGCGTCTCAAACTCACCACCTTCGCCGAGTATCGAACCCCGGCCACCAGCAGCACCGAAGCGGCGCATAGCGCGCTCAGCTCGTTGTACTCCGGCCTCGCTTGCTACATTCTCCCAGAGGAAGTCCTCATCGAGTCCTGCACTCGCCACTTTTACTACGCGAGCCTCGAGACCAACAGCGGCCATGTCGCGTAGGAGCCGAGCATCATCTCGGGCAGGTTTCCGCACCTTTTCCCGTGCGCGTCTGCCGGCGTCGGGACTATTTCGTCTGATCCTCTCCGCCAAGCCAATATCTTGACCGTAACTGCTGCTATCCGCGGAGATGGGCAGCTCGGTGTATTGCCATAGGTATGATAGCGGCACTAGGCCTAAGCGCAGAGCAACGGACTCGACTCGCGTGCGCTGGTACGTTGACAAAATGGCGCCCGTGCACAGAGCATTGGCCTCTGGATGCGCCTTGCGCACAGCACGCAATAACGGGACTAAAGACTCGGTCTCGTCCTCGAGCTCTAGATCTAACTCTATTTCGGAGTCCAGTCCGTGCTTCTTCTCGTCCCCGGCCTCCCGCTTACCATATCCTTGTAGATCGCGAGTGGCTGACGAGAGGTGGTCATCTGACGGCCTGAGCGGCTCACCCTTCGATGCCACTAGTCTCTGCGCGCCATCCCGATGGTTTTCATAGTTTAGGCCGTGGTGCACTGCAGTTCCCACGATGGGCTGCCGGTATAGTGGTAACCCCGTAGCTCGCGCGTACAAGGGAATAATCTGGTGGCCCACGGTCTGGTACATGAAACTGTTCAGGTCCGTCTCGCCATCGTCGGCCCCAACGGGCGCGTCACCCGCCTGGGACTGAATTTCCTGTTGCTCCGCGTCTGCTTTACTCCCTTCAGCTGTCCCGGCCGGATGGAGATTGGCCAATGCCACAACACGATGGCCATTGGCTTGGCAGTGGAGGATGGAATAGAAACTGTCCTTGCCACCAGATATCAGCGCGATGACGGACAGGGACTCTTGTGCCGGTACTCCTGCCATGGAAACTCGAGAACCCCGGAGTTTGTAGCCCGGTCTGGATTTTGATGAGCAATAGTGGATGGACGGCGGGAATTGCGCAACCAGGTAACAGATATTTGCTACCAACTTCTGACCATTGAAATCAAGAAGCGGAGATGTTACACAGTGCTCTTGATGTTAGCTTTGACTAGACTGGTCGGCGACCCTTGTTTCGTCAAGCGCACCAGAGGTTGTATTACCTGTCTGGTAATTAGCCATCGAATAGTCGAAAGTTCAACGTTGTCCAGGCGTGTCCAAAGAGCTTGTTAGCCTCAAGTCGAAATTCTCGGCAGGCAGCGGGATTTGGTGGCTTCTAGTGTCCATCTAACCTTAGGGGTTTGATCAAGCGTCCCACCGGCAGCTATGCCCTCGCACCTAACCTTGATGGAGCTACCTAGATCCCTAGTATACGGCTTAGCAACAGGACCAGTTCAGCCTCACCAACTAGAACGGCGGGGAAGGGGGGGTCGTGTTTGTGGTTTAGGTAATTGATTTACGGCTGTTTGATAGTGCGTAGTGTGTTGTAGAAATAGGTTTGTGGGCAAACATGTTACGGTGTTGGAGGAGGTGGGTCCGTCCGCATCATGTTCGTAGATGCGAGCAGCTCAAGGCTCATAATGGCATCTCAACGTCTACTTTCCCTATCCCCACTTACCATATACTCGGTATGTACCAGAATCAAGGAACGGCACGATCACATGGGATCAGGGCATGATTTAAGGGTTTGTTTTCACGTAAACACAAACTTTCAGATCGCTGAGATTGGTTGGCAGCCATAAATTGATGTGTGAAAATTCTGCTATCTGTACAAACGTTGTCTGAGAGATGTCCCAAATGTCCGGCACTTTGCGATACTCATTACAGAAAGGGCAGTAGAAACAAGAAGTAGAAAGTAATAAGCACAATAGGGTTTGCCGTCTTCGCCCTTCCGGGGAATCCGATGCATCCCCAGGGGAATTGTTTCCCGAGCCAGAACGGCCGCGCTGCTCCGTCTGCTCGGGGTATTACAACGAGGGTAAAGAATGAGAAGCCGCCGAAATGGTATTGAGCGTGAGTGTCGTGGGTCTTCCGAGGCAGAAAATCACAAATGTTCTATGTAGAGCCCACCATACCACGCCTTGCCAACCATAGATGAATTCCAGTCCGTCCATATACTGTGCTATCAAATCGCCAGTGTCCCTTTTGCTCGTCGTGATGGAAGCTTTGTACGTGTTGCCCATGTTGATACACGAAGAAGGCATGATGCTGAAAATCAAGATGTAACTTTTGGGTCCTCTAGGTGCGAGCCTTTTCGCCGTAGGTCCGATTCAATTAAGCCGCCAATGAAGTCCTCTAACCCTAGTGACCGATCCGCGTAAAGCTAGCGGGGTAGGTGTTGGTGCGAAAGAGAAGAAGTCGTAATGTCGTTAGATGCCATGCGCCGTGAAGTAGACATGCTGTTTTACGAGCGAACTACTCGGTCCGCTTGCGCTTCTTCTTGCCGCTACTTTCGCTTTGGGAGTCGTCAGACGAAAAGTCGCTGCCGCTGCCAGGGACCTCGGCGGCAACTTGGAAGAGAACCTTGCCGAAATTGTGGTAGTCAGTATCGGCAGGTGCCATCATGTCAACACCTTCCTCACTCCCGTCAATGAGGCTCATGACGATGGCGCCACTTCCATGAGTTCGCGCATGCTGGGCCAAGTTGTCACTGCGGGAAAACTTCTTGCCACATTCGTTGCACTCAAAGGGCTTGTCCTGGGTGTGAAGTGAGCGGTAGTGGCGCTTGAGGTGTTCCTGGCGTCGGAATCGGCGGTTGCATAACTCGCAGACAAACGTCTTGCTAGGGTCCTCAGTCAGGGACTGCTTGCGACCGCGGCGGTTAGCCGGGGCAGGAATAGGAGCCGGGGCGTGTTCAGAGCTGTCACTGGTAACGGTATCAACAGCGTTGGATGACTCATTCTGTGCTGCTGTGTCCTGTTTCTGCTCCTGCCCAGAGGCCGAGTCCGTGGTAGCAGCTGCAGCGATGTTCATGATGGGAACAGATCGTCGGGAATCCTTCTTGGACTTCTTCAGTTTCTTATCCTGGTGAACGTCCGAGTCGAATGACAAAGCAGGGCTGGGTATTCCAGTCACAGCGCAAGATGTCAAGTCCTCACAGTCAAAGCCACTGTCGGCGAGGAAAGGGTCCTGGCCAAGTGACAGAGTTGTTGAGCAAGTAGCAGAGCGTGACCGCTTGCCCTCAATGGATGGCTGCTCACTGAGATTCACCAGACGGCTGACAAAGTCGTCTTCAGACTCAAGATCGGAGATGTCGTCAAAGCCAGGAAGGCCGTGGTGCAGAACAGGGTTGAACTCGAATGAGACTGGGAGCGCGTTGTCCCTGGCTGTGGTTGCACCCCTTAAGTCTTCGTCCAGGGCGGCAGGGGATGAGAATTCAAGAGCCAAGGTGGGATTAGCGGCGCCGCCCACTGTCAGATTGCGGGGGTCGCAAAAATCAATGTCCTGCTCACAGTTGGGTGAGGGCGACGGTGAAAGCGATGGGCACGACAGTGTCGAGGAGGAGGATGAAGACGTGGTGTATGAAGATGTGCTCTCGGCAAAGGAGAGATTGGTGGGAGTGGTGCAGGTGTTGTTGTTATTGTTGATAGGGGTTGCGACAGGAAGGCCGTCGGAAAGGTTGGCGCTAAGCGACATGCCCTTCCCTGTCTGCGGTACCTGTAGATGCTGAAGGTACACTGCAGTGCGATTTGTTAGCCCCTCGATCTCACAATTTAATCAACGAATCTAAAACCCTCTTCGATCCATGCCCATTGATAACAACAGTCGCCCGTACGATATCATCCCTTTGTAGATGCCGATAGATGAGCCCCACCCCCCACTCGTACAATTATGTTGTTCTATTGAACCATCCATTTGCTGCCATGATAGGTCGCAAATGCTCTTTACTTTCGCACCCCAGAACAGGAATAATCAGTAGGAAATCTTCCGACTTACCAGGTGTTACTGGCGATCCGTAGTTGGCCCAATCAATGTTTTCCAGAGACTGAGACGTCTCCTCGTCGGCCTTGACCATCTCGCAGCCATCAAGACCGGAGAACATGGGGTTCAACGGTGTGGACAAAACATCCTGCATGTGAGCAGGGCTGCCCATCGAGCTGCCCGACGTCGATAGAGGCGGGGTGGCCGGGTAGTAGAAAGCATCGCTGTCACAGATGTCTGTTTCTAGCATAAGCTTTCCAGGGTGGTTGACAACGAAGTTGCTCTGTCTCTGCGTCGTCACATTGCTAGGAACGGTCGCAAAGATCTTGGCGGGAATGGCTTGCGATGACGACGAGTTCGGGCGCGAATAGATCGGTGTTGAGGGCAGTGTAGGGACCATGGGATACATTTGCTGTTGCACCTGCTGGAAGCCTGGGTGCTGACTGAAGTGGCCGTGCTGCCGATTCTCTGGATTGGGGTCGGGAGTATAGTAGAAGAACGATGCCTGGCCCATCTGTGCATTCATCATATTGGGATCCATGGTTGCTTCGACTTTTGTTAGTCCTAGGTTCCTTCACAGCCCGAACCCTCAACTAACCTAATGGTACAGATTACGGGAGGGGTCTGCGAGTTATTGGCTCCTCCGATTATTTTTGTGTTCTTGCTCTCGTTTTATGATTAGGTGTATGTATATATATGCAGCGAGTACTATACAGTGCGTTCGTTGGCGGGCGATAGGCCTAATGATGGTGTTTCTCGGTTCCGGGTGGGAAGGAATGGACGTCAGTCATGAAAGACTTTCACAGATCGTCTGATTATTGGGGCTCGGTTGGGATATTGTTGTACAAATTGCCTTTACTTGAGTCCGAAGCCTTAACTAACAAAGCATCAAAGACGATAAAGGCGAGGTAGGTCAGGCCCAACTGTTATACTAAATGAAGGTGAGGAAGTTCGAGGAGGATGCCCCAAAGAGTTCCAAAAGTCGAGCCGCAGAAATAAAGAAACCGATAGGGTTCGAAGAAGAAAGAGAAACCACTCTACAAGTACGTCGACCGGGCTGTCGATCACGGGCTGGAATAAAGAATGGACGAGGTCGAAGGGGACCTGGCAGATATGTAGAAGGAGGTCGGTGACAGATCAATACCAGACAACCCACGCCGCCCGTCGATAGGCACTCGACGGCCAGCGGGTGGAATGGGGACTGACCCACGACCAGAACCCACCACACCCATGCAATGTCTCACTTGGGGAAAGCTGACAAGGGGCCCTGTCGACAGTGGAGGGGTAGGCTTGGCAAGAGGACAAAATGGAATCCCTGTCGTGTGTCTGGGGCAAGACGCGGAAACATCAGATGAGGAAGTGGACCGTGTGGGTAGTGTTGGTGTGGATATGGTGCTAATGTCGACTGGGACCAATGTAGGCGCAGCCATGGCTCGATTCTAAATCTGGATAAGCAGGACTGCCGGGGTGTGTGGGAGGAGGCAGACGAGAGACAAGGTGGATGGGGATGGGTAGGAGGAGGAAGAGCCAGAGGAGGACGAGTAAGTACTGAGTAGACAGAGTGACGACGAGGTACCACCCACCGACAGATACAAGTGCCTCCGTCTCTATCTGTCTGTCTGTCTCTCCCTCTTTGTGTCCGTCGGTGGCCCAGGAAATACGACACCTCGCATAAAAGCCCACATCATGGCACGGGATTGTAGGTACACTACTGTACGTCGAATCAGAGGCACAAACGATACGGATTCCCGTGCATGCTGGCTGGTTGATGAAGGAGGCTGAGCACAAAGCATACTACGTAGACTACTACACTACTACGTATCTACTGGTAGTTTACTGTAGTAATACCGGTAGAAAGCAGAGTACATCCTCTACCCTCCTCTCCCGACTACGTATTGTAGATGTCGTCAGTTCTATACTGCTGTTATCCCTTTGCTCGGTCCCGGACACGTGAATCTGTGCACTACCTACTCTACTACACCACTATGGTATTACTCTGTGATATATGCAAACTAGACGGCAGCTCGAACCAGTGAGGGCGACGACTTATCCGCCGAGGTCACAGCGCTACTTTGGCATCTTGATAGCGTCCAACAGCGCACGTTGGTGACCTCCCATCACCGCCGGCCCCTGCTGGGCGATGGATTGCCATGAATGGCCATGCATAAGCCCATGTCCGTGATAGGTGGATTATGCCGCTGACCATAGCACGAAGACGAGCCACACAATTTGCATAACTCGTGTTTTGCCAGGCCACATCCAATGACACTATCTGTCGGCTGCAACATTGCACAGCCAGTCACTGGAGGCCGTCCACCCTCGGGCTGCACAGAGAAACGCAGGTGTTTTCAGTCATTGGCCTGCCGTCTCGTTGACTGGGCCAACCAGCCGTCTGTGATGGATAGAATGCAAGGTACTGGCGCCAGGGCCCCGGCCTCTCTCGCTCGTCACCCTCTCTCTGCTATCCCCTCAACAGCCAGGCTCCAAGTCTCTGGGTTGACAGGCGCGTGATTCGTCTCCGGCCGGGCTGGATGCAGAAATGGTCCAACATGAACCTCCCAGCCGGTCGGATCCCCAGATCTCTCCTAAGCAGGCAGGTTGAACCACATGCTTTACTTGCCATAGCGCGGAGAGAAAGCAGCACAAAAGCATGAACCAGAATGCCTATAATAGTTGTCTCATGCCATGGATATAGCATTGATAGCAATGGCTAGGGTACTATCTATGCAACTGTCCTCGGTGGATTTACATGCATTAGAGGATATAGTCTGTAAACAGGGCAATTATTGGAGAGAATAACTATAGTAAGTAACTGTGGTCCTCCAACATTCCTCCTCTAGCCACGATATGCAGCGATAGCCAGCAAGTGATCCTTAATGCGACAGAAGACGCCCAAGTTGTAGTGGAGCGGAGCTTTACTGGCATCCTGCCTGAAGGCTTGCTTGGTCATGATCAGCAGAAAAAGAGAGAGCGAGAGAGAGAGAGAGAGAGAGAGAGGAAACAAAGAAGAATGAGAGAAAAATCTTCAGTGAGAGAATGTAACCGTCAGATGAGGATCAGGATTCCCCCTTTGCAAGTTTTCACTGGTCGCGCAGAGAGCAGACAGGCACGCGAATAGGAACAGCAGAGCCGATTCTGACGCTGTGAATGGGCAGCACTTGGGCTGAGACCGGGGTGGCAGGACTTATATATGTAGGTGTTGTGCAGCAGCAGCTGTACGGCGTTCAAGTTCAAAATGTTTTTGCTCAGGTATCCCGACACTTCCCACATCGTGATAGGGAACAATCTCTTGCATTTCCGTAGCGCCCTTGGGCCATGTTGAGTGCGCATCGCTCTCGTTGATCGGAGGTTGTCGCGTTCCAGATTATACATAACATTACATAGGATATGCACTTACACCAGTGCATGTAGCCAATCCCGACCTAGAGTCCCCCTCCATCAACCATGTTTAAGTTGGAACCATTTCACAATTCCAGAACCAGAAATATCCATCACACGCATGTGTTTGCTTTCAGCCATTAACGTCACGGCTATCTCGCCATCACCATTGAAAGAAGGCGCTTGGGGAGAACACACGCGATGCCTGATACGCTGTATAATAAAGACGCGTTCGAGCAAACCGTATGTATAGTACTGCGTTTAAGAATACTGCAAGTTAGGTAGGCTAAGCAGGTAGGCGGCGTTATTCAAGTCGCTTACTACATACAAGTAAAACCACTATACAGTGTAGATCTATATTGTGGTATTATTGTACGTGTATGAACACGCATCACAAATAGCTTGTCGTATACAACTTGAAGTCAATTACGGGTATGTCGGGGCTACCATGGGCAGGTAGGTGTAGTGGACAGTGTCCGTAGTATAGCACTACAACCGCACTACTAGGTAGGGTATTTGAGCGTTATTTCAAAAAAACCCGATCAGAGTTCTGACAGGAACTGCACTAAAGTCTGACAAACCCCCAACCCTCAAAACCAGCCAACAGCGGATAGATCCTCTTTCATCACCAACCTGGTGCTTCCTTCAATTTTGCTTTTTCCCGTGCTGCCCGTGCTGCCCATGCTTCTGAAAAGAACTTTTCCTAATCGGCAAACCGTTATGCCACATTGACCAGCGATGGGGCTCGGCGTTGCAAAATACCTGCCTAGCAGTAATAAAGAAAGGTCTTTACCGCACAGGCCATTCGAATCAAGCTACTCATTGACATCTTTCAAGTTCTAGGCCTTCTGCCCCGAATTGCCCAGCATGCTCATTTGAGCGACAAAGCACCTTCGACGACTAAGATGCTAAATGAGATATACTAGCAGGGTCGCTCTATCAAAGAA
Organism: Xylaria sp. FL0933; assembly: GCA_022578765.1. NCBI lineage: Eukaryota > Fungi > Ascomycota > Sordariomycetes > Xylariales > Xylariaceae > Xylaria > Xylaria sp. FL0933. The sequence continues at coordinate 163,565 of MU389740.1, forward strand.
TTAGCTGTCGACAGACAAAAAGTACATAGCAGTATAGCAACGTTCGCAAGCTTAACCATATCAAAGCACTCTCTGGTGTACAGAACCAGCTTGCAAATCTGCCATGCATCAGTGCAAATACTAACTGGATACCTCGGTAAGTATGATACCTACCTAGGTATGCATACTACGATTACACCAGAAGCATTACCTACCAAGCCATAGATTATCAGCCGTAGGTCTACTACTACAGCGTGTGCGTATGAGAAAATACTGGATAGTACAGTTTAAGCTGTTGTTCTCTCAGAGAATGTACGCTATATACAAAGTCAGGTGCCTACTACCTACTCTACATATTCAGCTACACTTGAACGAGTAACTCCATTATCTATTATCGCTACGCAAGGTATCATTGAAAGTCGTTGTTTTATTTTTGGGAGTTTAAAGTGCATACATGCATTATACATAGCACTATCTATGTACGCCAGACGCGAGGTTGTATTCGTACATCCATGGCCTGTTTCACTATTGTGCACTGGTCCACTGCCGAGGTGATTGCATTGCTTGACGGACAAGTACTTTGCCCATCTTTTTTACTAAAACCATTGCTAACTTGCGGGTTCGCATCGGACAGACATTTCCTAATACGGAAGGCTGCCCACGAAAGGCCAGACGCCAGGTGGATTCCTCGGGACACACTCGTCGCGCTTTCCACTGCTAATCCTATGCGTTCCCCATACCTGTCGCAGGAACAAGTTCCGGCTCGTCGAATGCTGGGACCTGCTTGGCAGGTCCTCACCTCGCTTGTTGCTAGCTTGTTGGAAGTTGCCGCTCCCGCCCACCAGCGGCCAGTCGCCACCAGCAGTCACCAGCAGCCAGGACCCGGGCTCCGGCTCTGACAGATCCAATCGCCATGGTATTGGGAAAATAGTAATATGCACACTGCAATATTGACAGTCACCGCTGGGCGAGCACATGTAACCAAGTGGATGGGGTACAAGCCAGACACCAGACAACCCAACACCTCACTGGCCGGGCCATTTGCTGGACCACTCTCAGGCCCTGCACACTGCTGTACCTTGCATATCAAAATTTGTCCCTGCAGCATGATTATGCAGGAACGCTGCGTGGCTGCATAACCTGTCACCCACGTCACGGCTGATTGTCGAAACCATCCGGATATGGCGACACCTACATGCCTAGCCTCACGATAGATGATAGCCGGCGCAATGGCAGCAACGTCCATACTACACTGCACCGCGTCCAAGAGCCATTCGTGCCGAAGATGGCTTCAGCCGGATTGTACTGGTTATGGCATAAACACAGCATATAGTCTTCCTTTTCAGTGATACCAGTTGACCGTTCCATTCAGAATCGAACGCAGGCTAAAAAGATACTTTGTACGCGGATAATACCAGCACGTGTGAACAGCCTAAGGAGGACGAGAAGAATCTTCGTCGCCGTGAGGATTACCGACGGCTTGGGTACCACGCTGCAGCTTTGGATTTACAAATAATATGTCGGCAATCCCGCTGTCAAACCATAATTCGGTACGAACGAGTGGTTCGATGCGACGAAGGCACTCACTCGTCCAAGTAAGTAGTGGGGGTTGAGAGACTGCTAACAATGATCATCAACCCGCCTCCCACAGTCAACCCACATCCTCTCGCACAATCAACCCGCCACAGAGAACGGAGATAGCCAAACATCTAACCGGTGTCAGGGGGATCCGGGCACCCCCCCCCCATTTGACACACGTTTTCCACCAAAACACACCTATTTCAAAAATCGATAATTAAATAGAAAAAATAGCTATAAATATAGTTCTTTCGAATTTATAGAATAAAATGATTAAATATTACGTAAAAAAATCAGCAGGCTATATAAGCTATTTTAATATAGGTAAAAAAAATGTTGAAGTAAAGGAAACGTCGGCCCACTAAAAATATTAATAAATTTAAAACCAGCTAAATAAATTCTAGAAAATCCAAAACACATGTTGTTAAGCTAAAAGATATATATATACTAAAGAAAAATATGAATTATTTAAAAATACTAGTTTGACTTTTTTACGATTTTTTTAAATAAAGTTATTTATATATATAACTTTTACCACTATAAATTTATAGTGATAAAAATACATACGTTAATATTTTAATTAGAAAAAATCGTAAAAACATTAGGCTACCTTTTTAAAGTAACTCACACTTTTCTTTATATCGTGTTAAAATCTTAGCCCATTTCTTCTATTCCTCGATTTTCTAGAATTTATTTAGCTGGTTTTAAATTTACTAATATTTTTAGTGGGCCGACGTTTCCTTTACTTCAACATTTTTTTTACCTATATTAAAATAGCTTATATAGCCTGCTGATTTTTTTACGTAATATTTAATCATTTTATTCTATAAATTCGAAAGAACTATATTTATAGCTATTTTTTCTATTTAATTATCGATTTTTGAAATAGGTGTGTTTTGGTGGAAAACGTGTGTCAAATGGGGGGGTTGCCCGGATCCCCCAGCCCGCGGTTAGTAGGCGGCCAGCAGGGTTGGTTGGCTCAAAAAGGTGTAAGCACAAGCACGAAAAGAGATAAGAACAGAGCAGCCAGCAACAACAAAAAAACCGCTCACAGTACCTTAGAGCAATACATGCCATTGCCACCGATTCTATCTCAATAACTTCCTTTACGGGTCAATTACCCTCGTACAATGAGATAGTCACTCGCCTCCATCCAGATCGTACTGTATATGGAGATTACGACATTCCCTCTTCTTGAAGCCCGCTCCCGGTCAGAAGCAAAATCGGATGGCTTCCGTACCTCTTCCATGAAAGACCCGGAGACAGGGCCCGGAATAGGAAGAGTACGTTACAGTAAGGGCCATTCCCCCAGATTTGCAAATGCGCGTTAACTTCAGGTAGAGGTAAGTGTAGTGTGTCGACCAGGGCATAAAAGCCAGGGTACCTTGACCAAATTCTTCACTCACCGCTCCGAGCTAGACTGAAGCAGTTGGCAATTCCTTTTTAATGCAAGACCCGGAAGCCTTCAAACGTATCCACGTAACCGCCTCCGCAGTTCGTACAGTGCTGTACTACACTACACTGCTATTGTAAGTCCAGATAGTGGGTTGGAAATACCATGGCAGAGCAATGGCCACCCTTTGAAGCACAGTAAAATCCTCGATTGCGATAGGTAGGTATTTCGCACTCAGTCGGATAATGTGAGATTCTGAAAACCGTTGTTGACAGGGTGTCTCGGGTGACTGTTGGATGGAATTTTCAGCCAATCGCGCGCGCTCCCCCGTCCCATAATTACCTGGACTGGCCACATTCGGGCCTTTAAGCTGCCAAACGAATCCGCATTTGTCACTGCACTTTGACAGCATTCGGTAGTGGCAAGCTGGAGGGAACGTTGTATCACTGCTCACATAGAGTGGCAAATTCACTGTTCATTCTACACGAAGTCGGCGTTCTCTAGCGACCGGCCAGTACACCGGCTATCCGAAGTAACCGCTAGGCAGTCCATTTTAGAGGTGAATGCTCTATCTCATTTTAAGCGCAGACTTTGTGTAGCTGATATCTAGTGTAGTGTTGATGTCAACGCCAACAACGACCTATTCGTTAGTGGTGCTATCTTTCATCATGAACCAGCGCCTTGGGCTGATAGTGATTAGGTAACGCATAGGTAACGGTAGAGTCTCGGCGTTTCTAGTTACGGCATAAACGATGGTCATAGTTATTATATACTAAGAGTCTATTACACTACTAAGTATTAGCAGTACTGGGAAAGGCATAATTCACCCCACGAGGCTAGTTTCGCCATTATGTACTAAGAGTTGGTCTCTAGTGCATCTATGCGTACTCAATTCGTCGTCACACTAACCCTTCACCGTCACCATCGTCACTACAAAGTTCCATTCTTCACACAACCAATACACCAAGATATGCCAAGACTTTCCTAGTACGGTAGGTATTCTACAAGTCATTATACCTATTACGGGTGATTACCTATTGGCGAAAACGTTGGCATCCAGCGCGGTGAGCTCATAGTACAAGTAGCATATCGCACTAGATATACTAGTAGCAGTGCTAGGTACCTAGCTGCCTAGTGTAGTCCCTGATGCGGGCTCTTGCTTAACGCTAGCGTGCTTCTACACAGATTTGCCAGGATCCCCAAGCCACCCGGACAGCATCCCGGACCTACCCTGAACACAATTCCTGGTCAAGCCCTGGGCGAGCCTTGGTTCTACTCTTCTTTCCTGTCTTCCCCGTTGCCCTTAGTCTCTAACTAATGCAAGGTCCGAACCAACTGACATACACTAATCCCGCCCTGTGCTTCTCGAAGCCTTCTCTTCCCTCGCCATCCACATACTGTACAGTTTCAAGGAGGGGTCCCCTCAGGCTAGCCAACTACTGCCCGTATTACTTACGCTGCCTACCATTGCAATTTGATCTACCTATCTCACCTAGCAGATTATCTTAAGGTATATAGATTGACCACTACTTACACTACCTCGACTAGGTACTACTGTTATATACACTAACGCATAGAAATGATCGACCCGCTTCGAAACGTAAAGTAGTGTAGTGTAGATACTTGACACTACGCGTAAGTGAATGAGTGCACTAAGTACGGTGCCACCTCCGTCGCTCCGAAAGCCATCACCAGGATAATTATCACGATAACGGCCAGCCCACGAATTTCCATTTCTCTTGGCCCCCATCCACAACATACTCAGTACCCACAACGTCTCCCAAGTTTAGACGGCGTGTTACATCGTTTCGCATATCCTTGATGACAGTCGAGGACGTGTTTCCATTCTCGTCGCCTGCCGAACCCGCCAACTCGTTAATAGTCCATTAGCCCGGAGTTTCTGCAGAGTACAGTCGGTCTAATGTCCCAGTGCCATAGACATGGGCACTCTCAAGTCGCATGATGGCAGCAGCCTTGTCCATAGAAGCTTCCGAGGGTTTTCGGTGACATCGCGAACTTTCCATCGGCGGCAGGGGGTGGGGACCAGGAGCTACAGCCAGCCCGCCCGCCAAAAGCTTTTAAGTCTTGTAAAGGCGTGAAACCTGCATGAACTGGAAATCTTACACAAGAACCCGGTAGACTGCGCCAGACCCCGCCTATCATCTTATCATCATCCGCCTACTATGCAAGGTAGATGGATTAGTCCGGGTGAATCAAAAACAGCGGTGGGATGACGGCTAGCTATCTCATCCGCATCGGTACGCTACGTATTACGCATAGCCTATAGGTATTCGTCGAACCGACCGTACTGTGCTGTAAGCGTAATAGTGTATGTACATACAGTACTGCCAGGTAGGCAGATACACGATGCCGCTGCTGCTGCTTACTTAGTATATTTTATAAACCCTTGGCGATCTTAACACGAAGCTTTAAAGTCTATCGTCCGCGACTAGCCTGCGCTATTCCAGTTCAACGCATGGTCATTCCTAAAGCAGTAATTAGCCTGGTTTACTACGTTTACTATTCGTTCAGAGGTCGAGATGCTTTAGGTCTTGGCTCACTTAGTAAGCTAGGCGCACGAATCATGTCAACCGCTCGCAAGCAGATCTTCATATTTTGGCATTATACCCAACCCGCCTTGCCCGCCTTGATCATCGACTGGATACCTATTAGTAGTGTAGGGAGCTGAGGATTGGTTCAGGGTCCAGAATTTCGGCATATGCAAAACAAAGATTCCAGGGCACCCTTCAGAAGAGACTTTCTTTCACGGCGAGAACCCGACAGGCATCCTTAAAGAGGTAATTCAGTGGACTAGCCAGGCTTGTCTACATCAGTCGGCAATGCCACTGGAAGAACTGCCGAATGTCGCCATATTGAATGTAGATAGAGACCAGCAATGATCGCCTCTGCCTAACCCAGTACACTCATTATCATACACATACCAACAATGATAGTCTGCTAGTACATCCATACTAGGCACTTTGACACCGGTCGACCGACTTGTTAAAGCATCTCACATCGGCTACGCGATGTGTCTATACTAGTTCATGAAGCTCAGCTGTTATCAGTTTCCCATAGCCCAGCATAACTTCGTACGTAATGAGTTCTCACGAGCTTTGATAGCTCATGATCTAATTGCCACTAGGGTAAATGAAACCCTTCTAGAGCAGTTGCGGCTACATACAGCATGCCTATACTACTGGTATATGCGGAATGTATGTGTGAAAGTGGGAAAGGGTCTCAGGTGTGAATCCCGAGACTGTGTTCAACCACACGTGGTTGCAGAGCACGATGCACGTTACAGTGTTTCAATTGGGAAACTCACCAAACCATGGTGAAACCGTTCTCCGAGTCAGAGAGAGCAGCAGCAGCAGCAGCAGTAATAGCCTCCGCACGTCATCGTATGCACCAACCACGAGGCATCCAGCAAAGATGCTCTCGGCCTAACTACTATGGTATAATCACCGAGGAACTGGACCCTTCTTGAACCCTTGATTGATTAGCTAGCAGGTGTCTAACTGCGGTACTGGCATCATGCGAACAGCGGTGTTTTGTGTGCTCATTGGAGAATCGTAGTCATTCAACATCACGCTTGTGGATGAATTTACATCGTTTCTTGAAGTGCCCGTAATTGCCCCTGGGGTTTCGTTTCTGCCAGAGTGACTGGCCACGGACGGCAGTACGGTATGATATCAAAGCATCTACAGTGGGTAGTATTCCGACTCGCCTAGATAGAATTATATTGCAAGTATGTCCAATAATGATGATGTGGAATGCAACGTATAAAATACACATTATCATGACGCCCGTACCTATATCTTTGGTTGTAGTTGGCGGTGTAGTCGGTGACCCAGGTGCAGTACCCAACCCAGCTGCCGCCGGCGGTGATGGAAAGCATATATTCTACCGGTAAGGGAACATACGTACCTATTATTGTTGTTTTCCCCCTTGTATTTTTGTGATGCGGTCGGAGTGCGCACCTACGTCAAAGCTGAAACGGTTTCTCGCTCTGGACTGCTACGCGATAACACCTAGCACACGCGAGGAACATGCATTTGGTGGTGTAGTATACTGTAGATACCAGCGAATAGAGTGCTGCGCGGCAGAATCGCATGCTGAAATCGTGGAGAGGCAGCCAGCTTGCTGCGGCACTAAGCTGCATGCTCTCGTGCGCGCTCACGCCCCTCTTGGTATGTCGGAGCAGCAGCAATACCAGGCGAGAAGAGGCCAATCATCTGTTACTACTGTTGCATATGCAAGGTGAAGGCCAGATTCATTCTTTCTGGCCGCCATAGCGGCATGTGCTTTTCAGCAGTTATATGTATGATAATATAACACATACAGTAATATGGGAGTATGTAAGTTTGTATGCAGACGATAGATTCCGATCTTCAGCTTTCGGGAAGGGATTCCTCGTAGCGACTTGCTCTGCGTCACTGCGCCTCTCCCTCTCCCCTCTCCTTTCTGCCTCTCTCTCATATTTGTCCCAGAGGAGTGATTGGCGGAAACTCCGAGCGACGCAGGGTGACGAGCAGTGCCTCGCGGGGTAACCTATCGCAGTCGCTTTCGTCGCGTCTTGTGCGGGAAAAAAGGTCCACGCGCGAAGCGGCCAGTTGGTGTGAGGCGTATGCAGCGACCGAGGTGAAAGAGAGACACGGCTCTCGGCGACGTTGGGACTGTCGATCAGTTGATTGCTTTACAGATAATAGCATGTGAAGCTGGTCGCCCGGAACAAACTGTCGGGTAGTATGGTATGGAGACAGATGGATGGCGCGGCATCTCTCTGTCTCTCCTGTTCCTCCATGTCTGGCCTGGTTCGATACAGTACCTACAGTATTCAGCACAAGATCGGTTCCCTAAACCAGACGGCAAGTTGCGATAATCCATCAGAAAGCACATGCGTATTACACTTGCACATACCGTACACGTCCACATGGCTGCTCCGCTCCGGTGGTCCCTCTACGATCCGATGAGGTGAGCCTTTCGTCAGATTCCTTTGCTGCAACAATGAGCGTCCGAGGAATCCTTCCACCGGCCAGAACTCGACGAATCAAAATTCGCGAAAACGCCATCTGACCATCCTTCGGGACGCACGCACGCCGTGACCTTGCACCGTTGGAGTGCTGCCTCTTGCCTTGATAGGCTAAATTTCCTCGCCTGTGCCGGTCAGTAAGACATCTGTATATATCTATAGAATTGGGATATGCAATAGCGTTGCACGTCTCAGCTAAGTTAGCCTGAGCACGATGTTACGTGCATACGATATGCAATGCACGAACTCCTACTACGACTCTGACCTGCCTAATAGGAGTGCTGGTACTACCAACCCGACCGAGATATTGGAGCGCGTACATGGGGAGACAGTCGAGCTGCAGTGATAGACGGACGCGTTCATACTACACTGCCGGGCGACGGCCTCTCTTTCACCGGGCCTGACTAAGTGAGGGACGAAAAACGACCACGCAGAGTTGGAAGAGGCGATACTTATTTTCGTCCTCTGAAAATTTCGAGCTATCATCATAGTACGTATGCAAGAATCCTCCAAAATCCATCCGTACACCACGCATGCATCGATCCACCGTTCGTCTATATCCGGAGACAACCAGTGCCATCACTTTTTACCCGATATGGAAGGACAGATTCCTTCACCAACTCTATGATGTAGTGGCATGAGAGTTGGCTGTTTGACCAGGAACTAAGCGTTCTTCGGTCGGTCGGTCGGTCGGCCGGTCGGTCGGTTGGTCTTCTGTCTGGTAAAAACCTTTCGACAGAGCAGCGGTGAAATGCCTACAGTTTAGTGTATCATACTGTACAGGGTTTGTTTCGAGATCTTAGTATCAAACGAGAATGAGCGAAAGCAGAGACGTTGGTTCGGAAGAGCCACGCGGAAGGCCAAGCCTCAGTACCGACAAATCCGAAGTCTGGAGTGCATTATCGGGTGATCGTTGTACTGCGGGCAGCGAACTGCATTGGTCATCCCGCCGCGGCTGGCGTCCTGGTTACGGCAGCCATCCATCCAATATATCGTCCCAAGACGGTAGCGGATTTTCCCAATTGTTTCAGGCGAAAACAAAACCCACAGGAAGATGCGAGGTTTGCGGCCCTATGCTATTGGCTCAACTGCGTTCGTATGCCCGTCTTACACACATTCAACCCCCTCTACGGTGTACTGCGCGGTGTAGATAGGTCGTCTATGTTGGAGAGCATTCTGGGCACACCAATCATTCAACACACAGTCTGACATCTACTAGTAGGGCACATTTCTTACTCGGTTCTTTTTTTATTTTATTTTTCATTCTTATATCAAGGAAAACTTAGATGCTGACATGGCCCAGTAATAAAGAATAAAGTCGTACAGAGTATATCAGCCGTAGCTTGGCATCGGTCAGCATACTGGAGCACATGCTGCAAGACATATCCATTCAAGAATTCTCACTGGTCGAAAAACCCCTGGAAAACTTGATATCATGAAAATGATACTTGGGGGCCGAATACTTCCTGCCATTGCCTAACGGTTTTCGCAACCTGAGGCTGACAAGTGATACGATCCGATACCTACACTACTGCAGTAGATTAATATGTGGTCATAGGTATATAAATGGATACCTGAAAGGCAGGCTGCAGGCACCGCTCGGAGAGCCATGTGTGGCGTTTGACTAGTAATTCAGTCCAGACCCGACGGGAGGCGTCGATGAACACATTCTAGGCAGTCTAGAAGACGCATGAGACATACACTGTGGTACCTGTGGTTCTAACGCATGTCACTTCTAACGCAAGGTACTTCTTCCTTCTGGCGACGACCACGAGGCTCGGCGCTTGCCGTCGACCTGTCATGGCCTGGTCGATGAAACGGTCCCGTCAGAGAATTTCGTGTCGGTATCTCTTACCGAGATTACTGCCACGTACAGACGATGACCGTTTTTTTTTTCTTCTTCCTTCAACGCCACTGACTGTTGTCTTGACATAAACACCTAGTGTGGTATTATGGTCGAGAGATCGGACCTTACACCTTAATCGTAGTTTCTATGGCACATCGTCGTAAGATATTACTAAGGTGAGCATTTAGACCTACATATCTCAAGCATGCAATATTCGATGCCGTCGTGAAAATCGACCACCCTCGACACCCTCACACTTCCCGCGCAGTGAGTTAGAGTTGAGCGTCGGTCCTGCTGGCTTGATACACCCTGAAGTCTCGGATAAATGGTCCAGACTCTAGAGAGGCATTCACCGCATGTTGTGTAATCTACCAGCTGAAGATGGATCTAGACATGGATGGATAAGGAGACGTGATATCACCATTATCCATCGGTGAAGCTCAAGCTTGCCTTACTAAGGCGAAGTATATCGGACTGATTTTTAGTGTTGAGGAGACAAAATCTTGCCACTCAACGCGCAATCAGAGGATTGCCACAGTTGCCGGTAGCTGGTGCCTCTGTCTAGTTCGCAGTGAAAGTACTTGTCACATAGCACTGCCTATGGAACCTAGTTGCCACGTTACCGCCTAGTTCACGGCAGATCTGAGACAGGCTGAGGAGGAACAAGTGTTATTCTTAGTGACTTGCGAGCTGTCACTTTGTTTCCTATTTTATGACAGCCAACAAGTTCACCTGTAACCGTTTCCTAGGATATATATATGGCTCCTACCACTCACCGGTTACGTAATTCCGCACGTTGACGCAAATCCATGTATACACATGGATAACATTTGCGTGCTGCAAGATCCGATGGCTGAGGCCACTACTATGAGACCTCCTGACTGATTAATTCGCTCGGAGGGAGGAAATATCGTAGATGGCAAAAGTTGGCATTGATTGGTCGGATTGTGATCATACTAATGTAGTTCTAATTGTGACAGGAACTTGCCTTGTGGTGGAGAAGAAACGGAAAGGAACAACCACCGGGTTATATGAGTATTTAACTTATATTTCGATGAGTAATCTTCACGTTGGGCCCTGATTACAGCGTTCACTGAGAAAATAGCTATTACATCGTCTTCGAGTTCCAATTGAACAAGCAGCCTTGATAACGATTTTACTAAGAACTTCTCCGGCATGTCGTAGTTAAAAGAGTCGAAGCAGTGCTTACCGGGTTGAGTAGTAATAGGAGAGTGAGCAAAGGTCACACAACTCTAAATTGCTCCCAAGTTTGCTTGGTTTCAGATTTCAATCGTCTCACACACAAAGTCTAGCGCTCAGCCTTGTTTCTTGAATATTAGTTATTTTACCCAGGTGGGCAGGCAGGTGATATGAGCGCACAGTCTTGAATGAAATAGATAATCAGATTTTAGATTGCTGTTTATAACTTCGTCACGTTGCTGCTGGGATAAAATACTAAGCTACTCTGTAACCAGTCGTCAACAACCAGAACCTCCAGGACATAAAAGATAGCCAAATCAATCCGCCACATAGACAAGGCACAGCATCCGGAGACAGGCTCAGGTGAACTATAATCACTGAGGAGGTCTGGAGGCTTTTTACCAGATAATAATCTGGTGAGGTGCTAAGAGGAGAGAGGGATGATCGGATCCTCGTAAAAAGTTGTAACTGCAAAAAGAATGGTTCGAAAGACCTCAATGTATGATTCACTTTAGGTATAATATTGGCACGGCTACTACGTTTCAATGTAGTTTTTCGAGTAGATATTTGCCATAAACTGTGTTATAGAGTAGATAGATCGACCCGTGTACAGTCACCCTGTGAAATGCTGTGATTAGAGCTTTAAATCAATATTAACTAACTCGCAAATGTTTGGCACTCCTAGAGAGATTTCCATTTGGATACAGAATGTTGTGCTCAAGGCACAACATCTTACAGGGTATGCGCAATAAGAACAAGCTCCTTTATCAGATGAAGTGAAGTGTCAGTCTTTTTGGCTCTACTGTTAGCTACCCAGCACTCCATTGACTAGGTCCCTCATAGTTACTCGGCAGAATTGAAATAAAATTGGACATTGAAGAAGTGTACTGTCATCTATCAAAAATGATTTCGGGCTCACCAAATCTACGAAACAAGTGTATTTCTAAATAGTAGGTGGGAACTTACTACAAGGAGTTATAGAATGTACTGCTAAGTAAAATCAATAACTATTGCTATCTATGAGCATATTGTTTATTCCTACGACTGGCGGCTCTTTTGAACATCTAAATTGGTACATGCCCGGACTTCACGGCTACGCGTCTGTTTACTAGTTGAATTTCGCTGTCAGGTGAAAAGTTTCTACCAGTGGGATCAATCTTTGTGAAACTTGTACCCCTTCTGAATCACAGGATTGAATACCTCACTATAACTGAATCTATTGTTTTATAAAATAGATGAGAGAAAATCATACTAATCAGCTGATCTGATGAGCGAACTTGATAGACCTAATATCGCTGTGTACCTTGCGCACCTTGCGTACCAGGAGAGAGGTTCATGGAGTAACCAAGGGGAGCATTGGTGGGATATGGGAACTGGCTAGGGATATATTCATCAGATGTTCAATCACTGCTTCTGTAGACACTCTCATTGTCAGGGCCTCTCGAGTCAAATGTATGATTTTATAGGGATTCTAGTTACCCTCAGAAAGGCAGGTTCAATTGATCATCTAGTGGTGAAACTGTTTCGTGAGCACGTTCACACTGGGCTCATTTCGATACACACATGTTGCTTGTTCCGAAATCTTAACACTGGCTAATATCCATACATCGCAATGGGGCCAAATGGCGGACGTTGTGGCATGGTCTGTCACGGCAAGAGAGATCCGATTGAGATCGTATGCTAATGGTAACCAGCAGAACAACACAGCCACCATTGAGGCAGCTGATGTATTCCACCTCAGTAGTGAGAGCTCCTTGCATGAAGTGCTCATATCAAATATTAGGTTGCAAGGTCTGGAATCTCCTGTCATCCTCAGCGCATCTGACTTCCGGATAGACCAACGGGCACTGAACTCGCTAAAGTTTGAATACAAGTCAACAACTAGAGCCCTATCAGATTTTGTAAACCCACGTGTATCTTATTTACCCCTAATTTTAGAGCAAAAAACAAATGGCGAAAGAAGGAACTTGTTATCATTGGCATCTCGACTATTCCGCTTATATTCTTAGCTCAATGTCACAATAATTTACCTACTTATTTTCTTTACACACATCAAGGATATTCGAGCTGGCGAGAGGTTCTTGTGTACTTGAGCCTTTGTATAAGTGATTTCTACTGCCTATTGAACTCTTGTATTGACATTTGTTTCTTCTTGAGCATATTCTAATGCTATGGTGTTAGATACAGCCGATGGCTTTACAACTACAATCTACTATATAGTAAGTAGCAATAGGATACATTAAAAATATATCACTCTAGAACCTAGATCAACTATGTTATATATCCTTCGAGATTTTTCAACTGTATAGCCTATTAACGAGCCTTCTATATTATATTTGCAATATTAGCTAAGAACACCTATTGAAAGATACATGCCTTTTCCGACAGCAACACAACGCAATCTTCGTTATAGCACTCATCATCGCTCGTGTTAATTTGCGGCCATTGTTATATGTATGGTGAAGAGAGCCGTCTCGGAGCTCATCTTGTAATTATACGGGACATAGGCCGAGCCGCACTTCCCGGGATAGCTGGACAGACAAACTGTCGAGGATCCTTGTGGCGGGAAATAAAACCGATAAAAAGTAGTTCACAGAAGATTACGGTAACGGCTATTTATCTGTAGTTCAATAGCCCTCAAGGACCCCATCTTATGTCTCTTTTAGAGTGGTCTAGCAGCTTATAGTGCCTGACGGCTCCATTTAGCCTCACTTACGCCATTCACTCTACTTCAATAGTAGCAGTACTCATTAATGCTTAATATTGAGGTATACCTGTGTGGGTATCTGCTAGGGATTTGTCTTCTCTTGAGCGAGGCTGGGTCAGCGGGAGGTCACTTGTAAGTTGGAGTTATGAGGTAAGCGTCCAACATCAGAATATAAGCTTTTATATAGAAAATACTACGCTATGTGCACAACCAAGGGTCCCTTTTACCCCTCCGTGACCCTGGTTTTTGACAGTATGCCCTTGGTATAGTGTACAATAAGAGAGGTTATCTCTTAAGCTACACCCTCGAGAGATTATACTGTACTTACTTTGTATAATGGAGCTCGATGATTGGTTGTTTCGGATGGTTTCTCTTTACAATAACAAAGATCACATCATATGTGGATATAGCTTGTATAACACCCAAATGTGGCTACATGCAATACATAGTGGTTACACAGGCACAAGATTATGGGCGATACCTTGAGATTATACTTGTTGTAAGAACGGGGCGTGGACATGTTCAATAGGGTTTACATGTTGGCAAAACGACGAGCTAATCGAGGCGCACCACATTATAATCTATTTATATGAGTAACGTATTTAGGGACTGAGAGGGTAGGGAAAAGTAGAAACTCAAAACATCCAAGGATAACTGAATGACTAGAGCGCTAGAATTGGTAAAAGGAACGCAGACAGCGCAGACCCTGTCTTGGCTCGGGACCGTTTCCCCACAGCACAAGCCACTAAAGTCTCTCACCTTCCCCAACTTGTGATCGATCCCCAGTTATCTTGGCACCTATTTTCATCGATCGTCCGTATGCCCCTGGCCAAGTTGCAGGTGGTCGGTCTTGCAGTTCGGATGGACGTTCAGCTCAGGTTCGTCTGTCGCAAGATCTGCCTTCTTTGGGGTGGAATATTCTACGTCAAAGTGGATTATGTCTATGGGTTTCTGTCTTACTCGTATACTGCTCGTATTCATGATAGCTGTTGGCCCTGTTGTTGTTATTCAGTATCATCAAGCGCACTGTAACAGCAGCTGACTTTAGTAGCCTACTTATAATATACGATACTTACAAGAAGCCACTCAATACAACCGTTAGATGTAGTACCACCTCGTAGAGTTCAACGGGTGGTCGAACTACGTAGTAGACCAATTATGTCATGGCCGACAGTGTGGCCGCGGGCTTCAAACTGTGAGAGTCCTTGTATCTGAGATTGTGAGCGGTGCTGCACTGCAATTGTGTAATTGCAGGCAGCACAATCCTGTCATTCGGCCCCGACTTCCCTCCGTTATCGTCCAGAGGTCGGGTGCTTTGAGAAACTCCGTTCCGTTTTATATATTTCAGGGGCTAACTCGGCAAGGGAAGCAAAATTGAATAAATACCTGCCTTTTCTGTTCGATGGCGGCATAATTAATACAAAGTGTCTATCTCGAGCACCATGCCATCTAACAACAGGATCACCACCTAGGCATTGGCTCGGTTTGCTATGACGGGACACCTCTCAGAAGCTGAGCCTATTATTACCTACTAGTAGTATGTAGCAGATAGGTATGCAAATTTCGAGGCTTGTGCGTACAAACTATGGCGATTGGCAACTCAGGAAGACAATCCCACTATCATGCTAACCCAGAAATTGATTGAATCAGCTTAGGTTAATTGCAGCTTGAGGTGACGAATTAGTCAAGTTATATGACTAGTCGCCCACAGAAACTGATTCAGTCCCTACCCGAGTAGGTTACTAGGTAGATGTCTTGCTCCGGATGTAGAAGTCTATCTTATGCGTGGAAAGTCCAAGCAACGGATGATTGACCCTAAACTCATGGGAAGGTGACGAGAACAAATTGAATACCGGTCTGCCGCGTCTACAATTACTACTAAGTACTGTACTGTACGTACACAAGTATGTAGTTCGCATCCTCGGGCTATGGAAACCGCCTACTGCAGGCCAGTAAAGGTTCCGCATACTAACCTAGGGAGGTGGGCAACCTACATCCCTACTGCCCCAGTCGTCCCCACCCGTTAAAAAAAGTTGCGCTACCAGGTAGCCAAGTATACCTTCCATACTGTTTTGTGGGCAGTTAAACTTGAAGGGATAGACACATAGTCGGGAACACTTACCTACTTAATTCCTACATACATACTTCATACCTTTTCACAGGCAGTCTGCAAGAGCATTCAATTATCCCAATAAAGCCGCTTGCATCCGATTCCCTGACCAAAAGCAACGTATAGACGCGGACGGGATCACCAACCGGCCAGGTACCTACCTTGGAGTATTTCTCTTTCTTGGAGCCAGCAGCTGTTGGAGCACCGGCTTGCGCTGTTCAACCGTTCCAGAAGCGCCTGGGTTGGTGGGTACGAAGCATTGACGAATAGCATCATTTCTACCAACTGTACGTCAAGATGAGCCGGACGACGGGGGGTTGAGCAAGCAGCTTTTTAAAACACGTCAACGCACGCCAATGCTACGCTCCGATATCTGTTGATATCCCTCTACAGTATCTACTAGTGCTAGTAGTATATTCATCTATTGTGCCGTGGCAGCCTCTCCCTTCCCTCTCCTCTCTTCCTGGGCCGCTCGCGAGCGACTGCTTTTGTGGTTTGCATTCGGATCATGACATTTGGGGGCCGTGTCTTGACCGTCATTACAATTGTCCGTCTCGACTCGCCTGCTTTCGCTGCGCTCCATGTTGATCTAACCACTCACGCCTGAGTGTCGGCCGCTTACCTGCTTTTCACAAACAACTCTCACCCGGACACCTGGATCAGCCTAGGAGCCCTTCTCCCTTTTGAGTGGCTACCAAAGCCTGCGAATGTGGCCCTAAGCCCGCCAGTCTTGCTGCACCAAGCCGAGAGACCCAAAGCGCCCGCCGCGACGCGCTGAGAAAGCCAGCCCGTGTATTCGGGGTCCGGGCGACTCACTCATTCACTGCCTCTCTCGCTCACGCGCCGCGGTCTAGTATAATATCGACATCGGTAGTGCACTCAAGCCATCGTCCCAAGTCGCTTCCTCATCGTACCCTAGGGTTGCACCACCTTGTCTTGCCTGACACACACAGTTTGTGAGACTCACCACTTTGCCCGACGGCGAGAGTGGGGTTCGTGTCATACATTACTCGGTTATTCAGAGACATCTCGTTCGTTCGTTTCGACCGGCCCTTTGTGTGAACGGCCGATTCCCTCTCCGGTGCGACAAACAGCACCCCTCGGAACCTACCGCGCTATAACCCAAGTCTTGCTAATTTGCTCAACGGCAAAATAAAATAACAAAACTGCTTGTGCTTTTATATTGCATGATAAGTGCGGTGATTTATGAACTGCACTGCAGCCGCCGACACACTGCTCAAATTTCCCACATTTAATTTGTATTGGTCTGGCGTATAATTGCAACAGGACTGGCTTATTCGTTCTCATGGAGCAGACATTTATGACCATTCATAGTAAGTGTTCTCCATAGATCGTCGACTATAGCGAGCTAAGCTCCACCCGTCAACGCCTACTTAGTACACAACCCCTGTACACCCCAGGCTCACAAGCTTACACGTTGAGCAGACCTGTCCCGTGACGCCAATATCCTTTTCGCATCTGAGTCGGTGGTTGATATCTTGGGTTACCAGCCCCACGAAGTCTTGGGGAAATCCTGCTTCGATTACTTTCATCCTGACGAGGTTCCCTTTGCCAGGTCAGTGCATAATAGAGGTGTGCTGTTAGACAAGGCAGCGGTTTTGCACTATGCTCGCATATCGTCCAAAGATGGCCGGTGGATAAGCTGCGAGTGTTGCTTTACTGTAGTCCACAATGTCTTAGTGGCATGCACAAGTATATATCGCCGGGGGGAGAAAAGTGAAAGTACGTTACGAGACAATTATATACCTAGTTTCCTTCCTCGTCTTTTGCTAATTCCCTACTAGGACGGGCGATTGAGGCACCCCATATCCGAAGAATATTCTCCTGCTCGCCAAGGGATCCTCGCTACCATATGCTGGAACATCTTTCACCTAAATTCAAAATGCAGCCGACAGAGCGGGAACCTCGCGCGGCCTTGATACTCAACAGGTTCACGCGGACGTTGGCCATCATGTTTGCGACGAATGCTGTATCTTCGATACTTGGCATCGAGCCAGATGAACTTCAGGGTAAGAGTCTTTATGAATGCATTGCAGAGAACTGCTGGAGCGATGCTATAAAATGCCTCGAAAGCGCTAAGGCGAACGATTCCATCGCTTACCTTCGCTTCTGGTCACGAGACCCCAGAGTGCGAGAAGATATTGAGGAAAATGGAGGCGATGTGGCAATGGAGGACCAGCAAGACTCGGCATCAGAAAATGACTCGGATGGCGGAGTGCCGTTAGGAGATTCGGCGGGTGTCTCGATAGATGAGACGACTAACAGCCCGCAGATCAATCAGTCCATAAATGCGGACGGGCTGAATGCTCAACATGAGTTTCCTGCTGAACGTAGAAGCCGAGCCCAGAGGGCAGACACTCAAGACTCCCAGAGACTAGGAACGCGGCGACAACTACAAGCTCCTCGTCGAGAACCAATACCGCCACGCGAGCTTGAGGCCGTCGTTTCTTGCACCTCGGATGGGTTAGTCATGGTGCTCAGAAGGGCACGGCCGCAAATCCCATCGCTTCACCCGCCCATGCTCCAGACACAATTTGAGAATGGGTTGTTTGCCGCACCCTGGAGCGAGCATCCGGTTCGTCCCAACTATCCACCAGAACCATACTATGACTTTCAGCCGCCTTTACTTCCTCAATACATGCCAGTAAGAGAGCATGTCAAGGCAGCTGGGGGGCCACCGAGTGACCAACTAATGAATTCAATTAGGGATGTAGCCGTTTTCGCTTGGGCCTTGATTGGGATCAACGGGAACCTCGCTTCCTACAGTCATGGTAACCCGAGCGGCGAATCTCAACCTCCTGATGGCCTTCCGATCTGGGACCCCACTGGGCCTCCAACTTCCTACCTTGGACCCGAGCCATCATCATCGTCATCGTCGTCGTCGCGATATAGGGTCGATGGGCCAAGTCAAGTCCAGCAGGCGACTCTTCCTCCCATGCACCCCCTTCACATCCCGAGCCCCGCTGTTAACGGGGGGGAAGGCCACTCTCAACCCCTCGGGCGATTTCACAGCATGAATCCCGGACACCCGGATACGTCACCATGGCCGGGCTCATCGGCGACGAACTCTTTACAGGAGCCGCGGCCCTTTTCTAACGTTTCACAACAAACGCCGTATACTGCAACTGGATACCAAGACGACAATCCCCGACAACAGTGGGCAGATGGAAGATGGGTAGAGACGTCCACACCATACAGCCGCCACAATGTGAATGAAGACCGAAGTCGCGGGAAGTCAAGCAAATAATTTTGCATATGCATTTTGGGACTCTAGCCGAGCATGGAGCCGAGTCACAATGGGGGACTATGTGGTGTAAACGGACCATGTTCAGGTCGAGGGCATAAGTCGTTTGATGCGAATATAATTTGAAGCAAGGCGATCCAGGGTAGCATGATTCCCGATACGCTTATTTGGTATATAAACAAGTCTGTTGTACGGATGAAACAACGGTTACCTGTTTCATATCTTTGCTTTTATTTGAAGGAGGGAAGTCAGTGTTCATCTCATTTGGTTGAGAATTGGATAGTACCATAGCTTCGGAGTTGGCCCGTGGATACACGCACTCCATTCTGTTTTCCGAAAAGTCAAAGATACCCTTACGATGAAAGCTCTGTTTTACTCTTATTTTGTTGTGACGTCTATCCCGGGACCTATATAGACTGTTTCCCTAGTACTAGACCTTCAGTCTCAAATCACCTGACTGTCGCAAGGGTGGGGTTCCTAGGTGTATACGCAGTAGGTAGGTACTCCGTACTGGGTGGGCCTGACGACGGAGCCAAGGGCCGCGAGTTGCGCTAACCCCAAAATGGTAACAACCTATATTCCTAGTAGAGCCGGACAGGCAACCTCAATTGCCAGGTTGACATTTCTAGGTAGCGCAGCTTATAGCAACGAACGACGTACACGGATGTACGCATACGACGTCGTCTTCACGGCCCTCACACAAACGAACACCCGGCTGGACGCCCAAGCACAGATACACGCCCTGAAATAGAGAGGAGCGACCTAATCGGACGGTTGTTTGCCCGCGGAGAGAGAGAGTACCTTGGCAAGCGAATTCGAGGAGGTTTAGGCAGGAAGGAAGCTTGAGAAGCTATCGACGAGGACCGCCGAGCTCTCTTCAGCTCCGCTCACCACCATGGCCGCCTCCAGTCACCAGTACAACAGCCCACATATAGAGGACGAGGATGACCTCATTGATCCAGATGATGGTGAGTCAATAGTTGGTTGAATCACTTCCGAGAGACGTCGAGTGGTCGAGGTGTCTAAGTGTCGAGGTCTTGGGCGGACGTGGCTTCGTCGCCTGCTGTTCCAAGCTCGAAGCTTGACCACGTGATGAACCTATAGAGTGTGGTATAGTGGGGGGGGGGAAAGGGTAAAACATGGGGCTAACGAGCGTTCGCGCACCGCCGCAACAGCCGATCTAAACGACTTCGATGACCCGTTATCCAACGCCGAGGCGCAGCGGGCGCCCCTGACAGGCAACATCGGCGGGCAGGCTGGGGCCTCGTCGTCATCGTCCCGGCCGCTCAACGAGTCCTACCTCACGTCGCGGATCCCCGGCGACGACCGGCGCGCGCCGCAGAACACGATCGACGAGTCGGTGTGGGAGACGGTGCGCCGCGACCTGCTGGCCGTCTGGTCCAAGATGCGCGAGGTGCTGTACCCGCGGTACCTGTTCGGCGGCTCGATGCTGGAGAGCGGCATGTCCAGCGGCGGGCTGCGGGGCGCGTGCGCCAACCTCCGCGGCGCCGGGCTCTCGGGCGCCCGCGAGGAGCTGCAGTCGCTTGCCGGCAGGGTCATGGATCCGGAGTCCCTGCTTAACCAGAACAACATGACGCCCGGGCTTAGGGACTGGGACTTGTGGGGGCCGCTTATCTTCTGTCTGGCGCTGTCCGTGCTGTTGAGTATCTGCGGCCAACCCAAACAGAAGGACGCTATTTTCTCGGGTGTCTTTGCGATTGTATGGATTGGAGAGGCCATCGTCACGTTGCAGATCAAGCTATTGGGCGGCAACATGTGAGTCCTTCTGTTCCACGCCTATCTCCCTGCAAGTTTAGTTGGAGTCTGCCTCAATTTAGCAGCAGCAAGGTGAACATTCAGCGACTAACTCCCAATACAGATCCTTCATGCAGAGTGTGTGCATCATCGGTTACACGCTGTTCCCGCTCGTCATCGCTGCACTGCTCTCAGCAGTAGGCCTGCCCCCGATTCCCCGTATTCCCATCTACCTCGTACTCGTGGCCTGGGCCATGGCCGCAGGTGTCAGCATTCTCGGCGGCAGTGGTGTTGTCAGCAACCGTGTTGGAATCGCCGTGTATCCTCTTTTCATTTTTTACATTGGGCTGGGTTGTCTGTGTTTCATCAGCTAACTGCGTAACTGTACTGCTTAAACCCCAATTCATCAACCTTTTTATGTATCGACGGAGTGCTGGTGCTCAGGGCTTGATTATCTTTTTCGCCCTTGAGTTAAGGGATGGTTTTCTGTAAGATGGGCGAAGCCGTCTTCATGTTCGCCAATGGGATCTGTAATTCTAGCTTGTTTCCTCACTTGTACTGTTTGAAGAGACAGGTGTAATGGGATATCGGATATTGGCATTTTGCAATCTACATATCGTCTTGACTTTACTGTGATAGGAAAATGCACGCTTAAGTGTAACCCTTGTTGTCCTGTCGTAGTTATAGACTCCTCGGAGTGATGACCTTTCACTTAAGAAGAGGCTACCTTTTCATCTATAACGCTACGTGATAAATGCGAAAGTAGGCAGAACTTCATGCTGAGAATTCAGTGTCTAGCTACTCCGTATGTAAGGGCCAACTCATTTTAGAAACGCACACTAAACATCATTTGCGCAAGAAGGATACGAGCATAGGGTATCTCAACATTGAAGAAATGAAAAAATTTACGAGAACAAGCGCCTCAAATCATGAACCACATACTCCTCCCTCCCCTTCCTCTCCTCCTTTCTCTTCATTATCTCCTCATCCCTCCTCCTCCTCCTCTTCCAGAAACCGTACCACCCACTCCTCCACCCACCCCTTAGCAGCCACGGCGCGTCGGAAGAAGTCCCTAGCCCTCCCCTGCTCCTCGCCGCGTCGCGCGAGCGCCACGCGCTCCTCGGGCGTCCGGACGTGTCGACGCAGTCTACGCTCTGCTTCCCGTAGCGAGATCATCGCTTCCATCCCTCCTTCTCGGCGCTGGTACCGCTCCGTCACGCGCGGCGGCAGGTACAGGTCCGCGATGAACAGCGAGGCGTGGCCCCGTAGACGTAGTAGCTCCGCGTGCGTGCTGTAGGGCGCGTTCTCGAGGATGCCGTCCATGCGCGCGGTGATCTCGAGAGCGCCGCGCTGTGTTGAGGCGCGCAGGGATGAGAGGGCTTTGTGGCGGGTCGTGGATGTTTCGTCGTCGTCGGAATAATGCCCTCCCCCTATCCCATCCCCTTCTCCATCATCACCGTAGTCTCCTCTCCCTGCTTTTCTCCGTCTCCTTCCTCTGCTAGTGGGGTCGTTGCCGCCGTACATATCCATGGAATAATTATCGTCGTCCAGTTCCATTCTCTCCCCGTCGGGAGAAATAGATCTGGAAGAGGAAGGAGAGGAAGCAGGGGATGAGGGGGGGAATCCGCACTCGACGTAGATCTGGTGCGCCGCCTCGTGGAACTCGGCGTCGAGATTGTACAGCTCGATGCTGAAGAGCGCGGGCCAGAAGTCCACGGCGCTCGCGGGGCTTGGCCGATGCGCGTCGTAGGGGTGGTGCTGCGCGAGCGTCTCGAGGTACAGCTTTACGCGCGCGGCGTTGGCTGCGGTGCCCCAGCGCTGGGGCGGAGGGGGGTTTCTCCTTGCGTCTTGTTCATCATCACTTTCTCCTTCATCTATCTCTACTTCTTCATCGGTTGTTTCTCCGAAACTCGTGTCCAAGTCCGTGTCACTATCAGATGGCGCGGATGGATCTGCTCGAGCCTGTTCGCGAGATGATGACGACGATGGTTTCCCGGGCTCAGGATTCACTGCCGCCTCTTCTCCTTCTTCCTCCCCATCGCGCATCAGGATCTCAGATCCGATGGCCCAGAGATTGTCGATTCGCACATCTACGTCCTTGGTCCGCACAAGTAGCCCGAAAGCCCTCTTGGCGCGCACGATGTCACCGTCGCGCAGACACCTGTGCATGATGGCCGTCATGGTGTTCAAGTGGCGTATGCGCGCCGAATGCTGCGTTGCATCGACGGTATCCTCAGTCTTCCTGGTCCGCTGCTGCTGCTGCTGTGAAGTGACGGTATTATCCGTTTCTGACCCGCCATTGCTAGTATAGCCGCCATCATTTTCGTAAAGCGAGCTCTGAGATACCGAAGTCCTTTCTTTGCGTCTACGCAGATTTCTGCTTCTGATGGGTAGCGGCTTGTGAGGAAATCCCTTATGCAAACGTGACGGCAGCTCATCTTCTGGCGAGAGCCCGGCTACCGCTAGTTGGCGGAGCGTGTCGGGGTTGTGGCTGAGCGGATTGATAGACTCCGAAGGCAAGCGTGAAGAGGACGATAACTGAGTCTCTATGTCTGACGGAGACTGCGATCTTGTTTCTTTGTCCTGTTGTGCGCTGGTATCATGATGCCGGCCCTTGCGCCGCGAGTGCACGCCTAAGCGGTAGCCTGGTACTGAAAGCGTGAAGGGCCCCATGTATTGGCGGAGATTGGTGCTCGCACTGCAAATTTTATTCGGAAACAAAGATATTCTTAAAACATAGGTCTCCCAATAAACCCGATTCTTAGAAGAATGTGGCCTTGTGTGTGTAAAAGTAGACGTACGTCGAGCTGAAAAAGCTGTTGTACAAAAATCCCTTGTAGTTGAAAAAGGTGGGTAGTCTAAGTACGGCCTTGATACAGTACGGTATACCGAGTAACAGTGCACGCCAAGGGGAAGAGGAAAAGAAAAACTGTTCATATAAAAGTAGAAATAGTTCTGGAATTTTAAACATAAGAAATATAATTTGTCTAAATTCTAAACAACACCTGTGAAGCAGGCAATGCGGCTTACACGACGGTCTAGTCTACTGCTTTAAAACAACTAGCCCAAACATCCGTTCATTCAATCAAGGGTAGGTTCTCATGCTAATCAATAGGGCTATTAAACCAATATATTGCGGTTCCTGCATGCCTCGAGCAAATAAGGATATCGACTTGCTATTTTGGCGCAGCCTATTAGAGGAACTGATCTGATAGCGTTTTCGGTACTCGGTTTGGCCAATTCAGATCTCAGCTTGCTCACATGCAACCATATCATGTATCCCCTCATGCTTCAAGCCTCTTCGAACAAGTGGGCAGAGTCGCCGCAGTACTTCCGCACGTCACCAATGTATGCACAAGGGAATCACCATTTGTTTTGTATGTACAATGCGATCTAATGCACCGGCCCTCTACTGATACACAAGTCTAAGTTTCGGGATATTCTGTTCTTGCCTCACCTGGGGGAACATATAACTTATGACGAATTTCGCTCGAAATATTCCCACTGACCCGCGGGTGGCTTCTCTTCGAGACTCTCCCATCTGCGTTCAGTTAGCGCTTGTACTATATGCCTCCACCTGTATGTATGTTATGTAATGTAATGGAGAAAGAGCACTTACACCTTCGCTTCATACAGAATATCGACGAGCCTAAGTTCGCTCTCGGCCATCTGCACCACCTCCTCAATCAGTCCGGCCCCAATCTTGTTTTCAATCTCCTCGACCCTAAGCGAAACCTCACGTCAGTAACCATATCCAAGCAACTCTACTCATTGCGCGAGGGGGAAAACGTACTGATCAGCAGTCATCTGCGGCTCAGACTCCCATTGAATCTTGTCAGGAGTCTCGAGCGGCTTCCTATCGTACGCGGCGGTAAGGCTGGGGTGTTCACGCTCCTCGGGTCCGCGGAGGCCCTCGCTGCCCGGGCCCTCATCGCGCTCGCCGTCCCACTCCTCGTAGCGTATGTCCTCGGGCTGCGGGTCGGTGCGGTGGACGAAAATGGAGCCGCCCGAGGAGACTTTAATGGCCCTGGCCCCGTCGACCTTGGCACTGGTGGCGATGTTGAACTGCTCGGGGTTCTCCTTGATGATCTTCTGCGCTCGCTGGGCCCACTCCTTGTATCCCGGCGGTTCGGCGGCCTCGAGGATGGCTATGCGGTGCTTCGTCTGGGCCTCGACGGACTTGCGGTACAGTGACGACTCTGGGAACTTCTGCAGCTTCTCGAGCGTGCGCGAGTAGAGGAACAGCAGCGACGAGCGCGGCGAGCTGTGTGTGTACAGGCCCGTCAGGCCCGTCGGGTTGCCCGCCTCGAGGTAGCGGGCGGGCTTCACATTGGCGAGGAGTCGGAGTGTCCGCCGCATGGTGGGTGACCTTGCTGTGGGTGGTGTTCAATTGCGTGAATTGAGTTGAAGTGAAGGTCGAACACAACCTTAATCAATGACCTCGAGGTTGCTTCCCTGGAACAGCACTCCACTTGGGGCACGGCACTAGTCCCGGAGCTTGGTAACAGCAGAGGTACGTACTGATCGGAGCTCAAAGTCACGTGAAGGGATCATAAATGCCTGTGACTGCCCAATCAAAGCCAACCCTTTACATGTTTAGTAGCATGACGGCTATTACCTATCAAAGGTGACTCCTATCAGTTCTACGGTCCTGCTGTACTAGTAGGTAAGTAAGTCTAGCTCTTATCGCGCTGCAATATACTGCACAAGCACGAGTGTGCAAAAGGCCTCAGTAGGTGGTAACGCTCGCAAAATGCTTGAAAGGAAATAAGCCGACCCATCAATGATTTGGGGGTTGTCCTCTGTCTACTACTGGTTGACTAAAAAACACCTTAAAGTGGAACATCAAGAAGAATCAAAGAACTCGAGAATATCCTTCACCATTCCTACGCACGAGGACTCTTCGGGCATCGAATGTTCTCGAAGATATTGCTCATTCCTAAAGAGAATGATAAGGAGCTCATGTCATCTGTCGGTGTGGCGCCCATTATCTACGAGGCGCTTTCGCGGCTCTTGCGGTAGTTTTCCTGTAGTTAAACCGAGTCAGTAGGCCGTCTTTCAGAGACATATCCTCGCGGCAACAACATACCTCTTGCTGAAGCTGGAGACCCTCGATGACAGGGGACAGCTCGTTCAGGATCTCGTAAGCCTTCTTGTGATACTCGACCTGAGCGGCGATAAGCTCCGCCAGGTTGCGGAGGGGTTCAGGGGTATCCAGAACCTAATAAAAGAAATTAGCCAAAGCCACCAATGACACCGATAGTTGCTTTGCGGAAATGAGACGTACGTTCTTCATGACGCCAACAGCTTCTTCGGTCTGTGTGACGAATTCATCCTCGGCCTTCTCGATCTCTTCTTGCGCCTCAGGGGGCAGCTCGTCCGAGGTCGGGTGCTCGTCGCGAGGTGAAGCGCCTGGCATCTTCCAGGTTGTGCCCTTGACTCGAGACTTGACAGAGTCCAAGGTCAGGCGGGCCTTCTCAACGGCCTTGCGTGCGCGCGTGGCAAACGTGAGGTTAGTATTCAACGTGGTATTCCAGCCAGCCAAGAATCTGCTCTGAATCTGCGTATCCTGCGCAAGGCGAGCCTCGCCGACACGTTCCTGGGCGAGCGCGTACTTCTCCAGAGCGGTGGCCATAGGGTCTTCGCCGGCGCCGGTATGCTGCTGGTGGAGCAGCTGGGAGCTGGCCAGACTGGCACGGGCGATGGCATGATTGAACGTCTTCGGCTGGGGCTTCGCGGATGGAGGCGCGGTGAGAGCGGCCTGCGCTTCTGCAGGAGTAGATGCCGACGACAGGAGCTGGACCTTCTCACTGACGGTGCGACCAAGGTCCTGGAAGGTCTCTTTGATGTTGGGCGGGTAATCGTAAGCTTCGTTGGAGTATTGGGAGCTAGCGCGCGGCCAACCAGTCAGTCCTCGCCTGCAGCGGGGGTAAGTCTCTTGGTCCTCTGACACTCACGTAACGGCAAGGAGCTTCTGATGGACCTGCTTCAGAGCGTCGACGCGCTTCTCGAGGTCGATGTAGTCGGGAGGGAGCTGGGTCTGCAGAGTATGAACGATTAATCACCGATACAACACACGTAGCAGGCTGCCATGTGCTGACCTTGTCCTCAGCCTGACCGAGCTGTTCCTTGGTGTACTGGAAAGTACGAGAAAGGGACGGGGTGATCTGAGACCCGAGGTGGCTGCATGGAAATGCGTATTAGCAAGGAGGTCCTCGTTTCGTCTTGATGACGGATGGTTTTTAATGACGATCAGATAGCTTGGTTAGGCCAACTCACGTAATGCTGTTGCTGAAAGCCTTGAAGTCCATCTTGGGCAGGCTGTGGGTGGTTATGATGACGTGAAGTGGGCGATACGGCAAAGAAACAGAGAAAAGTTAACGAGCAACGTGGTGAAGCTGTTGAGTCCCTCTAAACAATCTCTCAGATAGGTAGCGCACTTCTGCGAGCTCAGAGCACGCTGCCGGGTCCTAGTGGATACCTAACCAAAGCAGGGTAGCCTACCAGGCAGGCTACAGGCCCGGACTACAGTGCATCATAATGCGCCAAGACGGCTCATTAGGGGGGGGGCTCTGCTTCGCCGATCAATCCTCTAACACGTGATAGTCAATCTACTATTTTACGCAGCATAAGTACTTTCTAGTGAGTACCTAATGTACGGAGTACTCCCAACAGATACCACAAACATAAAACATTTATATAGGCTCGGAGTATTATATATATGAGAATGTTAGGTACTTGAACTGTTACAAAAATATTCTTGCCTAACAAGGCGCGTAGTAGTATATAAGGTCTGGAACCTTAATAACTAGAACTAATGTCAACACTATTAAAGGTTCCAGCCAGGCATAGGTTATTTACCGTATGAACGTCTAGGTTAGTGAGTTATAGGTAGGTAGTTTTTCGCTAGATGCTCATTTAGGTTATTGCAGGAGATATAGACCAGATAACTGCCCACACCACTTTGTACACACTATTTGGTATATCCGCTCTTACTCCCAGTAGCCGGGCCCCTGGTGATTATTTCATATCATTGCGTCTGTGACACTACTTGATCAAGGTTGGGAGCAAGGCGGTGTCGCTCAGGTAAGACGTGATTTTTAATTATCTATGCCCCTATTTCAGCGCCGTGGCCTCACCGAGAAGCAGTTGCTCTTCTCCCATGGTCTTCTCACTCAGTGCAGGCGTGAACGATCTACAGCGGCCTCACATATATCGCCTACACCTGTAGGTATGTCCTGATCTAATTGATTGAATGTATCGTATTAGTCCATGTAGAACTACACTGCGACATACATTAACCAGCATCCTCCTCTACATACTCTAACTTGCCAGCCAGCGAGAGAGACCGCTTGAATCATGTGGTCTCTCTCGTGCTAAAATACAGGCTTGTCTTATCATCTAGGCTAGGCCCAAAGGGCTCCCGTCTCTCTGAGAGAAAAGTTGGTGATAAACAAATTGATGATGGGGCGATTCACAGCTCCCTTTACTGTCCTCAGTCAACGCTATCCGGATTAGACAAAGAGTGAATACAAGGGAGAAATCAGGAGGACCTACGGAAAAGGGAAGATGACATGAGTCACAGAGCTCATGCGATTGAATCATTTCAATGGAATTGAAAGTCTTTTATCAAGATCACTCAGTTACCCAAGTCATCGGGTGAGAGCTCTAGCCTTGAAGGCCCCCAGGAAGTTTAGGTGTGGCCTGCCTCCCGGAAGTTTGGGCCCCAGTAGCCCATGGGTATCACTCCAATGTACATGGGGAAGTTAGATATCAAATACCCAGGCGACTTAGTACGGTGTCTCATCTAGAGCAACTCAATAACAGAGTCGGGAATGTTCAATGTAACATACAGTTTATGAAATCATTTACCCATGTCAGCCTCGAAAACAATTACCAGCGCAAATGTGCTCAGAGCTTGAGAATTATGCGGTACAGAACGGCACAGAACGGCACAGTTTTTACGCCACTAGAAAGTAACAAGGTTGTAGAAAGGTTTTATCTTATTGGTTGCTACCTGTTTGTTTCTCTGTCCAGAGTATTGTTATGCGTCTGCTTTTTCAACTAGCGAACTGATCCAGCAAGCTATCTGTTGCTGAACCCGCTAGCTAAATTAGGATGAACGCAGCACGGACAAACAAATGTTGTTATGTAAAGCGAAGACACAGAGCAAAAGTCGAGGTCCCTACCAGGGAAGATCACAGTAACCCTAATGTACCCGATGTATGTCGTGCCATTGCCACCAGCCCGACAATCATTACTAACCCACTCACATCTGTCGGAAGATAGGGGAGAAAAGGGGGACCTAATCCCGGTAGGAGTGCGTGTACGTTGCTGCTAGAGAGTGAGCCTCACGTCTGTTCGCTGTATTTCATAAGGCGAAAAGAGTGGCCCTCCCAAGCCAGATATATGCGCCAACGTCATCAGGTCATCGGAACATGATGTTAGACATGAAGAAGTGTGTCCCATCACCACCGACGTAGGCTGCTCGTTCCCTTTTCCCTCTCCTTGACCTGCCAACTCCAATGAAGCCACAATACAGCCGGCGAGTGGCTGGGGACATCATGAAGATCCCGTGACAGTGAGACAGATGACCCTTTCGTAAGTAGGCGACATTTTGATATCAGATTCCCTTATTCGTCGCCATGGTTAGACCGAATTGGGACAGTGGTGTGCGGAGACGAGTCAAGACTATGTGGCGCAAGGTTTCGTCTGAAAATGTGCAATGCACTATACCAGGAAGAAGTACCGAATTGATTACTTATACACACTGCTTATCCGAGCTTTGTTCGGATTGCTGCAGGTAGGAAGTCGATGAAGTGACATCCACAACATCTTTAAATAGATAGAAAAACTGTATAGGTTGTGTTGAGGAAACTTCAAGTGTGGGAGGATGTAGTCGCAGTCGTCGGAGTCCGTCTTCAAACGGAATTCCAACTTGAAGAATCCATATTAAGACTACGCTGCAGATGTCGAAGGGAGCTGTCTACTCCAGACTTCTCCGCGAGGTCGGAAGCTACGCGTTCCTCGGCTAGACACGGGCCGACTTGAAGAGGAAGTCGTACTATTATCACCAGCATGCTCCGACGGTTCCCGGCCGCCCCGACGACTAGGTCGAGGAGGATATCGAGAACTTCCGGTGCGAGACCCTGCGCGGCGAGGATTGCTTCCTGATCGCTGACTGAATAATGGAGCAATCACAGTTTTGGCATCAGCCATACCCGGAGTAAATATACGAATAACGCTCTTGCCATGGACATATTCGAAACTAAACTTGAACGGTTCAAAACCAGCAGGATAGACTCGTAGTTCGGTCGGAGCAGGGAACCAATTGGGCTTCACAGTTTGCCATGCCGCTTCTGGAGTCTCCGCTGGTAGACGCACAGCGGGAAGGGATCCCATTTCCTGCTCTCCAAAGCACTCCTCGGCCATCTCCTTACTTGTGAAAGAGCTGTCTTCCGTAGAGTCAGTGCCAGCAGGGGAGAGAATGGGGACATCCAGATAATCATGCGATCGAGAGGACTCAAGTGAGTCCGTCATTGAAGTACCCACAGCCATATATTTAGCTGGAGACGTAGACTTCTTTCCCATAAGATTATTAATCTTGCTCTGCCAATTCTCTTGCGACGCAATCTCATGAGGCTTCTGAGGAATCCCATTAAAACCGCGGCCTCGGCTTACTGGTCGGCCAGATGCATTCATATCAGGTGCTCTCACCGGAACATTGGATGCAGCTGCGGCAGCAAATGATACAGGAGGTTGTTTAGAAGGAGGTGCGATGGGACCAGGAACAGCTGGTTGAGCGGATGGAGGGAGCCTGACCCTTGGCCGCAAGGGTGGAAGTGCGACATGAGGCTTAGTAGCGTCACCGTCGTATACTGGATGACCATCCGCTGTTGGTGGAGGTGGCGTAGGTGACTTTGACCGTGGAGGCGGCTGCGTAGAAGGCAGGACATCCTTCGAAGAGGGGAAAAAGCGAGAACCAGTGCGGGTTTGCGCAGAAGGACCGGTCGGTGGCGCAGTAGTAGAAGCAGAGGCCACTGCTGGCCTTCCAACTTCGAGGTGTGAAGCAGCTTTGTCAGCGTCTTGTAACTCGATTGAAGGCTCTCTATGCGACTGAACATATGTTCCAACTGCGCTGCGTTTACCTTCCCCATTTATATCCACCGAACGCCAGGTATCTGTATAAGTAGGTCCTGAAGTCTTCTCACCCAGCACATCCCTTTGCTTGATTCTCTCTAGTCGTCTCTTCTCATCGTCGGCTTTGATATCGAATGTCTTCCAGGCATTCGCTGGGTTAGGCTGTGCGCGTGGGGGACCAATCGGCGGGAGACGGTTCGATTGGGCCTCAGGCTGTGGAGCCTGGGGAGCAGATCGCGGTGGTCCTATCGGCGCGGGACGATGGATCATATTAGCAGCCGTGGGCACATGAGTTTCAGACAGAGGTCCGATATCAGCATTAAACGTTCCGTTGCCCAACGACCTGTCATTTCCAGGTGCTCCCCAAACATTTCGTGAAACATTCTGATGGCTTCCTGTCCAAGTCTGAAAACGGTCTGGATGTTGAGCTGTCTCAGACCACGGCGCAGAAGATTGGCCATGCGTACTGGCCATTGACTGAGCGGAAGGCATCCGGGGTTGTTCATAATCCATGTGCGGTTTGATAGACTCATTTGTGATACGCAAGTCAGGTTCGCCAGCGTCTTTCGATGCAGTATCGACTGCAACAGGCTGTTTTGGCTTGGCCTCTGAATTAGTTGTTACGGCTGGGACGGGATCAGCTGTTGTCTTCGTATCAGATGTAGTCTTGGCTCGTACGGCCAGAGCAGTAGGAATTTCTGTTCTTTGAATGACACTAGGAGTCTCTTTCTTGGCGCTCTTACGTTCCGGAGCTGGGCCAAGAGCTTTCAATTTTTCAGCAATACGTGCTTTCCTCGCTGCTTCTTCGCGAGCCTCTTCCTCCATCCTCCGCCTGACTGCCTCCTCCCGTTTTTGTCTCATATACTCTTTTTGAGCGGCTTCTAAGTCCGAATCAACTTGTGGTAGCTCTTGGTTGTACGAATTCTGATATGGCACAGTGTGAGCTTGGCGAGGAGATAAAAGTGGCTGGTATGGCTGGGGTGGGTGTACGCGTTGACTCGATTGAACACTAGTCGACGGGAACGATTGCGACATGACGGGACTCTCAGCATTGCTAGGAATCGAACTAGCACGTGGTAAAAGCGGTTGCCCTTGGTTTACCTCAAGTTCGGGTGGCGGTGGCATGTCGTGTGGTTTCCCTCCAATGCGGTGAGCCAGATGACCGCTTCCTCCACTCACGTTAGAAGACCCACGACGACGGCTATATGGTCCTTCCTGCATGCTATTTCGGCTCGTTTGAAAAGCAGCCGAAGGCTCTGCCGGTCCCTGCTGCTCATTATGAGGCTGACGTTGTAATAGAGCTGGCTGACGAGCGTGAACATCATTCCGAGAACCTCTACGATCAGACACGGGCTCGTAACGGCCAGATTGGGAGTTGAAAAGCTCCCGACTAGGGTTTAACGGTCCATCACGATAATTCCTACTGAAATCGTCTGCCGCGATTTCTTTTGTAGGAGGTGGTGTGGCGCTCTTAGCGTTAGATGTGTCACGCAACGGGTATCTGGAAGGCGGTGATTGGCTCCGCAGCTCCATAACCACAGGAGGCACTTTCTCAACTGGTGGTAGCGTAGCCCATGGAGATTTTGCAGGACCAGAGGGTGCCGGTGGTTTCGCAACTAGTGTAGGCTTCTCTGGAGCCCCTTTGAAGACGAGGCCCTTTCCTGAGGCTAAGACACCAGGCTTGACAGAGGGGGATCCGGATACACTAGAAACAGGAGCTGGCGACTTCGACTTAGGAATGAGCACCGGATCTTTTTTCACCTTATCGACAACTGCCGGCGCGATGATGGGGCTTGGTGCAGTCTCGTCGGCGGCCGGCAATGTGATCTTGGTGCCATCAGTCCACGTTATGGTGTCCGGCGCCCATTCATCATCATCGTCGATATCGGCCCAGTTCGACTGGCCTTTTAGGTCCTCGGGTCCGAGACGATCCGCTAGGTGAATACCATCATGCTTTAACTCTTCGTCGGAACGCTTCTTGGCTTCTTGCTGAGGGGGCGCTAGACGTATGGTCAATAGGTGTACACATCCCAAAAGTGCAGCTCGGGACGAATGGGTGCGGGTGGGTAGACATACGGCGATTGCGGTTCCATACGGAGCTTGCATCAGGCGCACCAGGCGTCTTCCCGTTTACGCTCAAGGTCTTGGAAGCACCGCCCAAGTTACTGCCAGATTTTGCAACCAGCTTCAGGCGAGACGCAGACGATGACACGGTAGGTTGAGGGGTCGTCGAGGTGGATCCAGCAGCAGACTCGGGGCGCGACGTTGAGTTGGTCGAGTTCTTGGATGCGAGAAATGTGCGGTTCACGGAAACGGACTTGAAGCTCTGGGGCTTCTTAGCGGTGGACAGAGACCGCACATGGCCCTTTTCGCTGGATAACTTGGTGGGGTCTGCTTTGAATGCCTCCGTGTCCGAAGCGTCACTAACGCTAGCCTCTGCGGAGTTGACAAGCTCGTCAACAATGTCAGCGATCTGCTTATTCTCGATGTCGTCGACCGTTCTACTGGCGGCAATGCTCAATCGGTCGTCATTTTGAGAGTCAGATTCCGTTGAAGCAGGCTGGTTCTGTGGAGAATTCGCGGAGGTTAGCGAAGACATGTCTCTGGAATAAATGGTATAATCAGGGCGTCAGGCGCCTTTGTACGCAACAAGTTTTACACGTAGAGCGGAAAGAAGATCGAAGATGGCAAGGCGCATGAGTAGTGTAGCGTGATTACACTTCGGCTGGACGCCCCAGACACAGAACAGATGCAAGCCTCGGGCCAAAGATGCAGGGCCACGAGCGAGAAGCGGAAATAGACGGCAGATGCTACTCACAGGTGATGGCTCGTTCACAGATACATCGACAGGCCCTCCAACGGTGGCTTCCGTAGCCATCATCCGGGTGTAGGCAATGCGTGGCGCGCAGGTTTGCTTGATGCGAGTAGGGCAACGAGTGTGTGTGCGTACGTATGTATGCGATGCGATGCGATGGCGATGACGATGCGTAAGGCCGGAGAAAAAAACGTGCTGTGCTGCCTTGTGCCGTCGAATGATCTGAGCTAAAGCAGCGGAGACAGACGGCCGGTCGAAAATGGATGTGCTGTAAGGTTTGTACTTGGCGTCAGTCGCGGGGGTCCCGGGGACGAGTGGTCGCGCTCGCAGACAATGCGCGAGGTGAGCCGCGGAGGGGAAACAAAACTCGCTACGCAATGCACGAGGTGGTGGTGGTGTACAGAATGGAAATGAAAATGGAAAAGTACAGCTCAAGGATTCAATACACTTCCTTCGTCGTGGTTGCAAAAGTTGCGGCGAGTCCCAAGCTCTGGGTTGACTGTTAAAAGTGGAGAAGGATCACCTAGCGACGGCCCTAGAGACTGGAGAGGCTGAGCAGACTTGGCTGAGCGCAGCAGGGCAACAGCTGCGAGCCGATCATGACAGCTGCGAAGTTGCCTTGCCTAGTTGGCGACCACAGGTAAAATGAAGTACTTCCTAGATAACGTACCTACATTCATGTAAGGAAAAGCCCTTTCTTTCTTTCAACACATGCGTGCATGCGTCCACTAGTTTGTCCGTTATCAAAGAAGTGCCCATGCTACCTATGCGCTACCATTTACCCAGGCTCCAATTGTACCGACCTATCCGCAGAGCCTGACCAAGATTCATCAACACACCCCTACCTATAGGAGCCTATATGTAGCCAAAGAGATAATCATACTGTAGGTACATTGGGGTAAGGCACACTGCCGTGCGTCACCCTTCGATTCAGATGAAAACCATACCGTATGAAAATACAGCTCATAACAAGAATCTCTATGACAATGAAAGGAAAGAGGAAAGAACGGGTGACAGGCTGTCGGTGCATTCAATAGAGAACACAATGAGGTCGGTATTTGTTTTGCCAAACGTAGACAGAGGGCGGTCATGAAAACTCAGCAATAGGTAGCATGAACTGGAACAAATGGAATTTTGATTTAATGCGATAAAAGGGTCTTCTCGCTTTGCTAGTACACGGCAGCCTACAAGGCAGCGCCCATCATCTTATATATACAATGAGATCGTACCCTTCTATTCCTTTCTCAACATCTAGTGCGCGTTGTTCTTGTGGTGGCCTGTCCATGGTCAGTAGCTGGCAATATGGTCTGGTCGAGCTCGCTTAGATGCCATCAAACTTACGGAGGTGGAAGTAGTATGTCATGGGATACCCCACAACCAGAATAAGAGCAATGGCGTGGACAATAGCTACAATCATTTGACGTTAACCCAGAGTGTCCCTTTTCCGATACAATAGAGGAGTTGAAGCTCCCAGGTCTCGGACATACGCTTTGCTGTTGGGTTCTTGCCAAAGTGCTTGGCCTGGTATCGGCCAAAGAGACCGGTGGGCTTAACCTCGGGGGCTGGGCCACGGGGAAGCTTCTCGTAGAAACTGACTACACGCTTCATACGGACGGCATCAGGTGCGGCGCCGATGGCCTAAGAACAAGACGTCAGGACTCTATCTTTATGTCGCATCCCATGCCCCAATCCGTTCTAGTAACGTTTTTGAGGTCATCGAGTCGAGCATGCTATGAAGCCGTGCGCACGCAATATCGTAGTCAAGAGCAGAAGTCGAACCGCGAGAGCAAGCGGAGATCATGGGATAGGCATGGGGGGACATACAGTAGGCGAAGCCACCTTAAGACATGCGAGTTAGCGTCAACATCAAAATGGGCGATTGGTCCGACCAACCTTGGGAGGGATGAGGGTTGAGAGACCCCGACGAGCGACAAAACTCATGGTGACGGATGCGTGGACTCGGCGCGGTGGCAAGAGAAGGGAGAGGTAGGATCACAACGGTCAATTGACTAGCGACTAACGCCCGCAACTGCAGCTGTGTGATGGATGCGTCGGTGGATGAGGCGGGCTGGATCGGTGGTGGTGTTTCGGTCGGCAGCTTGAATTTGAGGTGAGCAGCACCTGCAGAAAAGACCTCGTCCACTGGTTGTCGGCACCTGCAGGCTGGGCTAGCCGCCCCAGCCAATCAGCGCTCCCTTCTGACCCACCCTAGCCGACCTACCTTACCACCAAGCTTGACGCTCGCTTGATGCTCACTGTCAATCGCATCACCTCGCCTACCTACTTGCCACAACCACCAATTGACGATTGACCCGCGCTTCGGGCATCCCGACTCGCAACAAAATGGCATCCCTACGAAGCCACACGGCTGCTCGGCTGCTGCGAGTTTCGACGCCGATGACGAGCCGACCGGCCATCGCTATAGCCCAGCGACGGTTAAAATCCGACGACGCTTCGACGTCCCTAAGCCGTCAGGACAATCTGCCTACTCCTCCCGAAACCCGTCCTGCCAATTCTCCCGACTATGGCGTCCACATCGACAAGGCCACGTCGTACGTTTAAACCTACCTCCTACGGCGAGAGTCAAAAGCCATATTGATCAGTATGCACCTGTAGGACATATACCCCCGTACCCAAGCGGGTTATGGATGGTAGCGAGGCCACCGATGTTGTTCCTGCTGCCGTTTTGTCGGGCGCCCCTATCGAACTCCAGGCGAGAACAGTGCGGTATGTGGCACCAGATTTCGCTATTCCTCTTTCCTCTTCAGCGCTCTAAACCATAACGCAGCATCTACCAACCGTCCAAACCCGCCACACAGTCCGGCACCTGGGGCTCCCACCATTGGCGAATGGATTGGGATGTTTTGGCTAAGGGACACCGATGGGAAAACCTATTGATGGGATGGCAGTCATCTGGCGATTTCATGCAAGGCACCAGAATCGAGTTCAAGACCAAGGAGGATGCTATTCGATTTGCCGAAAAGCAAGGTTACGAATACTTCGTTCAAGAGCCCAAACAGAGGGCTTTCACTCCGAAAGCCTACGCCAATAATTTCCTGTACTCGCCAAAGAAGTTGAAGCTTGTGCGGGCAAAGTAAATCAACGGCCAGGGTCGCTCGCAACACTAAGCATAGTTGTACATATAATTAGACGGTGGTATTTTACAAGCATCACGTATTGGATTTAATCATGTCAGTTGTGACTTGATGACCTTGCCAGGCCACAATCATCGCTAAACTCCGCCTTATGACGCCTCCAGGGGTTAACCGTGTAATGAAATGTGCCGGTTCCTTGTGAACACGCCGAACGCCGTCCAAATCTGCGTCCCCAGCCCGCAGCAGCATAAAAGTCCCTAAAACATATTGACATCCTCTCACGAGGCCTTAATCCATTTAACGCCGTCCTCATAATTCATCCGTGGATTTTTTTAGAGCCGTTATAATGGTCAATGATGAGGCGCTTCCAACGAGAATGGCTCGTTGAAGTCTTCACCTCAACAACCATAACGGAGTTATCTGCGCCATATACCGCTTTCTGCGGGATTTGCATCTTGATGGCAGATACTAAGTTGTTATCATCGGCTCGTGACCGTTCGAGATTGTGTCATGCCGGTCGTTATCATGATCGTTATCATCACCATCGAGACCCAGCTCAATTACTGCAGGCAAATCTTTTTTGGTTTCTTTACGTGTGACGTCCTCGCTCCAGACTCTCATTTGTACAAGCTGCCGGATCGCTGCTTCCTTACGTTGTTGTTGATATTCAAGAATCGCTTGATTCACCTGATCGGCTACATCCCTTCTGAGACCTGGCTGCAAAAGAGCGGACAGTGAAGGATCTAAGGAGTCATCTTGTGGGAAGACAAGTAGGGACATGGTCTTTTCTAGGTCCTCAAGAAACTCTGGCTTCGTCGTCGCTTTGGGACCCAGCTTGGTTTGTGCAAATTTTAACGCAGCTGAAATATCACGGTCGGGACTATTGTTGGACTTTCGAATCAGTTCCACTAGTTGTAAGCGCAGTAATGCAAATAGCAGAGCATCGTCGTTGTCTAATATCTTCACAGAAGTTAGTCTAACGGATCCTAAAATGTGTCAACGGCAGCAGTAGGCCTGGGTTAATGCTCATAGAAAAGTGGTTGCTTCTCATCAGTGATCCGTAGATCAATATGCGTGGTGCATGTGAAAACTCTTGTTCTAATCATAGCAAAGATAGGGGAAATAGGAGATAGATGCCCTACAGATGGAAATACTTGATTCAATTCCTGTAAGGCATTTTCAATCTCTCCTCTGTGTATGAATTTCTGGATCCTCAGCCGCTGCTGGATTGCAGACGTCGGTTGTTGAGGCTGTAGGTTAGCCTCAGATGAAAATTTAGCGGCAGCATTAGGATACCCGGCAACGGTGAGATAGTCGAGAATTAGTGCGTTGATGTCACTTTGCCATATGCATGTTAGCCACACATTCTCTTGCTTTAGGGGGAAGCAAGTAGAATTGACAACAGACTTGAATCAGAAATGAAAAAGATAAAAAATCGGTCTCCGCACGGGGTAGCTCAGAGAGATTCCCATTGATAATTTGTTACATCATTACAAGCAGGGATAGTATATCAAAGAAGGTGGACTTGAATTTACCTCTTTGGTGTCTTGACCGCTTCAACTTGCCGCGTAAAATCATGCTTGATGGTGATATTAGTCGTAGGTGTTGACGAGGTCTGTACGCGAGAAAAGTCAGTGAGATCCAGAAGCTCAGATTCAAGAGGACAGGAATGGCGCACCATCATGTCAACCAAGGATACGAGTTGCGCTGCACTAAACATTCGGTAGCAACAGGCTGTGATAGGACGAAGAGAAGTTAAGCAACTTTTATGGTGGTCTAGGTGATCGAGAATGGACCTCGATTGTCGTGCATAGCTCGTGAATTCTCTTGTCAAGTATTGATGAAGATAGGATGCAGGAGGAAGAGGAAGAGGCAAAGCTTGCGCATTAATTTAGGTGGGTTTGGAAAGAAAGAACCTTACAAAGTCTTATATTTACTGGTCCAAGCTCCTTGCCTGTGGCTCAATTTTTGTGGGGGCTCTGGATAGGTACTAGGGTATAAACGTATACTAGTACCTGTTCTAGCTAGGGGCATGGGCTACCCATCATTCCTTCTACCTACTGTACTCCGGGCATACCAATTTTTAGCTGGGAAGACTCTCGCTAGGTACTTACATAGGTAATCGGCCTTCAATCTTTGTAAATTCATTCATTCGATGTTGATGGTAACTATACTACTTACCGAGCTTACCTAGCTGGGCACTACCTATACGGCTTGCAATGGGCACCTGACTCTAGGTACAGGTTACAGCCGTGGCTGTGCGGCGGCTTTGCATTAGAACATTATAGCTCAGCCAATCACGGTCAATGCCCTATTGATGGCCTCCAGTGTAACAAGATCTTTTCTACCGCCCCCAGATAAACCAGGACTAATTACTAAATAATCCAAATCGAGGTAGATTAACCCGGTATAAACCTCTGAGGCATAAGCCCTCCTTACTCTCTTTAATTCTCTAGATTAGACAAGTTATACACTATCAGCCCGGATGGCTCCGTTCTGTAGATAAATACCTAGTCGTTTTAGACCCTTTTTTATTTTCTTTCGCCTCTCTCTTCCAAACACCGCAGCCCCCCATATGAGCAGGTTGTCTTGGCGGGCATGTACGCATAACATCTGACATCTGCTCATGTGCGTCTTCGCCGTCGATCTCCTGCTGAATACTAGAGTTCTTCAAGATCCGCACATACCTACCGCGTAGGTTGAGCCCTTGATGTCTTCCATTCCAATTATATACTCTATCATTGTCAGGTAGTAGAAATGGATACTGGTAGCCGCTCGCTGGCCCTCGCAGCCGATAAGAGTGCGGCCACCATGGCAAAACGTGCACACTACAGCCCACCGTGGGCTGACCTTAGCATTATCGGCATTGCTGGGAGCTCCGGCTCGGGCAAATCAACTCTCTCGCAGGCCATCGTGAGCAAGCTGAATTTGCCTTGGGTGGTGATCTTATCAATGGTTAGTCATATACTACGAATCCCCCGCGGGTCCTAGTTGGGCTAACCTATTTCAGGACTCATATTATAAGCCGCTGGACCCTGAGTCATCCAAGAAGGCATTCATGAATGAATATGACTTTGACTCACCCGAAGTAAATATAACACTCCGTTGTGAAATGCCTTGTTCGGTGTTGATGCGGCCTTTCACAGGCCATCGATTTCGACGCGCTGCTTGGAACTCTTAAAGACCTCAAGGCTGGGTAGGTACAACTGCTGATGCTTCTCGATGAGCTCTTTTTGGGTCCGTACTACATGGAAAGTACTAAGTTGGCACCTAGTAAACGTGCCGAAGTTCCAGTGTACTCTTTCGAGAAGCATCAGCGATTGGAAGAAACGACGATTATTTACTCCCCCCATGTTCTCATCCTCGAAGGCATATTTGCTCTTTACGATCCGAGGGTGATGGATCTTATGGACATGAGGGTAAGCATAGCTCAGCATACTCTGAGCTGTGAGTATTTGTGTTGATTCGATGACAGATCTACTGTGAAGCAGACGCAGATACCTGTCTCTCAAGAAGAAGTCAGCACTCCTATGGCCATCGCGAACCAGATAATTATATTAATGCGCTGCTCTTTTAGTTTTGCGCGATGTTAGAGATCGTGGTCGAACCGTAGAGGGCTGTATCAAACAATGGTTCGGTTTCGTAAAGCCTAATTACGAGAAGGCAGGCTACGTTCCGCTTAGGTTCCAACTGCTCATCTAGCTGACTGAGTCCTGCAGTACGTTGTGCCGCAGAGAATCCAAGCCGGTATGTAACTGGCACATAGCAACCCTGCACTTTAGTGCCTACTAAATACAGACAGATATTATCGTGCCCAGGGGAATTGAGAACCGAGTGGCCATGAGTAAGTTGATTCGACATTCAGCGCCCAGACTTTGCTAATACCGTAAAGCTATGGTCACTCAGTACATAGAGAGAAAGCTGGTTGAGAAGTCTACACATCACCGTGCCGCGCTAAAAAGCTTAGAGGCTGGATTCGAAAGTGAACCTCTTTCGAAGCGTGTAGTAATCCTTCCAGAGACCCCTCAGCTCAGGGGCATGAACACACTGATTCAGGACCTTGATACGTCCAGCGAGGACTTCATCTTCTACTTTGATAGGTTCTCATGTCTTCTGATTGAGCAGTGAGTGCCGCCCGAGCATCTTATAGTAGCTATCGTACACTAATGTCAAATACAGGGCATTGAATAACGTTCACTTCAAGGAATTGACTGTTGAAACTTCAAGCGGGATACCATATCACGGCTTAGCCCCCAAGGGCGAAGTGAGCGCTGTATTGGTCCTGAGGGGTGGAGCTACTTTTGAAGCAGGGCTGAGGAGAGTGATCCCGGACTGCCGCACTGGGCGACTCTTGATCCAATCTAACATCAGGACGGGGGAACCGGAACTACACTACCTAAAGTTGCCTAAAGATATTAACGAACATGAAAGTGTGCTGCTCCTCGACTCGCAGATGTCGAGTGGCGGCTCTGGTTTAATGGCTGTTCAAGTCTTGGTCGACCATGGCGTACCACAAGATCGCATCGTCTTTGCCACATACTCCGCTGGACGCGTTGGCATACATCGTCTAACGAAAGTATTTCCAGAGATAGCGGTGGTAGTTGGGAACTTGGTGCCAGACATAGAGGAGAGATGGGTCGAAACTAGATACTTCCGTTGCTGACCGTCTGAGTCAGCTGTTCACGACCAAAAAAATAAAGATACGCACCAAGACACCTCACCTAAGTACCTAGGTAGGTATGTAAGACAATATCCGCGTTTTGGTCTTCATCACACATGATGCGTCTCATTAAGTAGGCAAGATTGGCCGTTTCGTTGTCACCAGGCGAGCCTCGGCGTTTCAATGCATATGCCGTCGATCTCATTAGCTCGAGGCTCGTATAGAATTGACCAATCAGGGTCCATAGACTGAGCAGCTAAACCCTCAGGCACGAGTCGTATACAACCAGCCTATCTGACCATTATTGACTGGCAAGTATGTAGAGGGTCAAGTCTATCGTTCCATTGAAGAATATCAGGAAAAAAGTATAAAAGGTTTAGTTTTTGCAGTCTCCTCTGTCCTCTCTTCTGCTCTATCTCATCATCTCGTCCTATTTCATTGTCCTCACTAAGACTCTCACCACCGCTCTCAAGCACGCCAGAACAGGAACGAATTAAAGTTAATCACTTATCACAATGCCCGGAAAGAAACCAGTCCTCGTCTTCTGTCCCGGGGCGTGGTGCGCCCCTGAATACTTCCGACTTACAACGGATATCCTCACAAAAGCCGGCTACACCTGCTTGACAGTCTCTCTGCCTAGCGTAGGCTCAGAACTAAGACCCAAAGATGCCCCTCCCATCACCCACGGTCTCCAGACAGACGCTCAGGCTGTCCGGGACGTCGTCATTCCACAACTCGACGCAGGGCACAACGTGGTGCTCGTGTGTCACAGCTATGGCGGCGTGGTGACCGCTGAGGCAGTCAAGGGCTTGGACAGGGCTTCACGCGGCCCAAACACCGGCGCCGTCATCCACCTGGTGTACGTAGCCGCCATTATCCTCGATGTCGGCGGCCAGGTGTGGCCCGGCGGCAAGCCACCTGAGAACGAGTACATCGTCGACGGCGACCTCTGCTGGCGCAACCCCGAGGCGACGGACCCCAAGGTCTGGCTCTCCGGCTGCAATGAGGAGCAGTTGATGCTCGTCGGCTCGTCCATACGCAGCCATACACGCAAGTGCTTCGAGGACAGGGTGACATATGTTGGCTGGCGAGACATTCCCGGCACCTATGTGCGCGCCAAAAAGGACCTGATGCCAGACATGATGGCCATAGCACCTAAGGGCCACAAGTTTGAGGATGTCCTTGAGGTCGATGCCGATCACTTTGCGTTTTGCAGCGCTCCCGAGGAGGTAGCTGATGTCATTCAGAAGGCTTCGGAGAAGGCAGTAGCCAATACGGCGTAATACTGTTGGCCAGTGATGCCTTGCACATCGGCTTCATGATGCTGCTGTATAATTATTATAGATGATAACATCTCTACTTCTTTACGGAATACTTATGTAAACAAAGAAAGAAAATACGTATAAATGTGCAACGTCCCTTTTAAATAGCTCTGAGACTTCTCAAGTGTCACAGTTAATGAAACAAAATATGAATTTTGAACTAGCGGAAATAGATCAGGATCCAACTAAAAGAATAGATCTAACAAGGTAGAGCTTACTCATGATCTGTCTAACAAGAATTCGAATTCGAACTGCAAGAACCTACCACGTGAGATCCATTAATAGTCTCGCGCGTTAGAGGTAAGGAATAAGCTTTGCGATTGTTGACAATAATCAACAATTCTCCCAAGGTAGAACTATCTTGCGGGCAAGATAATACCCTGTGCCACATCACGAACTTCAGGTAGGCTAAGGTCTAACACCTCAACTCGTCGGCAATCAGGTTCGAAAGCTCGTTGTACCAACAGTATTGATTAAGTAGGGGGTGTGTCGAACTTCCAGCTCCCGAAATCCTGTGGTGCGGCCTGCTGAGTACGAGGCTGTTATATGCACATGTTATAGAGCAGAGGCCATGGAAAATATAGCTCGTGATCCTCCTTACTGTTGGTTTACACTGCAGTTGGAGTTTCAGGGGAATCCCCGCAAGGTTTCGTTTGCCCCCCTATCGCTCAATTTTCTTAGAGCCAACGTGATAAGAGTTGGGATGTAATTGTCGCTAACATATACTCTGGTCGTAACTCCCACGCCTTTCTGTTCTGGTGGTATCTCTACTCATTGAATTTGTGCATTATACATGTATTAACCCGTGGACTTACATAAGCCCAGATTGTGGTAGGTATCCTCTCCCCTATCTGTACAACCTGAAGCTACCTTTCCGTGCCAATCATTTTGTCTTTAGATCAGGTTTTCCAACCAATTCTCATCGTATTTCTCTCAGCCCGTTCCTATCTATCATTCCAGTCATGGGGTTGCTAGGCTGTTTCAAGGTCGTATTGACTTACCTCATTCACTTCGTTGTGCCGTTGGTATGGACTTCATTCTCGCCTCTGTTCCCTCTCCCAAAGGCCTCGTGAGGTGTGTTTAGCTAATAGTGAGATT
The DNA here is from genome assembly GCA_022578765.1 of Xylaria sp. FL0933. Lineage (NCBI taxonomy): Eukaryota > Fungi > Ascomycota > Sordariomycetes > Xylariales > Xylariaceae > Xylaria > Xylaria sp. FL0933. Next base: position 207,560 of record MU389740.1, read on the forward strand.
ATCCGGTTCTTTTGGTCGGTGTCTATCGTATGAAGCTACACCCGCTCAGGAAGTTCCTTGATCCTTTGCTTGTGAGATTGTCCGACTGTTATAGAGGGTTCTACGTCATTTCAAAGCGGACATATCTGAACATATGGAATAATCACGTCAAATATGGCGCCGTGGTACGACTTAGCCCGAATCGATTGCTATCCAACACAGCCACCGCAGTGCATGGTATACGCTCTCATCTTAGTAGCCTGTAAGTTAAAATTTATACTAAGGCAAATTTAGATATATATCAGAATCCGAACATGACCAAATCCGGGCTGTATATCTTTCCTCGCCTAGGTAGATTTCCCAGTGTTTTTAGTACCTTAGAGACGAAACACCACCGTCAAAAGCGGCAGTTCTTCAGTCAAAGCTCTAAGTGATCGGTCAATGTCCATCTTCGAACCTACGATACTCGAGCATATCGACACTTTTCTCGAGCTCTTACTCAAGTCAACCCGTACTCCCAATCCAGTTGATATGTCGAGCCATTGCCAACACCTTAATTTCGACATAATCGGGGACCTAGCTGTCGTACAACGCTTGAAACTTCAATTGGATAATACAAATCGCACTCTTCTTCGCTTATTGATTATTGCGAAGTACCGCGTTAACATGATTATGCATTTCCCTCCACTCCGGATCTTTAATCCGGTCTTAAAGATGATACCGTCTCGTCAGGCGCGTGATTTGCGCGGATTCTGGCCAATATATTCGCAGCTCGGAAAGCTCAAAGCGCTGAGAACAAGCCGGACTTGTATTCGGTCTTAGCGAAGCCTGCCTCCGATGGAGTTTTTGGAAATGTCTGGTCGGAGATAGTCTTCTTCATCACAGCCGCTTAGATACTCACTCTATTACTCCATGAGAGGACCAGGGCTTACTGAAAATTAGGGGGTACACCACCAGCAACAACTGTCTGTGCTCTTTTCTTCTACTTGTCACGAAACCCAGAGTGTTACAGATCCCTTGCAAACGAAGCCCGCTCTACCTTTTCAAGAGCCGACAAGATCAGATCAGGGCCTCAGTTATCAAATTACAAATACCTGCGTGCTTGCATTGATGAACCGCTGCGGATCAGTCCGCCGTCTTTAGCATCACTCTGGCGAGAACAGTCGGAGGGCACCGGAGATTTCGGGACTCTCGATGGACATGTGATTCCGAAAGGCACACAGGTTGGTGTGAACATCTATGCCCTGCACCACAACGAGGAGTATTTCCCGAGCCGTATTCCTTCAAACCAGACAGATGGTTGGAAATTAGGCAGCGCGAGAATCCGGAGAAATCTAGCCTCCGCTCGGAGATGCACGATGCTTTCGTACCTTTCATAGTAGGTCCACGCTCCTGTGCAGGCAAGGCGATGGTTTACCAAGAAGTAAGCCTCATTGTCGCAAAGACTCTTCGGTACTTCGATTTTGAGCGGTGTCCGGGGCCATTGGGCGATGTTGGAAGAGGATAATCGAGCAACCAGAACGGGAGAAACCGAGTTGACGAGTTCCAGTTGTTTGATGTGTTCAATTCTCACCATCAGGGGCCCAACCCAGCTTTCAAAACTCGAGGGGATTTCTCCAATGATCTCGAGCCACACACAGGATTGGTAGGCTAAGATGATCAACGCCTTTTCGATAAGTGAGGCGGACAAATGGGACCGCAAGATGTCCTGTAACCTAGCCGAAAGGGTAGGGTGTAGAAGCCTTCGCATTACCTGACCTAGAACCCAGGCAAGACGAACGTCATAATAATTATACTCTTGGCATGTTGCGCTCGCATTTCGTATTTGAGAGATTCACGGGCTTAACTCGTCTCCGTGAACCGGAATATCTTTACGCTTCTCTACCCTTGACCGTTGGATCGCCGGTGAGAGTTCTTGGTTGAGATGATTTGGCGGCTCACGGACCCTCGCCTGAATTTGGGGGCAGCACTCCTTACTGATGAACTCATAGAGGTCCGCAAATCTGTTTCTTTCATATAGATGTACAGGATAGTTGCTCTTCTTTTAATGGAAAATACATTGAAACTGACCTCAAACTCCCGCAGCCATTGGTGAGTGACTGAACTCCAATCGAGTTTCTTTCATTACCCCCCTCACGTACCTAGTAGCAAGAAGCCGAATCTTAAACCTGCAACGCATGTGCTATCATTAAGCACTCTAGCTAGCTTTATCGTCTCTATATATACGCCCATTAACTCGTGTCTTGATATCATGCGCATCCATACCGAATGGTAGACCTATTGACTCATCTTCAAATATGGGTACACTCGAGGGCCCTAATCGTCCGACCGACAAAGCCACCTTACCCATGGTAAAACATAGTGGCCAAGGTATCTCTCATGCAAATTTTCTATCCTCATCGTGTGTTGTATAATCTGGCAAATCAACGCCAAGAACTCCAAACACCGCAATGCTATGCTTCCTCCAATGGCATCTTCCATAAACATACATGCCGTTACAGGTACGTGACCTAGTTATCGAGGAGATGATAGTCAAACATTTCTGGACCTCCCTCTTATTTGGTTCATAAGACTCGGTCCTAGACTTCTTCGATTGCACAGTTGGGGTGGAGCACGTAGACAACCTTCTGTGAGGCTCCTGCTGCGGTCTGAGAGTCTGCTGCGCCTTCATCGGCTAAGCCTTCACCACGTACGGCCATCAGGATATTGTCCTATTATTTAAAAGATCGTTAGAAATACGTTTTGATAGTCCAGTTTCAGAAATCGATGATAATTCTGGGTAAGGCCCAACAATTCTGTGGGCAAACTGGTGTAAGAGAAATATTGGTTTGCGAATCGAACATACCTTGACCATCTTCTTGAGTACCATCTTGGTGATACCCATCTCACGATGGTAATCCTCTTCTCCATCGAGTTCGTCCTCCTTCTGTTCAAGGTACCACTGAATGAGTTCCTCGCCATCAACGCCTTCGCCAGTCCCGCTAGCCTCGTCATCGTTTACGCGCGACACGATAATGTTCACCATTGAGATGTACTTCTCATACGTGATGGCTGTCTTCTTGCGCGCGGCAGCACTTGACCCGCTAGCCTCGGCTTCAGCATTTTCATCGCCCATCGCCTCATCACCTTCGGCATCCCGATCTTGCGAGGTTGCAGCTGCAGTGCCCGATGCTTCATCTGCGGCTGCAAGGAGAGCAGCTGAGTCTTCGGGTGCGTCATACTCATCTTCCATCTCGACGTCGTCGTGTTCAACGGAAATGATACTCTGGCGTAGCAGATTAAATGCTTCATCAACGAATTCCGGCACGATCTCCTCAACACAGTTTGCCTTGGCAATAGCCTCGGACAGGCGAATCAGACTTTCTAGCTGTCGGACAGTGATTCGATAGCTGTTTTTGCCGATCCCGCCTTGGGCGTCGTCAGCACGGAGCTCTTTGTACTTGGTTACGAGGCGCTCCTTGGCCTCGTCTGTGAACTCTGGCCGAAAGGTCCGTGCGAAGCGAATATACCTCTGCAGGCACTCCGTGCTAAATTCAGGCTCGATAGCAGCATCGCGTAGCGCGTGGATACCCACAATGTGCTCGGCAAGATGACGGTCGACCGATTCGTTACATTCATCGAGAATGACGAAGAATAAATCGAAACGTGACATGATGGGTGCCGACATATTAATGTTTGCTCGAAGGGTCATTTTGCGGTTGTACCGTCCAGCTACAGGATTGGCGGCAGCAAGAATGGACGTCCGGGCGTTAAGGGTAGCCTGGATACCAGCTTTCGCAATGGAGATTGTCTGCTGTTCCATGGCTTCGTGGATAGCCACCTGGTCAGCAATGTCCATCTTGTCAAACTCGTCAATGGCGCATATCCCGTTATCTGCCAGCATTAAGGCTCCGGCTTCAATCGTGAATTCGCCTGTTTCTTCGTCCTTGACCACCGCAGCCGTAAGACCGGCTGCTGAAGAGGCTTTACCCGATGTGTACACTGCTCGCGGGGCGAAGGAGCACACGTATTTTAGAAACTGGGATTTCGATGTTGATGGATCTCCCACAATGCAAATGTTAATATCACCTCGCAAAGCCATCCCTTCGGCGGTGTTCTTATGGACACCCGACATAAGTTGTAGCAGAAGACCCTTCTTGACGATTTCATGGCCATAGACTGTCGGCGCGATTGATTTAACAAGTCGTGAGTAAATATGATCGCTATGAACCATCTCACGAAGCTCTTCGATCTCACTGGGAGTCATCGAGTTCAGAACAGCAGCTTGCGCATCCTCCACGGACTCAGCGGTCTCAGCTGATGTTTGCGTCATAGAATTAATGATCTCGTTGACTTGCCGGCTTGCTGATTGTCCAGGGGTGGTGGTATCGGGGGTTACCATGTTGGCAAGAAATGCGAGACGGTACGTAAGATCCCGCACACCAAGGGATTTAAGTCCCGAGACACCGCTACCACCAACATCATTATTGCGGGGAGCGTTACGATCGTCTCGGACAGCTGAAGGACGCACACCGGGGAGACCAAGCTGGCTCACGTCTGGAACTACGATTAACGCACCCGTGAATATACACCGCTCTCCTGCCTTGGCACGGTCGACTATTTCGCCGCGGAGGATCACGTCCATGGTTCGGGGCATACTACCCGTAGGTATTTCCGAACTGTTCTCCTGAATACGTACCTTTTGCCAATCAACGAAGGTACTCTGTCGAATATCGAGCTGCCACGCTAAACGGTTGCCACATTCAGCATTGGGGCATTGTGTGGGCTCGGTATACCTAAACGTCTGCTCAACGTTGGGGACTGGCGTACGACATGCTTCACAATTAAAGGTTGCCAATGACAGCTCGGGCCGGACTTCAGAAGTTCGGGTCACCGTACCAGAGATGGAAAGTAATTGGCCAATGTTCTTGGCTCGTAAGCTTCGGATTCGCGACACCAGAGGTAAATTGTAGAAAGCGATGGCAAACAGCTTGTCGGTCTGTTGGTTTGCTGTCTTGCTCCCCTGTGAATCGGACTGACTGGCGGAGCCGACATTACTTGCGCCTGACGTCGTCTGATTGCTCGACGTAGTTGCTTGCCGATGCTCACGGAAATACTGCGGCTCGTGCTTGGCTATCATGTTGTGCAAAGCGTGTGTAAGAAAAGGGAGGAATCGGTAGTATTGCGTATTGATAGCATTGGCGAGACCGCCGTTCTGGTAGGAGGCGACATGGTCGTAGTTGACGTAGAAGGTGGAAAGCTGGTACACGCGCATGTTGTGAATCTGCGCAATGTAGAACCTGTCCGTGGTCCTGCTCGAGCCCGGCTGCTGCCCTGATGCGACGGGGTCCTCGATGTATCTGAGACGGGTAGTGTTAATGGCGCCTTTTCCGCAAATAGCGACACAACTCCTCTCCCCCGGCAGACCGAGAATAGACATACTCTTCAATAAAGTTTTCAAAATGTTCTTGCACCGTAATACCAATCCGGTCCTCGACTCGGGGAATGGTGGAGGGGTCGTTGCGTCTTCTTACGTGTCCCGGGATCTGGTCGTCTGCGAAGCCGTCGCCTTCGTCGTCGCTGGGCGCAGCCAGACTCTCGGATGGAGGCGCTCGCGGTCTCGCTGATGAGCCTCGTTGATATTGCCTCGGTTTAGGCGTCATTGCAGACCCCGAGGGGGCATCCGACATGGTGAAGCCGGCGTCGCTTGGCGTCGCCATTGTTGTGTAGTGAATTCTATTCTCAAGGCAGTCCACTTGAAGAGGGAAAGAAACTTTGAGAGTAATGAAGGGGAGACGGTTAAACAGTTAGATAGAAGCGCAACGTAATCGCTATGCGCTATGTTTAAACAGCAGTGGAGAGCCGACGGGATGGAAAATACATAGATAGGTAGAACGAAGGCGGAGGGGCTAGATTAGACTGAGTCGCGTCGCGTATTTTCGCGTTCTAATTGGTGCTCGAGCGCGTTAAGTGGTTGCATGGTTGGTTGGTTGGCTAACCGGGGTGCATATCAATACTAGCTACATGCATATCTTCTTTAATCAATTTCTGCTTATCATCGTCTTCGCATTATTCAACAACTGGGCTCAGCACTGAAATTTCAACGTTCCAATTCGAGCATATACTTCAATTTCACCGTCATGCAACTTCATCAACACCAATCCATCTTCTCTCTGAGTGCGTGAGGTCATTCCGCTGAGTGAAAACAATCTCCGTGGTATTTAATGTCGCCTGGCATACCATCTAATTAGTACACTAAAAAGTCGCCGAAATCAGTTGCAAGTGAGCTAAGATTTCATCTCACCATAATGTCGGCGTAGACACGATAACGCTCTGTAAAAAAAGATGGCGCAAGAGCTGTCATCGAATTGGAAGAAACTCCAAGCTAAGATCAGGGCGGAATCTTCCACCACTCCAGCTCCGGCATCAAAAGACCCAACGTCCCTAGGCCCTCCAAGTAAGAAGCGGAAATTTACACACTCCGCCGAAAAGGGCCCAAGGTCAAAGAAGCCCATTTTAAATAGTGTTTCGTCGAAAGCGAAGAGACAGTACCACCGCGACGCAGCGTCCAAACAGAGCAGATCGTCCGACTACTCGGATGTGATGGGCGTTACTCAATCGTCAGCAATCGTCAAAGGCACACCCGCAACTATCACGCCATCACTTGCTCTCTGGGCCGAAGAGAATGACTTGACGGCCGAGGACTTGGCTGAAGCCTACAATCTTGGATCTAGGCGGGGTCGCACTTCCTCTTCTGCTGTCATATCCACCAAAGAAGTTGCAGAAGATAAGCGCCGTGTCAACGAGGGCCTAGCGCCCGGCGTCGAAGTCGGCAAATATATCGCCATAGACTGCGAAATGGTAGGTGTAGGGCCAGAAGGATACGATCATATGCTAGCACGCGTAAGCTGTGTAGATTTCCACGGCAAGCAGGTGTACGACTCCTTCGTTTGCCCCCGCCAACGCGTGGTAGATTACCGCACAGAAATTACGGGAATCACTGCCTCTAAACTACGGGCACCTACTGCGCGGCCTTTCGAGGAGGTGCAAGCTGCCGTCGCTGATTTATTGAAAGGCCGGATCCTTGTCGGGCACGACGTGAGACACGATCTGGCCGTCCTCGAGCTCAGTCACCCAACGCCGCAGATTCGCGACACTGCACGGCACTCGAGCTTTCGCAAATTTGGACATGGACCGAAACCGGCATTACGCGTCCTTGCTAAAGAAGTGTTGGGTCTAGATGATTTCCAAAAGGGAAAGCATTCTAGCATTGAAGATGCCAGAGTCGCTATGCTGCTTTTTCGCGCGAAAAAGTCGGAATTCGATGTTGAGAATGCAAGCCGCTACGGGGCGCCCTCGACGGTGGATGGCACGTCAGGCCCTAAGGTGAAGCCAAAGGGGGCAAATCTCCAGAAGGGCAAGAAGAAGAGGAAAAATAAGTGACGGCTCGGGACGGAACAGGATATTCCACGACCAAATATCCACAGCTTCCCGTCTTATGCGTGACGATAATCAGTACTGATAAGCCATTGATCGAGTAATCATTGTCTTCTCTTTGCTGCCACGTCTACCGATATAGCAGGTAGGAGCTGGGCTTGTATTCGAGTCTACTCGATGGTACGGGACTCGACGAAAACAACCCTCTAGTTCTCGATGAGACTTCTTCGCAACTTCGATTGGTCCTGATACAGCCACACCAGGCTGGTATCTCTTTCTTTCGTAAGCAAGGAGCCCTAGCGTGGGCGGTGTGCCGCATTCCGAGTCCAGAGTTCCCTCCCGCCCCTCCCCGCCTCCTCTGGTGCCGTGGTACTTGAGGGGAAGCGGGATTTGGACTTATGAGAGAAAGAATTCATATAAAACCCCTCGAGGATCTTCGTGCTCTCCCAGACGTTGCAAAAACCTTTCGGTGTGACTTCCGTCGTTGCCAGGATGACGACTAGACCTGAACTAGCTGTACGAACTGTTGGTAAACAGAGCCTCACATAATTACGTTGATGACTGGGCTGATGAAAGGTACCAGCGTCTCCACAACACGAGTCTCTTTGTCCTCTTGGATGACCTATAACGATAATTAGAAAATTTATACATTCTCAATGGCTCTCACAATCACTCCGGCGCCACAAGTAGAATATAGGTGCTCATATCAAGGCGCCAACCTTACAGTTAACTGCTACTGAAGGGTGACCCAAGTATGTGTGATGGTGCCTCACTCGATAAGGTTCGCTAAGTTACTGCTTTCCACCCCTTGTTCTCCGTTCTTCACTCAGTACTCGTGCGTGGTATTTTCCACTGGCTTGCGGCCCACAACCATAAAGATTGCTTCCGGGTGTAACGCAACCCCCTTTTCAGTCTCGACTACGGCCTTCGTCAAATGTTCCGCCCAAAATTCTTTAGTAAGATCGGCTTGAGGATCAGTGTCTTTTGATGGAAGCTGTGAAACATAGTCTTCCCATATCATGAGACAGTCATCAGTCCATCCTCTATAATCCTCCTTGCGGGTGAATGTTTTAGTCATGTAAACCTCCCCGAATTTATGTCTAGCGAGATGTTGATCCAACTCGGCAAGGTAATCGGACTTGCATCCCCTTTTGTCGCTTCTGGGTCTCTGAGTATCGACGAGAGTCTTGCACGCAGATTTCTCACGCGTTGGAGTGGCTTGTTGGACAAGAAAATAAGGGGCTGGTTCTTCCCATTGAAGCCAACCACCTGGCTTAAGCATAGCGAGGACACTAGACAGCAGAGGTTCAGTGTCTGCGTTCAAAATAAGGCTCACGGCCGCCCGTACGTGGACTACATCATATGCGCCGATGAGTTCACGGGGAAGGGGCTTGGCAAAAACGTCGAGAGTTTCCAAGGTGATTGACTCCGGGAGGAAGACAGGCGCAGGAAACACTCTATCATTGATGTCAAAACCGTCCAGGGTAGCAGAGATACCCCTATTGGCAAGCTCGCGGCTTAGGTCTATCAGCCAGATCGCGTTACCACAAGCGAGGTCAGCAACTCTGAGTGGGCTGGAGGGCACCTTTAGGATAGCTTGTTCAACATGCTTCTCTAAGAGGAATCCGAGCGTGTTCTGGAAGAGCATATGCTGAAGGTGCAGACGCGCCGAACTCATGAAATTCCGAGCCGGTGCCCGCCAGTAGGCTAATGGATCCCACACGGCTGGTTTGACGACTGTGGCCATTGCTGATTGTGAAGATCAGAGAATAAAGTGGGAGAAATCGTAACGCTTAGTGAGATATGCTTGGGCTCGTCCTGAAGAGAGTCGACTATCAGCGACAGTCTTCTCCAGACGTTTACGTTTCCGATAGGAGCGAAGTCAGGATATAAATGACAGTCTACGAAAGAAGGTAGAGAGGCTCAGGTTCATGACAGATATTTGCGTGTTAAGTTATGCGCCTCCATGGATGATGCTACCTTTCCACATGTTTCCTCTTCGTCGACGAAACATCTTCCTCATCCCGGCCCTCAGGTAAGAAAATAGGAGCGTGGCGTGTCTTTGGTACCAGACATTCGGTCTGAGCCAGTCCAAGGCTCGTGGAGGGTTGCACAGAGTCTGTATGCAGATAAGGATACCTTACGCAATTGGTTTGGAATACATCAAGTAATATTTATGGCGTTTCTATGGGTCGGCTTTGTAGTGCAGAAGCACCGTGAAAACCACTCGTGGGGGAAGGTCTAGCTCGATTCTGGGGGTAGCATAGATCGGGCTGGGCGAGGCGTTATGAAGCGCAACTAGGCTGTAGTGATGATTATGATGGCACGCTGCCTAGAAAGCGCGATAGTGTGTAGAAATGTTGGATTAAGAAGACAGATAGAGATATTTGGTGTCTTTGTGCACAATGACTCAAGGCGCAAGAAACAGAGGGAGATGATTTATGCTTCTAATCACATTTACCAGAGTATCAAAGGGGTATCTATAGCCCAATACCACAGACCGGTCATCTACCGGCGCCACCAAGACTTCTTATCAGCAACTCTCTCGTCCTCCTCTGCGTCGCTCTCCTTAACAACGCGCAAGAAGACGCTTTCCATCGTCGCGGCAGAGATGGAGTAACAGTCAAGTCTGAGCTGCTCCTTATGCGCCTCCAGCGTCTCAATCAGATACCGCGTAAAGCTCTGCGTACCACTACTACTACCCTGTATCGCATCGCCTGAAGATTGCCGTGACGGGACCTCGCTATCCGCGGGGACAATGAAGCGGACTTGGCCACCGAGATTCTCTCCCTCGAGCTTGATACCCGGGAACGTGTCGCGCACCCAAGCAGCGACGTCCCCCATCTCCTCGGCTGTCGACAGCGGGGCGCTCTGCAGGATAAGGTGGACGTGGTACTCGTTGCTGTGGGTCTTACGCAGCGCCTCGGTGGTGCCGATGGCGAGCAGTCGTCTGGCGATGATGGCGGCGCGCGTGGCGAGCGCGTCAGCCTCTTCCATTGAGTGCGTGGTGATGAGGACGGAGCGACCCGGGGCCACGGCCTCGAGGGTTTTCCAGAGGACTCGCTTCGAGGCTGCATCCATCGCGGAGCTGGGCTCGTCGAGGAGGAGAACGGGCGGGTTGCCGACCAGCGCGATACCCAGGCTAAGCTTTCGCTTGTTGCCGCCTGAGAGCTTCGCGGCGAGCTTGTCTGCGTGCGCTGTGATACCTACCCTGCTCATCACGTAAGCTACGTCGGCTTTGACGTCCGCCACGCCCTTGCAGCGAGAGTAGAAAGCTAGTTGCTCGCGGACGGTGAGCATGTCCAAGGCGTCGAATTGTGGGCATACTATGAACCGCATTAAGATCATATATCAGCATAGCCGTAGAGGATAAAGACTTGTTAATCTATAGATGTTATGAATGGACTTACCGCCGAGGTTATTCTGAGCGAGACGGGTGTTCTTGTGAACATCGATATCTTGAAGGTATATTTTACCGCTCGATGGGCTTAAATCACCCCGAATCATGTTGATGGTTGTCGTTTTGCCAGCACCATTCGGTCCCAATAGCGCGAGGATCTCTCCTTTTTGTAGGCCTAGGGTAACATCTTCGACAGCATTGAAGGAGCCGAAATTCTTCGATACGTGTTGCACTCGTAGGAGATCTGTTTCCGACGCCATCACACGCGCAGTCTCAGCATCGACGTCTGGTCTTCCAGAAAGTACAGTTTTTTCTGCATCATTGGCATCGTGCGGTGGCGTAGTTTTCCGTTTCGAAAAAACAGAAAGACGGCCTCCTTCGAGCCAAACGAGTAAGACGAAAAGCCAAAGGATTTGCAGTACTAGCAAGAGTATCGGCCCGCCGTAGGCATATATCGAACCTGGGTATGAGACGATGTTTTGCCCTCGGCACCTGATGATGTATGTGTTCAGGCTAACGGTAAAGGCACGCAATAAATTCTGAATGGGAAATATGAGGCCTAAGCCGTACGCGGTTCCATCCAAGGCAACCTGGTTTCCTGATTGGGATAAGTTGAGAACCTTTGCGAGCAAAGTCAGCATGGTTTGTACAGCAGATGAACTGTGTTGGGGCGTTTCTTACCAATAGGGATATAATCGACAGCACAAACATAATCACCATAAATATGACAGAGAATCCAAACGCTGCTGGCTGAGACTTAGCGATAAGAGATATCAGGTATGAGAAGAGGACGGCGGCGAAGCCGTATAACGCCTGTACTACGAAGAGATAGCCGATACCGAACCATTCGGTCTGGTTAGCTATGAGGGCAGTGCAAACAGCAGCCACGATAATGACGAAGAAAGAATCAAATACCCAATAGGAAAAGATCGTGGGAAAAGGCCTGATGCCATTCGAGTATTGCAGCGCTCGGACCCGTGATCGCCTCTCATACGTCGGGTACAGAGAAAAGAAAGCGGGATACAGGGCTTGGACTAGGCAGAAAATAATAATCCAGATGACGCTATTGCCTCCTTTTGCTTGATTATAGCTCGTGAGCTCGGATATAGCTCCTCGAATTGTTACTCCACTGTTGACTTGGCTCGCCACGTTCAGCATCATCGGCCCGGTGTATTTATCACTTGCATCGTATGCAATCAGATTATTGCTGTCGTTACCGGCCCAGAGTGCACCGCCGTAGGAAATATTCTGAGAATGTGTGTGTATAAAATCCTCGAGTTCATGGCGACTATTGACGATGTAGGGACCGCCGGTGTCGTCGTAGCCATAATAGGGCTCGCCATCAGCCTGCTCGGTGAGAATAGCGGCGATACTGGCATTGATTGCCTCTGGCCCAAATGCAACTTCCTCCAGACCGTATAGTCGTATATCGAAAGGGTAATTAGCGGTAGCGACAAGGTCGTCGCAACGAGGTGTCATATACTTATAAAGGAAAGCTTTGAGGAAAGGCGCCACAACAATGGGGATAGCGAGGGCAAAGAAATACTGCCACCATGTGGAGCGCAGGAGAACCACCCTTTTTAGGAGTAAAGCGCGTATTTGCCTTGCGTATATTGTTGTCAAACTCAAATCAGGTTCGGCAGCTTTAGCCTCGTTGCTCAAAGACTCGTCCATGGAGATCTCCTCGGGAGATTCACCGACGAGAGTGTGAGGCTCCTCGGCGACCTTGAGAAACACATCCTCTATTGTAGGTCCAGTAATGTACAACTCTGAATCAGCTGATGTTTTCAGGGAGGCCAGGACTCGAGCTGCTGATGAAGAATCCGGTGTCCTGCAGATATACCTGTCGTGTCGTTCGGTCACCGGATGAGAAATACTGGATATATCTTCAGTCTTAGGGATGTGTACTCGATAGCCCCCGCCGTATTTGTTTTTGAGTTCTGCTGGAGTCCCCTGGCATTTCATCTTCCCAAGGGTAACAATGACGATGTGGTCGCTTAACACTTCCGACTCGTCAAGAAAATGGGTGGTAAGCACCATCGTCCGCCGGGCCCTCTCATGTTTTATGACCTCCCATATAACTCTCCTTGACAGCGGATCTAGACCCGATGTGATCTCATCTGCAAAGCAAACAGATGAGCCGCCGACCAACATGCATGCCAGTTGAAGCTTTCTCTTTGTGCCGCCGCTCAAGCTCGCAGCAAAACTATTTCTCTTTCTCGTGAGGTCGCATTGTTCAATCAGTTGGTCGAGGCTGTCTCGGCTCTCCCCGCCTCCCTTAAGTGCTGCCCATATGGCTAAGTGTTCAGAGACCGTAAGGTTGCCCCACAGAACGTTCTTCTGGGGACAGATACCTGTGAAGCAAGTCAGTAGCTGTTTGGCGAGTCAATATATGGGCCAAAAGGTTACCTATTTGAGAAGGGAGAGCATTAATGGTTATTGATCCATCTGTAGGCCTTAAGAACCCAGAAAGCATATCCAATGTTGTGGTCTTGCCTGAACCATTTGGACCTAACAAGCACAAGATTTGATGCCTGTAACTTGCAAGGTCTAGATTGTCGACTGCCTTTGTTTTAGGTGTTCGAGCGCAACAGAATATCTTCTTATACCAGGAAGGACGATATTGTTTCGCTAACCCGTTCGTTTGAATGGCAATTTGCGAATTTAGCGCGTCCGGACTGGTATGGAAGTCTCTTCCTCGATGGTTGATACCGTGGAATGCCTTCTCAATCAGGACCGCAAGCAGCGGGAAGATGAGAATTTGAGCAATGAGGATAACCCATAGGAAGTATGATCCGAGAACACTGACCCAGTTAGTGTGCCCTTTTTGACTAGAGAGATAATAGTAGTCGGAGAATTCGTTTGCGGGCAGCGGAGTCCCCAAATGAAGAGATATCCCCACAATCTCCGATTTCGTGATGGCACTGAAGAAGTAGACGTAATTCATGCTTGGGAAGAGCACGCTAAGAACTACGACCTGTGGGACCGGTGATGGAATTATGGTGTTCTCTGTGTATGCGGCGACAACGGCGAGGAGAATAGGAACTAAGGTGACGAAAAGAGAACCAAAGGCATGGCGTTTAAAGAACGCCGCACCAAATACTGATGCACTTGTGACAGACCAGCCTGTGAAAATCTGCCAGAAAATGACTATTCCTGCGTTCTGTCCAGGAAGCAAAAGATGCCAGAATACTATGCAGCTGTGAGCAAGATAGGGAAGAGTGAAGAGGTGTACATTCACTTACCTGCTCCAAGAATGATCCATGTGGGCAAATATAAAAGATCAAATGTGATAACGTAACTAATGACCCTCGACCAAACAGAAATATCACCACCCATAGCATCGATAAGTTGGGACATGCCTGACTCTCTGTCATCTGTCATCATTCCCGCAACATGGTGAGCCACAGGGACCATTGTGATGAAGAAGACGAAGGAAAGGATGTATAGCGCGAGAGTCTGGAAGCTCTTCCTTGAAAGTTCGTCCTCCTCTTCTTGAGACATAGCCGTGTAAGCCTGAAGGTCGGGAGCTTCAGTGGAGTTTGTTATAGCGTTCTCGATAGCCAACTGCAAAGGAAGTATAACGCCTTCTGCGGCGCTGTTGGTATCGTAAACGTTAAACCGGTACGTCAATAGCGCGGGATCTGTCCGGATGTCGTATTCCCACTTGGCACTGCTATTTCCACTTTTTGGAGAGTCTTTGAAGATGACTACGGCGTGGCATGGTGAACGGCCGTGGTAATCGACCGGACACGTGCTGTCGAGTTCGTCTTCACCGACACGGTGTATAACTTGATGATTTCCTAGAAGCTTCTCGAATCGATCTAGGACCGGAGGGAAGTCCGGACCCAAGCCAGAAGCTTGCGAGATGACGATGGGTTTAGAGCCTTGCAAGCTGTCTTGGAGAGTTTTGATAGGGTGTATATTGCCAATTCCATAGCGATTCTGGTCTTTGGTAAAGTTCTGGATTTCGAGGAGCAAAACGAGCAAAAGAATTGGTAGTACTAGTGCCCGTAGAATAGTCGAAAGCCATTTCCGCTTCACCGTGACCACCAAGTTCTTCTTTAACAGGGCCAAGGTCTGGCCCACGAATGTCGGATTGTTCATCTTGGGTGTTTGACTATTACTTTGCGCCCTCTCACTTCATCTCGACTTGTTGTGCGGCGTCTAAATTCAGGAAAGGAGTGACTTATAACCAATCCAAGGCGTAATCCAAGATATTTGATAATACCAAGAAAGAACTCAGTAAAAAGCAATCAATTGGGCCATGGGCAAGTACGTAAGGTAAAACTAAGCTTTTGGCACCTAGTTGACAACGTAGAGGTTCTCAATTATCAGCCCCTTAAAAGACATACAAATTTCAAGATAAAACGGTAACGAGGAATCTCTGAGCCTTCTTAAGGAATCCTGGTATGGACATGTATCTAGAAACCGGTACTTTTCCTGTTTCATTTCCCGCAGTATAATTACATGCTGCCCCGTTACAATCTACCAGTGTCTACGCCGCAGAGGTGCTGGCATGATCTACACGGCTGAGCGCAGAGCAGGTGGCTTCGCGATTCCTCCTTCTTAGGCAGCACTATTTCAGCCCACTGGATAGCCCTAATCAATCAATGTCGTCTAATCACTGCATGTCTGGACTGGTTGAGATTACTCAGTATTGAAAGGAATACTTGGCGCTCCATTCTTCCTTTGTCTCGCTTGGAAGTTTCCTAATGAAGATATTTGCGGACAATCTAATTGGCCAATTGATGAAGATTACCTAGGTAGGTATGCCGTTGACTTCCCAAATTCATCCAGCCTAACCGAGTAGAGCGTAACAGAGAGCCAGGCAGCACTTTTCTCGTCCATCCTAGAGGTTGGGACTTCGTATCTACCCACAATAAACATATAAGCGCCGGGAAAATCCTATGTAATGGGAACCAAAGGAAACCAAGATGAAAGTAAAGCCGAATGCATTCAAACGCACGTTTCGTAAAACCAAGTGGGCACGCAGCAACGTGGGATTATATCGTCGTGAAATACGATCTAGCTAACTTAACGACTTGCCCTCGTATCTACCTAGCGCATGTATGTAACCCAATTGATAAATCCATCTGGCTCTCTATGGAACCAGCACCCAACATAGCCCGTATCCGGATACCCGTGAATACCAGTGGGAACTCATTGATATCAAGAACCAGCTACGAGAACAACTATTTTGGACCATGGTAGTGTCCAGGATATAATTTTATGATAACATCGCATTCCTCAAATGATTCATGGGTCCCCCGTAGGCCGAGTTCGTCATCCGAAGTGTCTATTGGTTTGGGTAGACATGATGCACTAGAGATAGGTAATCGGAGTGGAAAGCAACTCGGATTAGCTTTATCTATGAAGTTGTGAGTTAGCAAGGTCCTGATTGAAATTTAAGCAAGATAATATTATCCTTAGGAGCTTATGTTGTTCAGTGAAATCCAAATATTCGCATCAAAGTCGAGACTCAAATACAATCTAGCATAGTTATTTGGTGCGGTCATCATAGGAAGTGGTTGGGGAGGTAGTGGAACAGTACACATACCTCTTACAATTTAAAACCGTCTAACTCGTATTGCCATGAACATCACGTAGAAAAATCGCGGCTGTATGGCAAAACGACACACAATTCTTAGTAGCCTTTACTGGACGAGACGCATGAGGCTAATAGTGTGGCTTGCTGACGTCCTTGAAATTCTGTGATCGGCGGGCCCTTGGTCTTGTACATGGCTCTGAACCAGCGTTATATCTGATATTACGGCATCCTAGGCAACCGCGAAACATGCAAGTAGAGTAGCCTGGCATGCGGAAGGTCACTGGCGAGCATGTTAAGCAATGCAGATAGCTGAGGACAGAGTTCATACCTCGGGATAAACGATGACACATTGGCGGTTGAAAAAAGCCAAAATAGTACAAGAGACGACCAAGACGTTCCCGACGGAAACCTGCGCATCCGCTCAAAATCGCTCTTCAGGTCTTTTCCACCCTGCCAGTCGACTTATTTCTCCTATGCCCGATAATACGTAATCAACAATGACTTTGACCATCCCTTGGCGCCTGTTTTTACCACCATCGTCGCGAGATGGCTGCTCACTGCCAATCGTAGGAAGAACATTGTCACTTGCCGACAAACTGACGAATAGGGCAAAAGGTATGAGCCACACGCAAATGCCAAAGAACGAGGCGATCTCGGTGAAGCTGGGTACGTCAGGTTGGTCGTACATGGAGGACAATCGAGAATACGATTGTTGCTGTGCCTCGGAAAAGTGTCGGAACCAGAAGTAATGATTGACGAGGACGAGACCTGGGCAGGGTTAGCAGAGTAAGATGCAGCTGTTTTCAACTTGGCGTACCGCATGAGGCCAGGAACAGAGGGTCCGTTAATTTGACGAAAGGGAACCGTCGCATGTTACCCAAGTAGACGACATGAGAGACGACGCCCAGAAGGGTCAACAGTATAGGAAGGCCATCAACCAGCCAGAGGACCGATTGAAGACCGATGATGCAGTATATTAATCGGGTGAGGAGTCGTTTCGCAATGACGGTGTGTTCTTCGACGAGTTCGGACAGATAGTATAGACCAGACGCTATGGGAAAAAAGCGCATCAGTGACAGTACAAAATTGTGCTACTAATCCGGCTGGCTAATCCTTAGAACCACCGAGACTCGTTCTCGTAAGACAAAGCTGCCGGACGCCAAGGGTCACGTACCTATAGCCAGCGTCAAGAAACAAAACCCTAGGACAGAGCCCAGGTAGCCGACAAGAGGCAAAATCCACATGTTTCCGACTATAGCGGTGTGGACATTATCTTGTTTGTTGTGGTTGAATATTATTGTGTAGCCGGGAGCTGGAGCGCAAGCAGCACTTGTTGAAACGGAGATAGTGATGGTGACGGTGATGCGTGGCCTCTCCCTACAGTACCTAGGTACCAAGGTGCTGCCGCGAAGGTCCCCACATTAAAGGGGCCCGCAGCCGAGTACCTGCGCTAGGCCGAGACTCCCTAGACCGGTAATTCCCCGGACTTCGATAAGACCTCGATAAGGCGGGCCCCACCGAAAAGTTGAGCGCATTCACTGGCAGTGAGGTGAGTGATCGATAGCGGGTCGATCAAGAGGCGGATAAGCAAGTAAATAGATACTACCTAAAGCGTTCGACGTGAAGTAGCCTAACCCAAACCTCAAACAAGATACTAGGAACTCAATAGACTTCTGAGATAAATATTAAGGAATATTTTACACGATAGCATAGACGAATTGACAAAATGTCACGGCCGGAGGATACTCTGTAAGAGAGAAGCCCCTACTACCCCGCCATGCCTCCTTCTACCTTCGTCCAGCCTGGACACCAGACAAGCGGGCGGCCATGACATGTCGCTTACAGCATTCTCAGGTCCGCCGACATACACTACGATGACACCGAAGCTCGCAAATACACGACGTCCTCGCGGATACAAAACATCCAGGCGTCCATGGCCGAACGCGCCCTCCAGCTCCTCGACTTGAAATCCCCTTCTCTCATCCTCGACGTCGGCTGTGGCAGTGGGCTGTCCGGCGAGATCTTATCCGCAGTGCCGCCCGAAGAGGGAGGTCCACACACGTGGATTGGCATGGACATAGCCCCGTCCATGCTGGACGTTGCGCTGCAGCGGGATGTCGAGGGCGACCTAATGTTAGCCGACAT
Source organism: Xylaria sp. FL0933 (assembly GCA_022578765.1). Lineage (NCBI taxonomy): Eukaryota > Fungi > Ascomycota > Sordariomycetes > Xylariales > Xylariaceae > Xylaria > Xylaria sp. FL0933. Next base: position 226,051 of record MU389740.1, read on the forward strand.
AGGCCAGGGCGTGCCCTTCCGCGCCGGTACCTTTGACGCTGCCATCAGCATCAGCGCCATACAGTGGTTGTGTAACGCAGAGAGTAGCGACATATCACCTATAGGGCGGCTATCGCGCTTCTTCGACGGCTTGTATGCGAGTCTGAAACGAGGAGGACGAGCTGTCTGCCAGTTCTACCCCAAGAACGACGAGCAGAAGAAGATGATTACGGGCGCTGCTGTCAAGGCCGGCTTCGGCGCCGGTCTGCTGGAGGACGACCCTGAGACAAAGAATATCAAATACTACCTCGTATTAACGGTTGGTGGCGGCTCACTTGAAGAGAAGGGTGGCGACATCACCGGTGTTGTGAAGGGGATGGACGATGTCGACATTCTCGATGGCAGGGTACAAAAGAAGAGCGGAAAGGGTGAGATGAAAAAAGGCAGCAAAGCCTGGATTATCCACAAAAAGGAGCAGATGGAACGAAAAGGCAAGGTCGTCAAGGCGACATCGAAGTACACCGGACGGAAGAGGCGCATTGCATTTTGAAGAGCAGCAGGGATATCACATACTTTTTGCATTGGCGTGGCGTTCTACTTGAGGATATACCTTTTCCCTCTACCTGTCGATATTAATATTACATTTTTTCCGGGGAAACTTCATCAACCGCGACTCGTCCACATTCTAGCCGTTTCAGCCACGGAATGGTATTGCCACACTACGCTCTCCGTGACTTTCAATTATCCCCCCCAGCTCGAAGATCCATTTCACAAGATCCTACTTCAATTTAGGAACGGTGCTCGAACATAACTGGCCATCCTAAACCCGAACACTGGATCGCATGTCATCGCTAGAGCAGATCATCTTTGCTGTTTACTTCCCTCAGGCATACAGATCTGTCTCAGCGATGCTTGCATTCTCCGTCCCACGTATGTCAATAGCTCCTCCGCTGCTTCTTGGTAACGGATCGGAGTCTATTACAACATCGGCGAGGTTTGACGATTGAATAGTAACCAAGCGTAACGAAAGGAAATTCTGATCCTTGTAGATGTGGTTTGACATGGTCTTCACGACATGGCGATAAAGGGGTAAAGTCGTATTGGGACCTTTCCTGCCATCGCAATGCCCAGAGACCCTTAATATCCCCGCATGATAAGTGGCCATGAGTGCGCCTCCACCGGCATTACGCCCGGCTCCCGGCCGGATATCCTAATGACAAAAGACACCGATACCGGCAGCGGTCTCCGCGCCCTACTTGAACCTAATGTCGCCCATGCACCAAACGATGGCGCAACATGACGGATACCGATTACTGATCCATAATTATTGGAGAGTTGCTTTGGATGGGGTCTTCGAAAGAACTAAAAGAGCTTCCTCAGGCGTAAGGTGGTACTCAAAACAACCACTCATCTATTTACCCCGCCGCGATAACAATGGTTGAATACTCAAGTGATTTTATTGCCATTTAATCGGACTGGCTCACCAGATTTACTATCGAGATTTATCAAGTTACACTTGATCTCCATATCAACCTATGTAGATCTTACTGTGAGATCAGTCCCATCAACTTTAGCTCATACCTTCATATATCCGGGACCGTTGACCTTGGTGAGAGACTTATAGGTCCAGGCTTTTGAGTTCACCAACTCGAACTGAAAAAAAGGAATATCAGACTTCGACGCTTAGTAGACATCTCACAAATTTGAAAAGAGCATAAGATGGCAGGTGAAGAGACGAACGGCGGGACGAACGGTACGAGCCCTTTCAGGCAAGATACTACTACGCTGGCCTCGAGACTGCAGCACCTGTCCCTCTCCTCGCAGACCGTCCATGCAGATGACTTTCTCAATTCTCATGCGGCCGTGGCGCCGCCCATGCATGTCTCGACCACGTTTCGGTATAGCCGAAATCCAGACGACCTAAGTTATATGAGTAACACCAGCGTAAGACCTCTCCTTGATGCTATATCCGCAACATCATCATGACATGAAAATAATATGGCCGATCTCGTGCTCTTGCGCATACGAGAAACTCTCAGTGAGAATCAAATCTAGACACCACAGCTGACCCAACCTGAACAGCCAAATAATCCACATGACTCACACATATACTCACGAGTCACGGCGCCCAACACGCAGCGCTTTGAGGCGATCCTAACCTCGATCCTCGGCGGGCCGGCGCTATCCTACAGCTCGGGGCTGTCGGCCTTCCACGCCATGGTCGTGTTCCTGAACCCGAAGCGCGTCGCCATCGGCGGCGGCTACCACGGCTGCCACGGCGTGCTGAAGGTGGTCTCGAAGCTGACGGGGCTGCAGCAGCTCGAGCTGGACTGCGCCGACGACGAGCTGGGGCCGGGCGACCTGATCCACGTCGAGACGCCGCTGAACCCGACGGGCGAGGCGCGCGACCTCGCCTTCTACGCCGAGAAGGCGCGGCGCACGGGCGCCGTGCTCTCCGTCGACGCCACGTTCGCGCCGCCCCCGCTGCTGGACCCCTTCGCCTTCGGCGTCGACGTCGTCATGCACAGCGGCACCAAGTACTTCGGCGGCCACAGCGACATGCTGTGCGGCGTGCTCGCCATCGCGCCGCGGCACGCGGAGAAATGGCTCCTGCCCATGCAGATGGAGCGCGTCTTCCTAGGATCCGTGATGGGCAGTCTGGAGGGCTGGCTCGGGATCCGCAGTCTCCGGACGCTGGAGCTACGCGTGCGCAAGCAGAGCGCCGATACGGAGAATCTGGTGCGGTGGCTGGAGGCGGAGCGGGGGCGCGAGGGGAGCGTGGTGCGGGAGACTGTCGCGGAGATCAGACACGCGAGCTTGCAGGTGGGTGCTGGGGGCGAGGAGCTTGGATGGCTGAAGAAGCAGATGCCGAATGGCTTTGGTCCCGTCTTCGCGATCTACATGAAGGAGGAGGACGACGCGAGGAAACTGCCGAGCAAGCTGGTTCTCTTCCACCATGCTACCAGCCTAGGCGGCGTTGAGAGTCTGATCGAGTGGCGCTCCATGACGGATGCGGGCGTCGACAAGCGCCTGCTGAGGTTGAGTATAGGTATCGAGGGCTGGGAAGATTTGCGAGACGACCTAGTTCAGGGTTTCGAGGCATTGGTGGGGGAGAAAAGCAGTGCTGCTCAACCCGCATGAAGCAGTCGAGCCTGATCTATGTTCATAGCGACGACCCCTATTCACAATTCCAAGTAGCTGAAGGACAACAGCGTTGCAATAGAACTAATGAGAATTTTGGAATAACTGTGGCTCTTATTTACATGTCTTTTGTAAATCTTATAGACACCCTGCAACATTTATGTTCGACACGATGCCTTTTCCCGGCAATCTTGGTCGAGTAGATGGATATTGATAACATAGTAAAAATGGGGTATCTAAAATGACAGCTAAGGTAGAAGGCTTTCTTATATACTGTGCCTTGTAACTTCCTGCAAGTTATCGAGAATGTTCAAATAGCTCATAACATGAGCCTCACGTGCTCACACCCCTTCGGAACAATTCCCTTGCCCATCTCCCCACCGATCTCCTATGGCGAGTTGGTTTCTGCGACGTCGTGACAAACGACCACACCTGAGGAGCTGATTTCTGTAGCGTCGTGGTCGATGAGCCGGCGGTCTGCTGATTCGTATCTCCGACTTCTGATACCTGCTTCTCTAAATCTGGAGGACAGGAGATCTCGATTATCGGCAATCCCTCGGCGCATAGATGTGCCTTCAAGATATCCTTAGTCGCAGCGATAAACTCGGCATCCCAGCTCCTGCAGAAGAAAGAATCTTCGCGCATGAAAACCAGCGTCTTCTGCACCTCTTCTAGCGTGACGTGAGGGAGGATAGACTTGATGAAGTCGAGCCGTTCGGTTACGCTTCGGGTTCGAGGATGCCAGGTTTCCGGGTTCTCCTGGCATCCACCCATGACAGCGCTCACCAAGAGGGGGATCATCGGGGGCTCTGTTCTGGATACTACAAAAATTAGCCATCAGTGGTTATTGATGTAGTATTCAAAACCCCACATCCAAAGGATTTCATAGCATAGGCAAATAATTCAAGAAGGAAATAAATCCATTGTGTTTTCAGATATACATACCGGTCACGTCTTGGCTAAGCGTATATTGCACGTATTGCGGTATTGGGAGCTGGGCCATGAGCCGAATAAAGTCGTGGGTCTTCCAGCCTTTGGAGTGCAATCTCCGTATCGGTTGCCATGGTTTATAGCTATGAAGCTGGGTGGACCAATGGTCAACCGTTTTCCTTTCTGCGCGGTCTAAAGGCACTCGCTGTTTGCCCTTAGATATGGATAGAGATACAAGAGACTGCTTCCTGCCTTGTTCGGGGGGTCGCATCAGCGTAGCATCAAGCTTGTTTAGGACCTCGACAAGCAGTTCCGTGTTCGTATGATTACTGTCGGCCCTCGCGGCAACGCAGAATAGTTTTTGCAGATGGTGATAAGTCATGTCCGACGCAATATCTGCATCACTAAGCATAGCCATCCTATTTAGAGCGTCTGAAGTGAGCAATTGTCGTTCGGAGTAAAGAGTGTTTGGGTGGTTTGGCTGAATACCAGTGTACTGACCTGAGTACCTCGCCTTTGAGAACCCATAGATGAGCGTCAAAATCGGCTTTCGCAGCTGATACGATCATGTCCCAGTTATCGTGTATCCATTCTTTCACAGTTCTGTGCATGTAGTCTACGCGGCTGTCCCATGTGTTAGTGATATCATAGATTTCCAAAAGCCCCCGTGTCCGACTGTTCAGCCTCCTAGACAAAGACGATATGGCACAGGACATGAAGGAGTCGTCGTCCATCGCCGGCTCAATATCTGCAGGGGCATCATCGTCTCCCCAGAAAATAGTCGTCGCATATGGTACGATATCGTGTTTTTGGGACACATCCAGGAGCAAGAAGTAATGAGCGCCCTCGACATTATTTGCAGGCTTCATACGCTTCCATATGGTAAGGAACAACCTATCCAGGTCTTCTGGTAAGCTATCGAGAGTCGCCTGAGCATCGGATAGTTTGTCCCCTTCTTGCAAGCTTAATAGTAGGCTGCGGACCACGACTGAAACCCACAGGAAAACACCTTGTGCTTTCTCCACGATATCATCAAGAAGCTTTTCGGCCTGTACCGGCTGTAGATGCTTTCTCTCGGAAAAGCCTGGGCTACCCCTGAATTGGCCATAAACGTAGCTTTTTATGTCTGCATGCGTGAGGTTTTCCAACTGGAGCATGGGATTCTGATTGAATGCGTCTCGAAAAACGTTCCAGGGTCTACTGCTGACGCATAACTTGACATTGTTGTGCGTGGCTGCTTCTTGAAGAAGTTCCACGAGTGACATATGATTTTCGTCATCATCGAATTCATCGAGACCATCGATGATCAATGCTAGTTTGAATGAAACTTCCCCTTCGAGTGACCCTTGGTCTGCTAAAGAGAGCAAGGCGTGAAAGCCGGCTTCGAGCTCCCAGGGCTGCCATTCGGGAAGGGCCACAGGCGTGTCGGGAGAGAATAGCTGAACTAGGGCCCAACGATTCGGGAAGATCTTGGGTACGAGTAGGCGTGGGAATCGATTGAGACATTGATGAAGTATTGCACGAAAAAGACCTTTGTGAGACTTCTGTAGCTTGTTCCCGGCATTCCACGAATAGTAGGTAGCAAGTAAGAGATTGGACGGATTGGCCCATTGTTGCAGATACGCCTCGAGCCTTTCGTCGCATGCAAGGAACTTGGTGAGAGTAGACTTGCCGGCACCGGCTTTGCCAGCGATCCAATATATCGACTTCGACGGACCAGTCGCCCATTCGCGCAAGTCTGACCAGAGAGGGGTCCCATTCGGTGAAGGCTGCGGGTTTATAAACACCCATTCAAACGTATCCGAATATGCTTTGGGTACTGTGCTCTCTCTGTGAGTAATACTTTCGAATGAGAGGCTGTTCATGATCATCTGAGCGATTTTTTCCTCGCGCATCCGTATCGCTCTGTTTTCAATCTCGTCGGCAACATCTCCCTCCTCAGCTACTACCGGGATCATCATAGAAGGGCTTGGGGCCCAACGCGAATCTATCGCATAGGCGAGTATCTCGCGGGCTTCCTGTTGCTTGCTTTCTGTCTGAGGGCGAATTAGCTGCATGATCTGCTGGCCATAGCTTCGAGTAGTGTGATCAATATGATCAAGTTGCTCGATGAGCTCTTTTCTGTTCTTTGCGAATTGTTTCATTGTGACGTGAAGGCTTTCAGCTTGTCCCCTAACTTAGGTACTCAGTATGTCACCTACTTATACCATGTTGTTAGGATGGAAATAGGGTCTCGGTCTTACCAGGAGAGCACAAGCATTGTCATTGTAACTTGTTTCCTGTTCTCATCAAGGCGATGCTCTAGCCTTTGGATCTTATCCGCGGACCAGACTCGTCGTAGGGCTACCGCGAAGCTTTCTGCTGCTAATCGTATTCTTGTCGTACCTGCAACTCGGAGTTCTGCAAGGATAGCCTGTATCTCTTTATTTATAGTCTTCGACTCGTGGCATAGTCGAAGCAGAGTAGCGATCGTGTCTTTCTCAATCTCCAGTGTGGCATTCTTAGAAGCATCACCTTGTGTCAGCTTTGACATCTTCGATGATAAACCCTTAGTGAGCGACGAAAAGTCGCGGGAAATCTTTGAGAGTTCGATGTCATTTTGCGCTTGGCCCAGTGATGATTTGTACGCTTCTTTGGTGTTGACAATGATTTTCGTTGCGAAATCGAGGAATTGAGCGACCGCTGCGGCAACGGACAAGATACTGAGAGGCTCCATCCCCCTTAAGTAATATTACTGATTACTATGTCTTCAATTGCGAATAGAGATACTCTACTGCCAATTTTATTATGATTTTTTCATGTGCCCCAGCGAAGGCCGATTGAAAAGAAATGCAGGAAAAAATACATAATCCTACGTGGTCCCATCGATTGTAATATGGGCATATATCAAGATCTGGGGCAGTGCGCCTGGTTGTCATGAGCAAGTGGTAAGGCATATCAAGACGTCCCAGCCATGACTTAAGAGCCATTATGTTGGATGCACCAGATAGGCTAGGCGGGCTGTAAGATAGGCGACCACACTTACAGAAACCATCCGCTGGCAAGCATCCTGCCCACTAATGAAAGCGCCCAGTAACAATACCTAGTACACGTGAGGACTTCTCTATCCTTGTACCTGAGGCTGTGGGATAGTAGGTAGTCGCTACTATGCCGTATTGGTGAGGTATTGGCACGCCAAAACTCTTGGTCTCCAGATGGGAGTGGTTTCGGGGGCTGTACGATTGGCTCGCTGATTCGGACCAGAAATCGGATTAGTTCGCTCAACCTATGCGTCAAGTCTACGGCAAGATGTGACTGTTGCTCCATATTCTGAGTATTCCTTACGACCGTTGATCGGCTCAAGGGTGGCAGAGCGTTGTCTAATACATTTGATTGAAGCGGTTACATCCAGTAACCAAAGTAGGCAAATAGATCCGTCGCGTGAGACGGGCGTTGTGCTTAACATTAAATTATTCGAGTTGTATTAGTAGTACTCATTCTTCTAACCATACACATATTTTTGCTCTGCCTTATTGCTGGACCTGATGTGCGTAGCGCGCTCCTTCTTCATAACGCCAAGGTTCAGATCGATTGTGGCCCGGTTAGAGTTTAAAGAACTATAGTATTATGGACAATATGTCGATCATATGATTGACCAAATGGCGCCGCGCTTATATCCTGAAATTGCAAACCTGCCGCCTGCTCTAAGATGATGATCGCACAAGATGTACCTCTATTATATCCTCGTAGACAGCAAGCAATGAAATTCGTGAGCTTCGTATAGTATTAATGTCAAGACCGCCTCGATCTTGAGGAGCTAGGACTTGGTTTCGTAGGATCGTTCACAATCTCGGCTGCACTGGCTAAGAGATCGACGTTTTGAGTTGGCTCAGTCTTACTAATATTACGCTGATGAACATGGCCAAAGTTGGCAGGTCGTTCATCCGTGCCTTCATGACTGGAATTGATTGATGTCGTGTGACTCAGGTCTTCAGTCGAATGACGCTCCTGCGAATTATTTCGATCAAAGGGTAATCTGGCTGACGCCGTTAAATGCGGCTGTGATTCTCTTGCGGTAGAACTCGACTGGGCGCCTGGTGTTGATTGTTCGCCGGATGGTAGAAGTTTGAGTATTTGTTCAGTGGTAGAGTTTCGTTTCGAACTCTTCCTTGGTACTTCAGGAACCTCTGACAACTCATGGTCCTTACCTGACGATGACTTTGTGGTTCTCTGTGACGGATGCCTGCTGGCTTTGGATTGGACTCGACTGGGCATCTGGAAAGTTTCGCCGGCATCCAAGTCGGGTAACAAAGGAGGATCCTTCGATATTCTTGAAGCACCAATCTCCAACTCTTCGTCTGATTCTGGCTCACTGACGTCATTTAACAACTTGCCACCAGCACTGTCGTTTCGAGCGTGTCCAGTCTTTTTCGATCTTGAAGTGTCTTCGTCGTCGTCGCTGTCGATGGGTCCATTACGCAACACCCCTAGCGCGACGGGTATTCCTTCAGGCGGGGGGTCGTCACTGAAATCGCCACCTCTAGCCTTCATCGCAGGTGGCATTCTCGAGCTCCGGACAACTTCAAAACCCTTGCCCTTCTCCTTCGTTTTACCCCCAAAAAATCGCATGAGCCACCCGGTTGCAGTCGCAACAGGGCTCGTGGGATCAGCTGGACCGGTACCCAGCTTGCGCCCTAGACCGTCCGAATTAAGAGCTGGTCCTCGGACACCATAGTAGAAGTCAACCTCGCGAGTCGAGTAGTCTGCGCGGGGTGCAAAGACTGGTGCAAAAGGCGCGTGTGTCGGGTTTGGTCTATCGGATATGTCACCCTCACCGTCCCCACCAATTTGGCTTAAACGCTGGTTTGCAAGATCAATACTGCCGAGCGAACCCCCTGCCCGGTGCAAAGATGATGATCCTGCTTCTTCAAGGGTTCCACGACGAGCGCGTGGCGGACGATAATATGGATCTGCGCTGGGCTGTGGGCGAGTCGCTTGGCCCGGGGAAGGCAGAAACGAAAAAGTACTGGCTTCTCTGGGTGTTGTAGCTGCGAATGTGCTACTCCCTACGGGAATAGAATATGCGTCCACGCTGTACGTATCCATCGCGCTAGAGTTCCTCCTAGGACTCATCATGATACCCATACTACCGGCAGATTCACTTCGAACGCGACCATAACCCCTTTTTGATGAGTTTTCCGCAGCATTCAGCATAGCAGTACTGCTGAGTTGACTCAGTCTCGATGGACCGCTTGCTCGATCGACGCGTCTCGATAGCTGACGAGCACCAAAAATCTTGGATAATCCACCTCTGGTTTGCCCACGAATGTCGTCACCTCCAGCGCCACATAGCCGGGCAACAACCTCAACTATGGTTTGCAAAGCGTTCAAAAAGAAGCCGAATAGGAGCACGGCACCGTGTATTAATAAGATTGCGTAGCCAATCCAGCCTTTGGGGCCATCTGTGAGCCCTAGCGAGGGGGTGAAAGCAACCATCATGATAATAGAAATGAAGCGAAGCGCAGAGAAGCCCAAGTGGTAAGCATTCATGGAAGTAGAAGGGTGGAATGGGCGGAAAGCTTGTAAAGTCAGTATCTGGATGACCTCGCAAACGGCGAGAATGACGATTTGGGCCGTGCCTGAAGGTTGTACAGCACCAACAGCTATGCCACGTATGATGGTGAGGATCACTGGAATCAGACAAAACCCTGATGCCTCGTCCGAAAAGGTATTATACAGTGGACCGTAAAGAAGAACCGTAGGCAAATCGTCAAACAAGTGCGCTCGTGGTTTCGTAGTAGCAATGAGGCGCATGAGCCAACCAGCAAAACCAATAATCAATGCCAACGTCACGACACCCAGAGCTACCAAATAGCCGGTATTTTGTGTTACGACAACCAACTGAAATGCCGAGAAAGAAACAATCGGCAGAAGGAAGTAGCTGAACACGATTCGAATGACGTTACCTAATGAGAACGGAATGTTCTTCGACCTGAGGTCTTCCTCGGAATCATGATTGATAAGACGCCATAGCCACCGGATTAGGAAGCCAATCTGGCTTAAGAAGAGAACTCCTGCTGTGATGACCAGTAACCATATTATTGAGCCAGCCCATATATCTTCAGCTTCAGCCAGGCCATCAAGTTGCGCCGTGCGCTCCAGGCCGTATGAACCTGGCTTAGTAACATATATGCCATCAACAACACTTTGCCAGGGCTCCGCTTTGGATACGAATGATTCATTAAACAATAGAACGGACCATGAGGCCTGGCTAACGGCTGGCTGATAGAAGCCTGGGTAACCCAGAGAGAGACTTCCCGTCAAAACGACAAACTGGATATAGTTGAGACAGTCACCAAACCCGGGAGTGACCAGTCGCAAAAGGTCTGGGTCTCTGCCGTAGTTGGACGTCCAGTGGAAAATATTACTAGTACCCCAAGGACTGAAGATTGCTGCAAAGATCGTGGCAAAGCCAACAATCACCAGGACGACCAGGGGCAAGAACTTTAGATACCAGGCCACGCCGCCCAAAGTTGGCGTCACTGTTGCTGACAAGCAGCCGATCGGAGTGGCGTACTGGTCACCAAATCGGATAATGATGGTGGGAGAGAACGAGGCGAAGGCGTACGACGAGTCGAAGTCTTTGGACAAGTTGAATGAAGGCAGGCTACTCGGGTCTGCAGTTATGTTTCTATGCAAGTTAGCCGGTTGAGTGTGATTGGATGTACAGCCCGCACGGCTGGATTGGGTAGCCAAATGGTACCTACATTGTGGTTTTGTTATTGAAAACTGGACCGAGAGGACACATCCATCCATGAAGCAAGCTTTCGCAGAAGAAGGCGTCGTGGGTGTACGGACGGTAGGTCAAAACGTCAATAGTGGAGTGGAGCGTGGTGGCGTTGGCTCCCGATATACTATTCACTATCTTTCCGCCGAGGGCTCCCTTCGGATCATCCCACTCAGGGTCTCCTGGCGGCGGCAGAGTAGCGTCTCCCACCCTTCCCGTAACGTTGCCCCATACCGTGACCAACAAGTTGTGATTCTCGCCGTCGGGTTCGAAAACAGCGTCGGCAGCGAAAGGTTCGAACTGGAGCTGGACCTTATCCCGTGGGATATCCATATTGGTTGTTATATAGGAATGGCTCAGGCAGTTCTGAACCGGAATATTGACGGCCGAAACAACGGGGATGGCGGAGCAAGCCAGTAGAAGCAGCGTGCCGCGGAGGAGACCTCCAAGGAGACCTGGGGCGGCCGTACCGCGGCATAGCGGGTGTTGTAGTCGACACGGCATAGTTGAATGATGGTAGGACGACGCTCGCGGCTCTCGAAACCGGCCCTTTCATGGTGTTGTCGGGTTAGGCTGTGTGTCGGGCAACGGAGGCGGCGATCGTAGACGCAATCAGCCCAGAGAGAAGCGATGAGGAGCGGCCGCGACCATTACGCCCGCATCATCGTGGAAGCTGACTCCGAGTCTCGAGCTAGCGAATGCAACTGATCCGAAGGACCGGCAATTGTGCTCCGTCGGCCAAAATGCGTCTTCAAGCTGCTGCTGGCGTCGACAGACTTTGACGCGAAATTCGGAGTGTTAGGCTCGTGGTAATTATTTTTTTGGGGAAAGGGGATTCTACATTAAGAGCAGGTTGAGCATGACGATAAACCGGGTCCCCGTTTCCTCTTAGCTATTCCTGGCTGTGGCAGTGCTGCCGGCGCCTCTGACCTACAGAGGTATAGTACAGGGAGGATCGAAGGTACTTATAGGTACCTGCCTCCACGGATGCTCGAGGATAGAGGTACTAAGGAGGTACTTTAGACGTGCTGTAAGCTACCTAGAGGTAAAGTGGAAGGGATGCCGCAGCTCTGCTAAATCATTTACATATGCGCCTGCCTGCCTGCCTTACTCAGTTCATATTGCGACCTGTAGGCTTGGTTGGGATCATTACCGACCACCTATCTTTCGGAATGTGTGGACTACATTGTCAAATTTGCTAGGAACAAAAGAAAGGATAGAAAAAGAGTAGCTGCATGATTTACATATGTAAGTACACACCGTTGTCATATGCAGCACCTAAGGTAGAGGTATGTACCTAGTAGTAGGTAAGGTGACCTGATCACTTTCATGTATGTGGCCCGGTAGCTGCAGGTATGTACACAGTAGATGTAGCAATGAGCATTGCACTTAGTAGCCTGAAGTAGGTAGTATCAGCATTATCATCAATCGCTTGCATACGTCTTAAACAAGTCGTACCCTCAGGTACCTATAACAAGTGCATCTACGCACCAGAACAACACGATCTGTAGTCACTGGCAACTCTTTGACAACTTTTACGAAGACTGAGAAACAGAGCTAGAGAAATACGATGCCCCCACATAGGATTATGGGTAGGCGTTCTCTCAAAAGTCAGACTAACGAAACGGCCTACCGCTCTCTAAGCTACTGGGCTGAATCAACACGACTTTGAAGACCTTTTCGGTGCCACTGGAGAACAGGCGAGCAACGAAAGACAACTCCGCTTGAGTTGCCCAACTCAAGTACGTCACACTTTCCTGTCAGACTTGTTAGCTCTAATTGCCGCAACACACCAATAATAGCGATGTTAACCCATCGGCAGTATGAGCCCATTCTGCAGGTCTCACCTGCGATGGAACAGGTTTTCATCGATCAGAATAGATGTTACACTAGATATTCATTCCGTCATAACGTAGGGGGTGGTATCGCACCACCTATTTGTTTGCCATTGTCTCAGTACCGGGTAGCTAAAAGTAAGCTGGCTAAGCTGAGCTCTAACACCGTTGACTTTTGTCCAATCAATCACTATGTAGGTAGGTACTTATCTCAAGACAGCCTAATAAAAAGGATATACGGAGTAGGCTTGTCAGAAATTATCATATGTGTTGTGCCTTTTGAAATTTCAGCAAGTCCTAGCGAGCTGGATAAATGTCGGGGTTTGCGTTGAATTTCAGAGCAGCGTAAGACGTGGTGCAAGTGTGAGGCAGGTAAGACTTCCATAAAAGTCCATTGGAGCTGTACACTACTTAAATAATATGATCTAGGTTGGATTCGTATAGAGTGCCTAGCAGGGCCCGAGCACTGCTCCGGCTGTCATCCACGTCTGCAGAACGCAGAACGCATAGTGTTGAGCACCGAGCATTGACAGCACTGCAGCGCTGGCAAACAAACAAACAAACAAAACAACGAGGGCTCGGGCCGGGTTTGGCCTGTCCGGCTCGTCTGGCTTGTCTGGCATTGCCTGGCAAGCTCCGCGTCACCGAACCAACCAGTGCGGTGGTGCCTATTGCTCTCCTCCCACTTTTTTTTTGCTCCCTTCGAAGCCGCAAAGCCCGACCGCCAGTTCACGACCATAGCTGCATGTAGTGTTGGGCCGTCATTACCGGCCACTAGGGCTGCGCTCGGTGCCTCTAGGCAGGGTAGAAAAAAAGACGTGCCCCCTCTCAAAGCTTCTTCTTCTTCTCTCTCTTCCTCTATTCCTCCTCCCTCCCCATCCTCTCCCTGCCTCTGCGACTCTCACACGTGTTGCTGAAACGTGTGTGGGTGGTGTGTAAGTTGTGAGAGAGCAGGTAGGCGAGACTTTGGCGAGACTCGTCTTTGTGGGGCCGCCCCAATACGGCAACAGCTCTCCAGGGCGCTCTCTCGCCAGCAACTCGGCGCTGCCAGGGCGGAAGCCAGGGGACTTCGGCCAGGCTGGGCTAGTGCCCTCAGAGGTCCGACCAGCCAACCAACCAACCAACCCTGGCCTGTCATCTTGGGTCCCTTTTCTCTCTGCCTAGCAGGTCCCTATCTTTACCCGGCAGATCGCAGATCGTTATCCAATTCGACAAACTGGTCAGAAATTTTGGTTACGGTACCTACCTACCTCACCGTCGACACCCTCAAACCCTCTCACCATTATCCATTCCTTGGCTCCGACATCTCTAAGCTCGCACGAATTAAAGCAGCAAAGCTAGTTATCGTCTTCATCTTCGGCTTCGAGGTATTATTCAGTGTTCTTCCGTCACGGGCAGCATTGCCTCCGTCTGGTCGATCCACCGTGTCATCTGGAAATAGTCTCCAAAGTATGTGCGCTCAGTTTCCAGCTGCTTTCCCCCTTATTCTCTTTCTCCACCGTTGCTAGCTTTCAATCCCCAAACTTTCTCTCAAACAAACTCTAACTCTGTTACCAGCATTTACCAAAGCGTCCTCATATAGCCTTGTCCCAGCCCTCCGGCCTTTCTGATTCAGCTCACAAGCAAATTTCGACTCCCTGCTCAGCGCACCTCACCTTCGTCCACCGGACTACTACGATTCATCTTTAGAGGCCCCTTCCGGCTTTTGCACAAGCCTTCGACTATGTCTCGTATTCAGATACCTCTCGACGTTATCACGTCACGTCTCAATATCGCTGATCGCTTCTCTGGGTTTCGCAACACGTCGCTCTCTAGCCGCTTCGCCAATATGAAGCCCATTGGCGAGTTTCTCGACTTCAAGCGGCTTTCCAAGCCTGCCAACTTCGCCGAAGTCCAGTCGCGTGTCAATTACAACTTGTCCACTTTCTCGAGCAACTACGCCGTCGTCTTTGTTCTCCTCAGCATCTATGCACTGATCACGAACCCACTGTTGCTATTCGACATCATCCTCCTCGCTGGCGGTCTCTGGGTTCTTGGTCGACTAAATGGACAGGACATCACCATTGGCACGTTCACAGCCACCTCGTCCCAGCTGTATACAGGTCTTCTCTGCACCTGCGGTTTTCTCTTTATTATTGCTTCACCTTTCTCCACTGTCCTCTGGTTGATTGGTGCGAGCGGCGTGGTCATCCTTGGCCACGCTGCTTTTCTGGACAAGCCGATCGATGAGGCTTTTTCAGGGGAGGCGGTCTAGGTGGTCGGCCGCGAGCTCCCGAATTTGCGCCCTCATGGGCTAGACCATCCGGGCGTGGACAGGGGAGGTATTTCGCGCCCGAAGACGACTTTTGGGCTACTAGACGTAGGGTCGTCGAAGAGTTGGACAGCGATGATGCGGATATACGAGGTTCGAGGTTGGCAATTACAATGGGTACTAGACGGCATGTTAGTGATGAACTTCGATTCACGGGTATAGATATGGGCGGCGGTCGTTTGCGGAACAAATATGCTTATCAACATTCGGATGGCGACAACGATTCAACGGAGGCTGAGTCTCAGGCGTCATCCGAAAGCGACAAGGAAGATGAGACTCGAGCTGAAATAGAGAATGCTCTGGTGCAATCAGCTTTAACTCGGATACGAAAGGCAAAGGCAAAAGGCAAACAAGACGTGAAATTGAATAAGGAAGAGCTGGCAGCCTTGGAACGGAGACGAAAACGTCTTCAGGCTGAAGCCGAATCTGCTGCTAAGAAAAAGGGGAAGGAACGCAAACACCCGAAGGAAAAAGAACAGCGCGTTGCCGTTCCACTCTCTCACTTTGATTCTGCGAACCCTAACCGTAGAAGCCTCTCAGCATCGGACGATCCCTTAGCTTTTCCCCGTTCTTCCACGTCTTCTCGTCAATCTCCACAACGCTATGGCTCTTCTTCGCCATTCGACTACCAATATGTATCCCCTGCCTCTAATCTGCGTCATGCTTCAGACACAGGAAGATCGTCTTCCTCCTTAAAAATTGTTTCACATGATGACGACTGGAATGCTCAATCGTCATCTCAGCTCGTACCGGACCCATTCCTGTATCAGACAGCAGGGCCGGCTGGGTCATATCCTACTGACGCTTTGGCATATGGCGATATATCTGCGGCCAAGAGCGGCTCGGGGGAGATAACGCCAGAAGACGATACAGGTAGTGATGGTCATGGAGGTCGTGGAAAAGGCAAGAATACTGAGGATGTGATCGTGGTAGAACAAGGGTCATCCCCCCAGCAAGGGCTTAGACGTTCCAAGAGGAAGAAGGCTTCGTCTCGGAATTCTGCTAGTAGCGGTGGCAGCCGGAGACGAAACGACAAATGAGGGAAGTTTAGAACGACAGCCAACAAACTTATACCCGTAGTAATGAGGTCTTCATATCGCAGCTTTATATTATCCAATCCCATTTCCTAAGCCTTTTCAATGAAAGAAAAATATTGATTGACAGTTTGATAAAGCGGTGCAATTTAACTACAAAAGGGTATTTATTCTATGAACTCTCTAATCGTCTTTTCTCATTCACTGGTCATGACATAACCCAGTTATAGCGCAATCAACGACGTGAATTGAACCATGTGTACCATCAGCCCGGAACGCCATCTTTTCCAAGCAATCTTTTTTTACATACGTCCTTCATACTAGATAATCACAGCCAACTAGATTGAGGTTCATGAAAAGAACTTGCCGATTCCGCTGAAGAAACCCCCACCCCCGCTCTTCCTACCGCCAGAGTAATCCGTGTACTCTGTCTGTCGTTTCTCGTAATGCAGGCCACCGCCGTAACCAAGGTCCGCGCTAGAATTGTTGCTGTTGCCGCCGAGGCCAGTAGCCATGCGCACGGCCTCGCCCATTAGGCCAATGCCGCCGGTACCGCCGGCCGTCTTAGCCGCGAGACCCAGCATGCGCTGGATCCCCGCGGGCAGCCTTAGCCCGAAGCGCGCGAGCAGGGCCGTCAGCGCCCCGCCCGTGATCAAAGGCATGATGACCAGCACGAAGACCTTGACGGGATGGCGCTTCGCCCAGTACATCAGGTCGCGCAACAGGCGCTTCAGCTTCTTGTAGGCGCGCGTCATGAAGTTGGCGCGCGGCGAGCGCTTGTAGTAGGAGGGGGAACGGCCTGTGAGGAGGGGGTTTGTCAGTGTCCGGTTTCTTTGTGAAAACAATAGAGAATGCGCTTGTTTGCTGTCCTGAAGCGAAACCTGTCTCAAAGCTATGTCTTGCGCGGTTTATTTCTCGCTCTCAACAGCTGGAATCGGCTTCTCATTCTCGCTATGGTGGGGCATATGGAACAGGCGCATATATAGGAAAATCACAGAAAGCAAAACTCACCACCCATGCTGAAGAAGCTCCGCGTGCTACTGTTCCCCAGGTTAAAGAAGGAGCCCCGCGAGGCGTTGTGCTTAGAGTAATTGCTGTCCTCGCCCAATAAACCCTCCAGCCCGGACGACGAGCGGTGCTTGCTGCGGCGCTCCCGCGATTGTGAGCGGGATCGCGATTTGTCTCTTTTGTGTTTGTGTGAGGACGATTTATGCGATCTGTGCGACTTGCGCGACACCACGGACGCGTTGTCGCCCCAACTATCGAAGAAACCCATTGCTACTACTCAGGCTGCTTTCGCGAACACGCTGCTAGTGAAGAGAAAGAAGAGAAAGAACAGAGAACAATAGTCGTCGGCCAAGTTGGGTGAGTGGCGAGCTCCAAGACCCCTCTTAGATGAATGGCGCAAAACGTGGTCAAGCTCAACCTCTCCCTCGTATTAGTGGTTCGCCCAGGATCTCGAGAGTTGTCGTGGGCAAACAATTATCGAGGCACGGCAACGGCGCTCAAATCAGAGTAACTGTTTGGCTCAATTCTATCCACAAAATTGCGGAGGGTAGAGCCAAAAAGCACAAGCTCGGGATGGATCTCTCGACGACTGGATAGTAGGCCACTTTGTGCTGGAGCTTGCTGCAAAGCATATCGGGTGTCGTGCAGCTCTCAGACCGTCCCAGCCCCTTCACCGACAATTCAAGTGGCTGGTTGTCCCTTGTCGCCCCTTGTCGTGACCCTCCCTGCCAAGGGCCATATATGCACCAAGCCTCGTCGGGACTAGCTCCGTCTCAAGTGCGGCCCCACTGGAAACAAGGGTCTCGATGAACTTAACAAGCCACATTTGCCATACCACTTTAGGTAAAAGCAGACACCCCTGCTCTTGACGCCACACATGACGTGGGCCGTCCAGTTAATGATTCCCAGCTTTGAACCAGTTCAAGATGCCCGAAAGCTAAGACGCATATTCTAATACTAAAGAACGAGAAATTCCCTATATCAAATTTCCTCCTATATCTCATAGATAATTCCTCTTTTCTAATCCTAGTACCCTAACACGCGTCAGAATGGCCAACACAGGACCACCTCCCGATTACTGTATGTCTTTCGGAAGAATTGCCCCTCGTTTGCCCAAACACCCCACTAACTCTCGATGATGCCTAGACCGCATACTGGAAATATCTGATACTGCGACTACGCAGCAGATTCGAGATGCGTATAAAAGGTGAGCCGAGGGTTTTACTATGCTCATCTACTTGTTTCTGGTGTTAAGCATAAGGCTAATACCAACTTTCTTGAAGAGCGGCGCTTAAGACGCACCCTGATCGGGTAGCGGCCGACTCACCAGAGCGCGCTTCCCGCACACGCAAGTTTCAGCTCGTGAACGACGCCTACTACACGCTCTCTGATTCGACACGGCGTCGAGACTACGACGCGCAACGCAGGTTATATGGCGGCACGAGACCCAAGCCCTCGAAGCCCTCGGGCGCAGCCAACGCGAACCCACCGGGTGCGTTCACGCCCGATTTCGAAGATTCCTTCGAAGACATACCAAATGCGGGTGCAGGGGGCGAAAACGCGAACAGCTTCTACAGCTGGGCCTGGAACTACTTCACGGGAAACAAGGGAGACGCGAACGCAGAGCAGGCACGGCAGCAAACCGAGGACGCGCAGTTCGCCGACGTCTTCGAGGAGATGTTGCGTGAAGAGGGCATGGAGGAAGCACAGCAGCAGCAGCAGGGAAAGGGCAAATTCTGGTCTCTAGCTGGCGGCGCCGCCGGAGGCATCCTTGGCTTTATCGCTGCCAATTTCCCCGGTGCCATCGCTGGCATGGTGGCGGGCAACCGCTTCGGCGCCATCCGTGATGCGAAGGGAAAGAGCGTCTATGAAGTATTCCAGGAGCTTCCCCAGACGGATCGTGCGAGGCTGTTGGCGCAACTCGCCACGAGAGTCTTTAGTCATGCTGTTGGTGTCTAAAGTGGTGATACAGAGGCTGTTATCGGAGATCTGACCGCGCGGTATATCGCCGCTGTTTTCAACACTATCCGTTACCTTAGTTTCCGTTCCGATTTTACAAGTATTCCATGGGTTCGCTATAACAGGGAAGAAACAACCTCTTGGGCTGGTGTCAAGGCGTTGGGATGCGTTATTTGTGCTTAGGCAGCGACAGAGGAATTGGCGTTTTCGGTTTGCGTAAGAGGTCGGTACACTACTACGAGAGAACACTGTGGGTGAAATAGAACTAGAAATATCTGATAGTCACGTATTAATTTGACGCACCTTTCCTCCGGCCGTGTGTATGATTCGACGGCTATTCGTAGTTAAGTAACTTGCCTTTGGAGAAAAAATCTGGTGTTTTAGAGGCTCCCTGCGTCGCTTTTCTTCTATCTGTTGTGGCTTGAAAACTGAGACAGAAAATCTAGACATATAAAAAGAGGTCATGGTAGGCGAGAGGGTAGAGTCTGGTAAAGTTCTGTTTGTGCCTCTGTGAAAATTCCCAGACGTAGCAACCAATTTGAATTCCGGGGCTCTGATCTTCCAGGTTCGATGGGCTTCGCTTTCTCTTCGATCACTGTCTTTTCAGCTCAATATGGTGAAACAATGGATTATTCTCGACAGGTACTTTTCACATGATCATAACCACTGGCTTAGGGACATGATTGGCACTTAAAACAAGAGAATCAGAAAGCAAACAGTCTGACGTATAGATATATTTAAAATATATGATGAAGACTATCCCTTTGAATGCCCAGCTAGCTCCGTGACCTTAGATATACCCCGCCAGCCAATCAAATAAGTCGTTTATAAGGTACTTCTAGCGCCACTCAACTTAGCCGATAATAGATGTTACCACGATAACAAGGGCTACTTATCGCTACGTGATAGCCATGCGGGAACAATAGCGATAGCCCTATCCGCGTCGGTCACTAGCAGGTAGCCCGGGTTAGCAGGGGTAGTGTGGACCAAAAAGGCGGGTCAATCAGGTCACGGAGCTATTTGGGCATTCAAAGGGATAATGCGAAACAGCAATTAGGGTCTTGGTGCTAAAGGTTTAAGTTTTTGACACAGTGATCGATATGGGTCACCGTAGGAGGTACTGTGTCACTGTAAATACCTCTGTAGGTAGTACTTACGTTAGCTGGCCGGTCCAAGTACCACCCCTGCTAACCGCAGTAAGCAAGAGCAAACTGGCAGCAATGATGGCCTGTACATAGGTAAGCGTACCTACAGGTACCTACATAAATACCACGTACCTTCATGTAACTACAGGCTACAGCAGAACTGACGAGGTGAGGTGGCTAGCTCTTTTTTTCTTCCTTAACTCGCACCCTTCCGATCCCGCTTGACCTACGATAGGAGGTAGCAATGGCAAAGCCTATAGAAATCGAGTCGACTGACCACTTCAGCGCGGTGCTGAAGGAGTCCCGCCTCGTGGTCGCAGATTGTGAGTTGATCTCCCCTCCAAGGAACTATTACCCCGCCATCGTCATTGGAGGACAGCTCGAGCGCGAAGTACGCGCCGCGCCTATCCAGGCCGACTTGCAGCGTTACAGCTCCCGACGTGTATCCCCGTCTTCAGCATGTCCGCTGCCAACTGCAAGCACATCTTTCTGCGGTAACTCTGCAGTGCAGTGCAGTTCGAGTTTGTTGTCGTCAACGAGAAGAGCCACTCTCAGTCTGATGAACTCGCTATCTCAAGATGCCGAGAGCTAACTGAGGCCCTACTGATTAGTCTACGCAAACTGGTGTGCTCCGTGCAAGCAAATCGCTCCTGTCTACGAACAGCTATCACAATCAATATCGAAACCGAAAGCCATCACATTCGTTAAGATCAACACCGAAGCTCAACGGGCCTTGGCTGCTGAATTTGCCGTTACGAGTCTACCTACCTTCATCCTCTTCCGCGATGGTTCCGTCGTCGAAAAGGTGAAAGGGGCCGACCCGCAAGGTCTCCGGTCCCTTATAGAGAAGCTGACGAGCGATGCCGAGTCGGGCGGCCAAAGTAGCAGCAGCAGCTCCGGTTCCGGTGGCCTGGCATGGAGAGGAGCCGACCTCCCTCGAGGCTATACCGATATCTCAGACGTTATCGATGTGCGTGGACTAGAGCTACTCAATGCAGACACCAATGAGTTTTCTGTCCGTACACTCTTCAATAAGAGCAAGCCATCTGCTTTGGACAAGAGCTCCAGCACAGGCGACGAGAAGGACTGGGTTGAGAGTGACACGGACGAGCAGCTGTTGCTATATACGCCATTTAACTCAGCTGTCAAGCTCCACACGCTCCAGGTATGTGCAATCTTATCAATGCGATATTACCGAGCTAAGCCAACCCTTCGACAGATTACCTCTCTACCCCCTTCGGGCGACGACGACGACGAGGACGCTGAGGATCCACCGATGAGACCTAAGACGATCAAGCTCTTTACGAACCGTCCACATAACCTTGGTTTCAGCGAGGCCGAAGATATCGACCCAACGCAAACCATCGAGATCAATGAAGGTGATTGGAATTCAAATGGCACGGCCAACATACCCCTACGTTTTGTCCGGTTCCAGAACATCACCAGCCTCGTTATTTTCGTCGTAGACGGCGACGATAGCGACAATGACAGCGAAAAGGTGCGATTGGACCGGGTGCGCCTCATTGGCGAGTCGGGGGAGAAGCGGGAGATGGGAAAGCTTGAAAAGATCGGAGATGAGCCAGGAGAGTGATCAATTACGGTAGCAAATCCAGCTTGAACTAGCACTATATCCCGCGTCTTGCGAATGGTCATGGTAGAAATCCAGGTGGTTTGGCATGATATACCTATGTAGAGAATAGACCAAAGCGGGTGATCTTATGAGCAGCCAGCTCCTGGTCGCGTAGCATTTCGCTTCTGCATATGGCTTACGGAATGTTGAGAAAATGATGTTACGTGATGTCAAGTCATAGGCGTTAATCAGCGGCATTGTGTCTACGTACAGATTGCTGCTATGAAATTGGAACAGTTGGTGTCATTCCAGCCCATTGGAAGAGGGGGCAATGCCCGTCCGGAACGCTGGCCATCAAATCCTGTAGTCAGGGTTTTCAAATAAGATGATTTACGACACTGCCGTATAGCGCAGTGTGAGGACAGAGCCGAAGACGACTGTCCGTAACCTATGCTCTCCCATTGTCGCCTACCATGTAGGGCGCGAGAGGGAAAACAAAGCAGCAAACGCAAAATACTATAAAAGGCGGAAAGCGTATCATAGGATACACAAGTTCATGTCCGGCACGTTGCCCGCGATCCAGGAAGCACCAAGAGGCTTACGAGAATAGGACCGCTTCGTGGGCAACGGCATACCGGCCTGCAATTTTGATTGTTCTGTGGCAAATGACTGACGCTGCGATTCTTCTTTGACGGGAATATCCATGGGGGAAATAGGACTCGAGCAACACGGGAAATGTGAGGTCATGCCAGCCGCACGAAGAAAAAAAAAAAGAGAAGAGAAAAAGTTTCGAGAAGGCTGCGGCTCTGGAGCAGGCTTTTATGGTGCGAGCACGCGCCAGTGGATGATTTGGAGCGCAGCTGGCAGCAGATGGCGATAGTGCGTAGTAGGTTTTGGATGGCGCTTGGCACCTGGCACTGGAAGATGCTTAGGTGGGCTGGTGACCAGTGGCTAGTTATGGCTCTAATAGCTGTACCAAAGCATCCCAAAGAAGGTTCTTTCTATTCTCCAAACGGTCTATCCCATCCAGGGGTCTCCAACAAAAAACGACCCATCCTCATTTTCCCACCAAAACTCAACAACTTCAAACAGCTGCAACGCCTTCAATAAAAATCGGAAAAATACAAGTAAAATACTATTCGATTAAGAAATATGTCAACTATTTGATTTCTTATTTTTAAAATATTTAAAAGCCTCGCTGATTTTCTATTATTTTTTTCACCTAAAGATATAATATTTTCCCGGTTATATTACGCTTATTTATTCTATAGCGGCATATCTCAGCCAAACCAAGTCGGAAAAAAACAAGCTCTTGATATAATCTTCCTTGAGCCTTGATTTATTACAGATTTAAATATTTTAATTTTTGGATTTTATTTGTACGTATTATAAGTAGCGGAAGTGGTTAAGTTTTGGTGGGAAAATAGGGATGGGTCGTTTTTTGTTGGAGGCCCCTGCCCATCCAGGTTGCGGGGCTAGCTGTGTCGGTTAGGTTAGCGTAAAAAGCGCTGCGCCAACATCATCCTCGCAGCTACCAACGTTGTGCATATAAATGGACAAAGTGGGCATAGGTTGAAGTGCTGACGACTCTAATCATTCTACAACCCAGTTGGCAGCTAATATCTGAATTAGGCATCTTTTTTGATTGTACTTCTGTCAAATCAAATCGTACATATGCTTATGTACGCGCTTATATTACTTGTACATATAAATTGTCACATGTCTGACCAACGTGTGTGAGGCTTTACTCACTTGTAGTCTTTTCTCATAGCATGAACCCGACCGGGAATCATCCTATCATTCTCATCTTGTTGTTGAATACTAGATTCTCTGCAAATAAGCATCATGCTATCGTCTAGCGCGGCGAGCCGCGATAGCGCGATCCAGAAGCACCGGGCTTGCGATGAATGCCGTATGTCAAATAGTTTGAGCCTCTGATGCTGTCAGACCTGCCGACTTACAACCGTCACAGGTATTCGGAAGCTTGCGTGCACCAAAGAGGCCGACGGCTGCTCCCGGTGTCGACGGGAGAATATCCCATGCCAGTACGCACTTTGGGTGTCTTTAGAACTTGGGTACAATAGGCGGTTTCTAACACCTACGCTCGAATAGCTACTCCCCGCAAAAGCCAATGGGACGACCCCGAAAGCGGCCGCGAGAAGACTCCGACGAGAGACCGCTGGCCGCCGCGCCACCGGCAAAGACGAGCATGACAGAGCAGCCGCCTGACACGGAAGATCCCGGCCTGCAGTTCATCAACCTGTTACTAGCATCCGATCTCGACCTGGACCTGGACTTGAGCCATTCTATACAGACGCCGCAAGGGACTACCACGACGACAGCAATGACAGCGGCGACGACGACAACAGCAGAGGATCCCACTTCGGTGCCTTGGGATTATATGAGCTTCGGCGACGTAAACTTCGATTCGCAACCCGCTGAGCACGCACAAATATTCTCTCCCACCAACATCGACCCTGCCTTGTTCATTGCACCAGCGGCAGCTCCTAAATCGCCGCCGACGGACCAAGTCCCGGCCCTGTCCCCTCCGAACTCCAATACAACGAGCTCGCCAGAGAGTACAAGCCCAGCTACTCTAACGTCTTCGACGCTAGGCTGCGATTGTACAGCCAAACTCTACTCGGCGTTGAATTGGATGCAGAACCTGCCGAACGAGGTCGAGTCCTCTATCCGACTTGCTCGCTTAGCTGCCAAAACCGCATACGAAGTGGTCAACTGTACCACGTGCTCTTCCCAGCTCCCACCTACACCGCAGCACCACATCGGGTCGTCCGTCATGATGCAGTGCTTCCAGAACATGATGCTCCTAGGAACACTGATCCCGAGTATAGTGCACGCGTATGCGCGCATGCTGACCATCGTGGACGAGGAGACGAATCGAGCCGTCGCAGAGCGCCGCAAGATCGCGTTCAAGTTGAACGGCCTCGGGGGTATCTGGGGACGTTTGGGGGCAGTGGATGACGATCTCTGCGGCGCTCAACGGAATTTCTCCTACAGGGAGATGGAGCCCGTCATGTGGCGTCTAACTGTGCGGGCTTTACTGAGGATCGATGTCTACGGCATCTCGGGCCGCTGTGGTAGGGATGCCAGCGTGGGTGACCCGTTCCATCTTGGTCTGAAGGATATCGTCTTGTTGATGGAGAACAAAGCGAAGGCGAGACATGCTTTGATGGATGCCATGATTGACGCTGGTGTCTGGGAAAAGCCGGACTGCATTGTGGGACCTGGTAAACCGGGCGAGCTCCCGACATGTCAGCGTATCATCTCTATTGCGAGGTCGTCGGTTGAACAGCTATGTATCGCATGAGCTGGCGTGTGATACGAAATAATTCTCAAGACATGGCCGTTAGAGTAATTGCTGAGCATAATCGTCTATCACCATGGCCATTCCGGTGCAATCCACTACAACAGGTCGCTGGTGTCGAAACCGGCACCAGGGGGAGACAGAGAACCAAGTTTTCTACCGTATGAATTGTTACGGACTGTATAAGGTATGTTGTCATATTGAACTCAAATCACAGCCGAGGGCAGGACTAATACGAGCGCATAGATGCTGCCGCCGACGCAGCACATTATGTCTGCGCCCCTAGGCGCGTCAAATCTATCCCCGCTCCCCTCTACCTTGGTCATGCCAGCTTTAAACCACGCATCGAAATATCGGGCTACGAGGACGTTTCTTCGAGTTCGTTATTTTCGCTGTGAGCACGTGCATTTGACACCTAACATACGACAATTGCTTGGCTGTGTTGGATTGGATCCATTGTACTACTAGTACGGCATTGGCATATTTAGAACTTCGCTGGTCTGTACGATTTACTTAAGGCAATTCTACTCAGCTCATCTTTCTGGTCCTAGAGGTAAGCATCTTAGCCGCTAGAAGACTCAATTTGAAGACCTAGTGTGAAGAGTCTTTGTTGGATTTCAGGTCTCAAGGCATCACCATATCTCAACCTCGATATGATACCACCGGTCATAAGGGATTTGACCAGCGGCAAAGGAAAGGAAGCTAGTCTCATGTGTTGAGGACATAGCAGTCCCTGACATCAGACGTCGGGTTCTTAAGCACATGACATCGCATTCTACATATTGTAGATATCAAATGATAGACGATGTCAGACAATCGCAAAGATATTTAATTCACTACCACCTGTGCTAATAGCGTATATCTAGAGAGCCCTAACCGACGTAGACTTTCTTCTGATCCGGTGAAATGGTCGCTGTTTCATATTGCACCACTGCATTCGGAAGCATACATAGTACAGGGGCCCTGGATATCCCACCCTGGGTATTTCTGGACCTTTGGTCTACGGCCAAGTCATATACATGGTTGCCACAAATGTAAGTCTCCAAAATGATATGCTATTTTTCGTCTTACTGTGCATCTAATGTAATCCGGCTCAGCTCACCCCGCTGCCAGCCCGGTAAATGCGGTAAAACGCCACGTCTACATATAAATCTTCCCGAGCTAAACCATCGTGAGGACGAAGGATAGGTTATAGCCGTTAGCTCATAACACAGATGTCTCGCAGAGCACAAGACTTGTCACCTGATCCGTTTCACACACTACTCACTTACGTATGTGCATGTATAGTGTAAGACTAGGTGTGATGGTGTGCTTGTTTGTATCATACATAATAAATTCTGATTAACACAACACATATTAGTTAACGAAGACTTGAGGACCATGACTTGGTCAAATGGCTGAAAGCTATGTTTAGATTATTTACTCCCTATACCGAAACATAGCTCTACATACCGTAACTGTCGTAACTATGTCTAGTGTCTATACGTGAGGTACTTCCTCCGCAACCTGCTTTTCCATGGTTTACGCCTGGATCCATGATTCTTCATAGTTGAGAGGGTTGATCCAGCAGCCCTAGCGGCGTCAACATGGGCTCTCTTTTCACGAGACTTCTCAAGCAGCCTAACTATAGCCTCGCGCCTTCTAAATGCTGCCTCTGCTAATGGCGTCCAGCCATATTTATCTTCGAAGTTAGGGTCAGCTTTAGCTGCAAGCAGTAGCTTAACTATAGCCTCGTACCCATTAGATACTGCTATTAATAGCGGCGTCTGACCGTTCATATCTTGCAAGTGAGGATTAGCTCCAGCAGCAAGCAGTAGCTTGACTACAGCCTCGTGCCCGTGAGATACTGCTATTAATAACGACGTTTGGCCAAGAGCATCTTCGAAGTCAGGATTAGCTTTAGCTGCAAGCAGTAGTTTAACTATAGCCTCGCGCCTTCTAAATGCTGCCTCTGCTAGTGGCGTCTGGCCATTTTCATCTTGCAAGTGAGGATCAGCTCCAGCAGCAAGCAGTAGCTTGACTACAGCCTCGTACCCGTTAGATACTGCTATTGATAGCGACATCTGACCATCTTTATCTTGCAAGTGAGGATCAGCTCCAGCAGCAAGCAGTAGCTTGACTACAGCCTCGTGCCCGTTAGATACTGCTATTAATAGCGGCGTCTCACCATAGTGATCTTGTAAGTCAGGATCAGCTCCAGCAGCAAGCAGTAGCTTGACTATGGCCTCGTCTCCATTACTTGCTGGCTTAAATAGCGGCGTCGACAAACGTTTATCTTGAAAGTCAGGATCAGCTCCAGCAGCAAGCAGTAGCTTGACTATAGCCTCGTGTCCATTATGCGCCGCCCACCATAGTGGGGTTTCACCCGATCTATTAGTCACATCTACACTGTAATTCCCAATTATGGTCAACATGACCTCGTTCAGACCAAAATATGCTGACAAGTGTAGCCCAGTCCAGCCTTTCTCGGGTATTGAAAGGTTCCAATATCCATATTCTTTAGGTCTCAGTGCCTGACTCGATGCTTCAACTTGGCCCGGTTGCTGGAGAAATAATAAAATGTCCTGACAATCCGGGACATATCGAGCATGATGCCCCCAGTTCTTAGCAGCATATTTGTAAAGAGGGTATAAGCTGAAGATGAGCGTTCGCTCAAATTCTCCCTCATGTTCGGCACGCCCGCTTGCAAATTCTTGATAGGCCAGGTAAGTGGTACAAGCTCTCACAATGGTAAGTTGTGAATCTGGAAACCACTTGCTCTGGGTTCGGGCGAAATAGTCTTGTGTTGTGTAGTGAACTAATCGTACAATGCCGCTTTCCTCATCGACTGTGACTAGTCCAGCACATACCGAGACCATGTCTTCGACTTCTGGGATATTTTCTCGGTCAAGCTCTGGTTCACCGGGTTCTACGGCCAGTGCATGTTGGAGTTCTTCTACCTCCAATAGTCTTTTCGCACATACTATCCATGACAAAACTTGCTCGGCACGCTTTGCCTGCCCCTCTGGCTGTGCCCTGATTCGTTCCATGGCGGATTCGTAAGCATCATCATAGGCATTCGACCCAGTTGCGAGCATTAGTAATGTCTTTCGTATAGCTTTTCGCGTATCTTTGCCGATTAATGAGTTGAAATGGAGCCGCGCCAGCAGAAACCTTCATAAGTTAGCCTCGTCCATTTCTTTCTTTGATTATACGTACATTCCATTCACAACCTTTGTTATACTTGTCGTGATTTCATTTTGAAGGTCAGGCTGGTTCGTGACACATTTCGGAAGCTCAGACAAGTGGTCGTAGAGATATCTGCGGATATCGTCCTCAGTCGCGCGAATCTCTATCGACAAGCTTCCTACAAATCGCTCTATAATATCCGGTATGTATCTCGAAGTAGCGAAAATATTCACCCCAGTTTTCGCCTGGAGATCGAAGATCGCTGACAAAAACTTTGTGCGACAGCCGCCTAGAGGTTGACACTCATCAAGTGCATCAACAACAATAAAGACCCTGGAGATCCGGTTCGTGACTGATTCGAGCGTGTTAGAGAGCTCTTCTAATGATGGTCTTGTCCGCTTCTTTTCGTGGTGCTTATAAAGCGCTTCCAGAGTGTTCGGTAAAGAACGCTGGGTTTGTGTTAACTGTTTAAGTAAACTAGATAACAAGCTCTCGGGAGTTTGCTCGCTTTGACGCTTGTAGTTGCAGTAGGCATAAGCCACCACGGCCGTAGTCTCAGTGCGGAATCTTTGCTCGAGATCATCTATGACAATAGACGTCAGAATCGTTTTCCCAGCTCCGGGAATCCCTGGACAAAACATGGTTTTGTTTCGATCTTTAATCCAATCCTGGTACTCTTCAGAGTCAAGGAGCCATTGTCCTGTGCCTGACTGTCGTCTTCTGAAGTAGTCGGTTTGTTGTGGCCCATAGTCAATCGGTGAGAGCCAATCAAGAATCTCAAGGTCCTCTCGTTTATCTAAGCGTACTCTTGTGTGGTTTACGTCTTCTTTAATGGAGGATACGTTACTAGAAACTGCGAAAGTGATTAGGAAAATGGTTTGACTGGAGTCTGGTTGGGTCTTGTAATAACTAACTGCCGATGAGTATGTCTTTGACAGCCTTCTCTTGATCAACGTCACTGGGCTGGACATATCCCAAAAGCTCTTTTGCAAATGCCGCCGCCCTTGCAGCGGCGTGTTCTTGCCATACTTTGTTCTTATGTGAGTCTGCATAATCACAGATCCCTCGTATAACAAGGCAAGGAAAGTTGTCCATCAGTCCGGCTGCCTCCATCTCAATACAGAGCACGTTACTCTGAAGGTCTTGGAGCAGTTTATCTCGGAAAATGGCGTTCTTAACGACTCTACTGCCGGATGCAATCAACCCGAAATGCACACGCATATCGCGAGGCCGTCTCCGAACAATCTGGGTCCTATCGCAATATTGGCAACTCTCTTTCTCTTCGTCTTCATCTTCCTTATCTTCTGGGGAATATGTCTCGGCCTGGTCTAAGTTGCCTTCCCTGTGGTCGTAGTCTGCCTTGAAGAGAACATCCTGGAACGATTCAGATCTGAGGTATTTCTGTGCCAGGCGAGGATACTTCGACACCATCTCGTCCAAATAGTCCGGTATCTTTGATCCCATCAATTCGTGGTCTGATTCTAGCCTCGCTATAGCACTGAGTAGCAGACTAGGAGGGCTGTTCAATGAACCGGTTCGCGTAAACTTGTTTCCTTGCTCTTCCTTGCCCAGATCCCACTGTACCACGCCGTGATATTGGCCTACTGGTGTACCAACCACAATATCGCCGATTCTAACTTTGGGGGGGATACCACCTCCTACGCCAACCATCAAGCCGAATTTAATAGACGGAAAAGCGTCAATCATCTGGGTGGCTACTATTGCTGCTGAGACAGTGCCAATCTTGCCCTTAGGGAGACAGGCTATGACAATATTATGGCTGCCGATAGATCCCAAAGTGTAAGTGTTGTGGTCGTTGGGAAGCCTGGAGAGCTTTGGGAGGTCGGCGTGCCTCTGGTCCAACATAGCGATGGCAGCGGTCTGCTCCTTTGGTAAAGCACACACCCATCCCACTGTGTAATCACTATGGGTTCGCGGTCGACCAGCCATCTGGGACTCGGGGATGATAGGATCTTAAAATATAAAGCCCGAAGAAAGCTTCGAGAGGGTATTTTCAATCGATCCTAGTTGTTTTCGTCTATGCAGGTTTGACAGTGATAGGATATTATGGATGTGTCTTCAGAGTTCAATACTGCCATATTGTGATAGGCTGTGTCTAAGAGAGGGAAAAGAACTCCTTCCACTGGACTAAACAGGTTGGATCACATATATAGAATGGGCGCATGACCACCACTACAGGTGCGACAAGACTGCCGCAGGTTAATGTTACATGGAGGCGACCGTTTTCCATATGTAGATATCTAGACCTTGAGCCTTGCAGTACTACTAAAGACTGACTGCAGGAGAACAGAGACATACCTCAAGCAATTGGTCGAAATGTAAACCAGAAACTGCACATTCTGCGAGCGCAAGCAGGCTGGGGTGGGCCATTCCTGTAGTCGCTGTCATGATTGGTAGTCGCTGCATATACTACCTGCATGATAGGTCTGGCAGGCCCGAATGGAAAGCTCCAAGTGTAAAATCAGGGCTTAAGGGGCTGGCACATCAGCTTCAATGAGGCATTCCTATGCAATGTGATCAGCAGGGAGAACGTCTACCGAGAAACTTTCCAGGCATCGTTCGAGCATCCGCATCTTCTGGCCGTGAGATCTTGGCAAGGCTATTGGCCTTCAGCTTGTTTGGCTCCCATGCTTGGCTGTTCACGATTCTCGTACGGCGACTCGAGGCTGGGCCGTCCCGTACGCCGAAAGCGGCCAGTGACAATTGCCCAGTTGACTTTCATCAGCATCTGTTCTTGTCCCTTCAACAGAAGGCACTAGCGTAGAACCGCAGGTTGGGCTGGACTTCTATGTTGTTATCTCTTTATTTTCAGCCAGAAGTACTAACTGCCAGTCGTATGCTCTCTTTCCTTGGAGTTGTTTCGCAGAACGAGTTCGGACAGCTGATTCAGGCACTCAATATCGACGATGAGAAAGCAAGACGCGAAAATGTTATAAACCCGAGTCCAAGTCAGTGCAGCAACAATACTTATTGTTCCAGCTTCTTTGCGAATCAAGGTTTTGTTGTTCGTGAATTTTGCTCTTATAAGCCAAGTAGGAATATCGAACCGGCTTACTGTAGAGCATGACTAATACATTAGTACCAAAGACAAGAACTAATATTTTGCTTTTCTTTTCAATTACCTCATACATCATTGCTGGGACTTGGTTTGGACAGCAAGATGGGCCAATGCAATCAAGGGCGGCCTAGCATTCTCTTAATGCTAAAACGGCGCTGGTACTTGTTCCCAAAATGCAGGATAGTTTTCTCTCTCCCACCCCCCCCCCCCTTTTTTTTTTTTGTCATCACTACTGACAGCGATGTCATAGAAAAACGTATGATTCTCTTGTTGCAAGGTAAGCCTACCGCAATAAATAGCCTCTGTATCTACTGGCGGTGCTGGTCTAAATAGAAAAGGCTAGCGCCTGTCGGCCATACCAGTAAAAGCAAGTAGGTACGGGAGGACCCAATATATTAGGAAATAGCGGGTGTCTATTGGCGGATGGAAAGCTTAGGCTCTCGGGAACAGGGCCAAGTGCCCAGACTATAGTTGCATCATTGCTCCCAGTGCACGCTTGAGGACACGGTTGTCTACCTACGCCGGCAGTACGAACAGGTGATAAAGGCTACCCTACCTCGAAACCTTATACCCTACTTAGCCTACCATTACCTCTGGAAGCTTTCCGGCGTCTTGATTTTCCCCTCCACAAACTCCCAAACGGAACACCTACGCGGCATTGGCGACAGCAACGGCAACACGACCCTTCTCTCAACCCTGAACAAGCTATCGCTAGTTCTGCCCTGGCCTTGTTCTGATCCGGGGTCACGATTCCTCCGTGCTCACGCCCGCCCGCCCGCTCTACTCGACCTTCGATTCCGTCAATTTCCGTCGGTCGATTCCACCTCGACATCGCCGACTTTCGTGACTGACCCAGCCACAAAAACATTACCTTGCCCGGCCGGAACAGCGAGTCTGCACGCGCAATTATCTGTTTCGGCGATCGACCAACATGGCCCAGATCAGAGGCACAGCAGGCTACCAGCTGAGCAACCAGACACCCTTCGGAGGGCCGAGGATCGATGGCAGCGATCCAAGCCCCCTGGATGCTATAAGGGCGCAGACCAGCAAAATTGAGGATGCTCTGGACTCTCTGAGCGGTCCCGTAAAGCCGTACGTGAGCATCCACCCATGCCGCCTTGCGCCATCGTAAACCAAGATGTGCAGCTGCTTCGCGTGCATCGAGATCTGTTTGACCTGATCCCATTCGCTGACGCGCGGTAATGCTGTAGATATCTACCCGCCATTGGCCGGTTCCTGATTGTCGTCACGTTTCTTGAAGACGCCCTGAGGATCATAACACAATGGAGTGACCAACTAGTCTATTTGAACTCCTATCGGCACAGTAAGCTTCTGCTCGTTGTCTCGTTGCTTTTCCCTTGAAATTATAAAAGGCCGCTCGCTAACGGAGTCATTCGTCTAGTCCCGAGCGGTCTGACGCACCTTTTCCTGATCGTAAATGTCATCGCCATGGTCTCATGCTCCACCCTGGTCATCATCCGAAAGTACTCCGACTATGCTGTGGCCGGCTTGATGGGTGTTGTTGTGACGCAAGCCCTTGGCTATGGCCTCATCTTCGACCTCAACTTCTTCCTTCGCAACCTGTCCGTCATTGGTGGCCTTGTCATGGTTCTCTCGGACTCTTGGGTACGGAAAACCAAGGCATTTGCTGGCCTACCTACGCTGGACGAGAAGGATCGCAAGATGTATTTCCAGTTGGCTGGTCGTGTGCTACTCATCTTCCTATTCGTTGGCTTTGTCTTTAGCGGCGAGTGGACTATCTGGAGGATCATTGTATCCGCCATCGGTTTCGTTGCCTGCGTTATGGTTGTCGTTGGCTTCAAAGCTAAGTTTAGCGCTACCCTCCTTGTTGTTATCCTGAGTGTCTTCAACTTGCTGGTCAACAACTTCTGGACTGTAAGTCACCCCGGGATCCTCCCTGCTTTAACATGGCGGTTGAACTAATTGCACCTCTAGCTTCACGAGCACCACCCCCACAAGGACTTTGCCAAATACGACTTCTTCCAAATCTTGTCTATCGTTGGCGGTCTTCTCCTACTCGTCAACAGCGGTCCTGGACAGTTCAGTATTGACGAAAAGAAGAAGGTCTACTAGACAGGCAAATGCGAAATCATTGACGAGGGCTGCATGACCTATTAAAGGCAACTTTTGGCTACTAAAATCTTATGTGTGCGCCATCGCGATGCACCGGTTCTCTTTGACCATAAGCTCCAATGCAAAAAGGAGGCTCGCATATCATTGGCGTAAAAGGCGTGGATTGAATTTCCACTTTTCAATTGAAGGTTGGGTTGAATTGAATGAATGGGCTAGGAGGTGCGTGGGATATTGCTACTGTATCGCCAGTTACGAAGTGAGTGTGGGATAAAAAGATTGGGCCACAAGCTCAACGCATCTTGTTGTGGGCATGTGGGCATGAGGTGAGGACGATCAAAAAATATACACAAATACCCGAGAGCGTCAACATCAATATCGTCGCGATGTGGCAGATCCTCGCATTCCTTCCAACTTCGAATAAACAAGTGGTCCTCTAGGTTAATGGATTATGATCAAAACCCAGTACATGCTCGACTTTCACCCCTAGATTTTCATATGTGTTTGACTTGTCAGTAATTTGGGCTCGGTCTATGAGTTAATTGCTCTCTTTGTCTAAGTAAAACAATAAAAGGAAAGGTATCAGAAGAGGTAAGTCGATAACACAAGAAACACAACGAACAATCAGTTGTTTTATTCTGGGTCTCTATTAGCCAGAGTTATTGTTACAATTTAGAAGTAAATTAGCCTAATCTCAGATTTTCAAAGCGCCCAACTCGATGCTCGAGCTGGCTAAGCACCAGAATGAACTACGAAAGGACAAGAACAAGAGCAAGAGCGAGGAATTTACTCATCTGATATCACTGCGGCTGCTGCGACGTGATCCACATCTTCTGTTCATCGTCCCAAGGGAGCATGTGTTGAGGCTCAAGGTCGTTAAGCCCGCTCTTCAAGGCGGCGAATATCAATGCCATCACATAGCCGTGGACATTAAGAGAATACACATGATTCAGCAAGACCTCATTGTTGTAGAACTCCTGCGCCGGGTCAGGGTTCATTCGGCACCGGCATCCGGATGGGTCCGAGGTGTGTTGCAGTTGATAGCGGATCTCAAACTTCTGGCCATTGGTTGGTGGTTCGATCACCTCGGTATCTACGCGGCAGTTAGCATAGTTGAAAGTGAACAGCATTGTTGAGTTGATGTTAATGCGACTTGATGAGAGCTTTTGGCGGAAGGTCCCGGTCGGTATGATACTGCTTGGTTGCTGATTGTCGCCTCGAATAATGGCGTCAAGAGTCGTTCGGAATCCCATGTCTCCTTATATTTGTGTCGAAATATAGATGCCTGAGGAAAATGTCATGAAACATACTCGCTTCTTGTGTAATTATGTTTTCGTTGTGACACTAGTGCTTTGTTTCCTGAAAACAATACATGGTAATAAAGAGCTGTGTGTGAGCACAACACTAATCTCCTGAATATTCCGAGTAGAATATGTTACTTATGCTAAAGAATTTGGGCTGCCTTTCTTACTGGCTGGTTGATGGCGGGTACACGGTGGTCTGTTTAAGTTAGTGCCATAACCACATACCTACCATACCCTCAGATCGTCATGAGTCCTCGTTATAGTGCTATGAACGGCTGCCGATAGAGTCATCAACACGAAATCTATGTGCTTAATTTCGTTCCGCTCAGGGGTTGTTTCTTCCACTCTACACTCTATTAACCGCTCTTCAGAGAGCGCATATCCTGAAACGTCCAATTTGGAAACAACCGGTTCCGTCAAAAGTTGAAGTCCTGTAACTAATCTATAGCTCGAAAACTGTTATGGCTCGAAAAGATGAATAGATATAACAGTGGCTAAATACCTGATTCGATAATGCTCTATAGTCGCTAGCAATGATGTGATGGTACAGCAGTGCTGCCATCCTAATTCGTGCCACTCACGCCTTTCACCTATCTGCTATTGGGGAGCTGCGTACCAAGCGAGACTTGACATGTTACACCTCATATGCCAGACAGAGGTACGAGGCAATTCACAGCATGTATTGCAGTGTTAGTACTGCGCACTCATTAGCCACACTGTAATAACTACATAGGCCTCTTCATGAGTGTTCGCATGAGATATCGATGGCTTTCGTACCCAGTCATAAACCAGCTGCTACGCGATCAGCCTGGAGAGAATGAGCCGAATCGCCGCATTCACTGGTCCCAAGAATAATATTAAGGCACTTACACCGAGGGGAGATCCCGAAGATGAAGACTGATTATCTCACGTCTCATATATAAATAAGCAGCTGTCGATATCACAATACTATCTATGGGAATAAGGAAAGCGGTGAAATAGGTAGCTGAGAAGACGGCTCCTCTGAGAAACACCTTTACCTCTATCTTGGGGAGGGGTTTCAGTAGGTCGTATCATCGTGACCTCCTTCGCTGGCAGCTAGTACAGCCGCTTAGCAGAGTAAGACAGATGCTCCTTCTCTACTGTATAAATCAGCGTACAATATGTTGAGTGTTTCGGTGAAAGAGGGTGACATAAACAGTGCTGGTAGTCGAAAGCGGGAAAAGAGTAGCAGCACAGCCGAGGCGATGAAAAATGAGCAAAAGGGGATGGCTCAAGAGATGTGTATCAACGGACTCAGCTCACTACTAGAACCATCTCGGTACCGCAGGTAAACAGTAAGAGCTTTATATCTAGTCATTCATGAACTGACAGCTCCGAAACCTTTGTCTCACTTCTTACACCATTCGAGTCCAATGGTAAGTATGTATGCCAGACAATTGCACATTTGATCGCAATGTCCTTGATTACCAAATAAAACATTGAAACACCCTGAACAAGGTTATGAGATGATCATCCGGCCTCATATTCCCACTTAGGACATTGCCCGATGTACATGGTACTACAACGGATTCCTTACAAGGTGTTCATAATTCATCACGTGACTAACATGACATACTAGACTATTCCACCAGATTAACTACATTTTTGAACACCACGATACCTCAGGGCGCCTCTCAGATGTGATGAGTTTTAAGGCTTCCAACCTCCGATCCGAGTCTTGAAGAAGCCATCAGGATCGTAGCTAGCAGCGACTTGTTGAGCGAAAGCACGGCTTTCGGGACGGAGTCGATCCCAGTAGTCCTGTCTATAGAACCCATAGTTCATAAACACAGGACAGTATACTTCTGACAGGATTCCCTCTTCCTGCCATCCCAGTACAAGCTCTCGGACACCAGTATACGTCTCCTCGAGGACATTAGCCATCTTAGTGTAGTCAGTCTGGGGTATAAAACTGTAATTCAGCTCTAGAATTAGGCGGTCCGCATCATCATCCGCGTCAATCAAGTCCGGAGCTCGGGCTTTTGCTTGCCGCGCAATGGACTTCGGGAATGGCTGGTACGCGATTGAAGCTATAATGCCGGGCTCGACTGTACATGCTCAGTCAGCTACCTCTTTTCACAACACAATGCGTAAACTAACGGAAAACTTCTAAAGTAAAAAGTCTCAAAGGAAGATTGATTCAACAGGAATGATTCACAGGATTACTTACGAAGCGTTGTACCTGAAACATCCCGCCAGTGTTTGTGGATGCCTTGCATAACTTCGTCACTGCCTTGACTTGAAGGCAATGGCACGGTCTCCGTCCCGATTGTCACGACGGACCCTTGTACAACGACCCAATTGCTGCCACCGATGAGCTCAGAGTATGTCCGCGTTTTGGCCAGGTTTAGTAACGGAACGCCAGCCTCTGTGAAATTTCGGAAGAGGTCCTCAGGCGGTGTCGGCCCATCGTAAAATAGGAACAGGATCCAAGTGTCGAGGAGCTCGACGTCAATGAGCTCCGGAATTACGAGCCCAGTACTGCGTTCTGATGTCACGATGACGGCCGCTCGGTCATCCGTGTTGTACTCTGTAAAGTCGCGAACGGCGCGCAGAAGATTCGAAGCGACCTCGTCAGTGTGTACGAAGATGACATTGCCACCCCATATGTTGCCTTGACGATATGTTTGAAGAGTATACGTCGTCACAATGCCGACTTGAAAACACTGATCGTTAGTCTCTCATTGATTTCTCCGTATGGCTAGCCTCTTAAAAAGTTCATGAGATTGCGCACTCACAGTTGTTTCCACCCCCTCTAAGCGCTTTGGCTAAGTCGGCGTTCTCGGTGTCCGACGCTGTGACAATTGTTCCATTGGCCAGCACCACCTCATACTCGAGGGCGGAGCTTGCTGCCCAGCCATATTGTGCACTCATGTATGACAAACCGCCACCGAGCATAAGCCCACCGGTGCCGGTATTTCCAATTCGCCCACCAACAAACGTCCAACCAGATCCCTGGAGTTTGTCTGCAATACTATCCGAGACGAGGGGTCAGCGCCCTTCGTGAAAAGAAGTGATACGGAATAGTTCCAGGGAAATATAGAGGCCTTCGACAAATTTAAAGGGAGAGTTAAAACCCCAGGAATACGTACTCATCAAGCCGGTTGCCGGGCCCCATACGAAGGACACCGGTATTAGCATCAAGAGCGGCCTCATCTAAGCGTGCCGTGGAGATCAGTGGCCCGCCAGCCACACTGGAAAAGTGGTCATTGGGGTTGTGGCCTCCTGATTTGATGGCAAAGTTCTCGTTGCCTTCATTTATGGTCTGTATTATAGTAGAGACCTCGGCGGCTGAGGTAGGGAAGAGAATGCAAGTGGGCTTGAGCGCGCTACATGATGTGGACCAATATTTTGACTGCTCAGAAATATAGTCCAAATCAAGAGGATAAGCTACATCGATGTTCGTGTTTGCTGCTATAGTAGAGCAGGTGTCCGCTCTGCTAAGCGTAGCCGGAAGCAACAAAAGAAGCAGTGAAGATCGCATTGCTGGACTACGTTCTCGAGTTACCAGTATTGTGGTCAGGAGCGCTAATGTATAGGTTGATCCTTGATATAATCTGACATCCTTTCACTTAAAGCAAGCTGCTGGGAACCTGGCCGTATATAATAGCGTGCTTGTTCGGTAGCCCTCGGCCACTTCATGATCTGGCTCACTATCGGCATGATTTCCGATGAGAGTGATAGCTTCGCCGGGTCACCGTTCCTGTCCCACCATTAGCATGTCGTGAATTTCAGGTTTGAATGACATTACAACCTTGGGTCCACCGAGAGTGTCATCCGATCCCAATGATGTGCGCCGAATATTGCAACGTAATACAAGATTCCTTGGCTCGCAAACCTGATATGGGTTCAATTTACGGTGAGAAATGTGCAGAGATTGGAGAGATCGAGGATCTCTGCCCTTGCTTCGTGACAGGGTATGGCCTCAACTTAGACCGAGATGAGCGAGAGTGAAGGCAGAATCCACAGAAAGCGCCATTCATTGTGATTACGTTGCTCTGGACGCTAGGACTTGTACCATACCAATTTTAACATGTCATGCGGGCAAGGCTGCTGGCTGGTACGCTGGTGATAGGACAATGGAACATGCATCCCTAACGCTAATGATAAGGTTTAGCTTGCAGCTGCTGCGACCTACTTTAGCCTATAGTGTGCTGCGTTGCCATGAGGGCATCTGGGTCTGACCGCACGTCTACCAATGTAACTCTAAGCGAAGGTTCGCGTAGATGCGTGTTGTTCACCTATACTCCAGAAGATGCACAGGCCTAATAACGGCCTGCATCAACCCTCGAGGGCAACTCTGGGGGCCAAGACGTCATCGCACATACGCGAAGTAATCTTGCTCGATCCGGTAGTTTCGTTAAGCGAGCTGGAACTGTAAGCGACGCCAAAAACGTGGCTGTCCTGATTGGGATATCTCCTGCAGCGCCATGGCAGGATTGACAACGGCTGCGAGACCGGTTTCGCGGGCCTTGGCACTTGGGTGGTAAAGCCGTTGAGCCGTATCCTCCTGCTAGGCCGCATATTCTATCAGCATGCAAGAGCCAGAACGGCATCGGTGACTGAGAGGCGCCTCTATTGACATAGTCTTGCGCGTCTTCTTATGGGGCTGACGATCCTTTGGTACAGGGGAGTTCAAGAGCGCGCTTGGCGAGCTCGGCGGGGATCAGCAGGTTTGGATGAGCCATCTTGAAGTTAGATAGAGCAAGAAGAACCGGAATTAGAGTCGTGTGTAATTTAGAGATATCTGCGTGGGATTGTCCACTCACACGACAAGAGATGTTTTGAGGAGTAGAGCGAAACACATGAGGATTGGAGAGAGAAGACGGGGCGTTGCGCAGGGGGCAGGGGTAGGTGAAGACAGCTGGCGCACAGCTGTCAGATCACGGTAACAGTGGTAGTCATCCGAAGTTGTTTGCTGGGTTAGGTGCCGGGAACATACTACCGGTATGTACCCATTATACGTGACCCCTTGAGTCAATCCAACCTCAATGTTACCACATGTAACTGCAAATCTAACTACCAATTAAAATGCCCGTCTAAAATGAGCATACGATAAGCCAAATCAGACGCCCAATATGTTCGAGGAGCTCCTCGATGCAGCCCGCAAATTAGAGGATGCGAGCTCGCTCCCAGATGCCCCAGAGCTCCTCTTGCCAGGTAGGTTGATGTCAAAGTGACCATTCATCGAATCCTTGTATGCTGACGACTGTCCTAGCTGTTCCGGCGGAATTTTCTTTGGATGATATCCAAAGCCTTGCTACAGAACGCCGCGACAAGTCGGTTAGTAGTACACCATAGATCCGCTCATCCAAACTTCTGTGCCTAGACCACATAAGCTGAGTTTTATACTCTCTAGGATACTACTGCCATCCTATCGGCCATCTATATCGCTTTACGGTCCAACCTATTTGTGACTGAGCTCAAAGACGATGATGTCGGATACAAGGCTGTACTCGAAGATGTTGCTCTGCAGGTTGGCCAGATGATGGTCCCAGTTTGCTCGGGTGCAACATTCGACGAAGGTGCCTCACTTTAATTTTATATCATAAGCTTCATTCACGTCTCCCTACTAACCGAACGCCTTACTTAGACTCCACTAATTATACAATATTATCACATAACGGTCTATTGGGCCTACATATCATTAATCTGCTCTTAACCCTTACCCCTGGAGGCAGCTTAATCCTCCCAACCAGGACACTTCTCTCAATTATCGCATTCACAAACCAAGATGACCCTTGGACCTCAAGTGCCAGCGCCGAACTCGCGCAATCTCTCCTCTCAAATTACTTCAAAAATCTTCCTCCGCCACAAGCCCCGCAGCCGACCCCCTCTTTCCTCTCACGCTCAATTCGAGATGCTCGAGGAGGGAGAATACCAAGCGAGAAGACACACAAAACAGAAAGAGCACGTTTCATCACCGAGGACGTCTTGACGGGCTTTTTACGCCCAATATTCGCAAAATCTCGCTCTGCCGCGGTGACGGCATCGGGCCGTCCGACGGCCTTCCCCGAGCCTCCCTCGCGCTACACCCAAGGTGACGGCTTCGGCGGCGGGGCAGACGACATCACTGTCAAGAAGTCA
Source organism: Xylaria sp. FL0933 (assembly GCA_022578765.1). Taxonomy (NCBI): domain Eukaryota; kingdom Fungi; phylum Ascomycota; class Sordariomycetes; order Xylariales; family Xylariaceae; genus Xylaria; species Xylaria sp. FL0933. The sequence goes on from MU389740.1 coordinate 266,804, forward strand.
TGGAAGTATAGTCAGCGATATGCGGTCACGGTATTCGAATGGTCGTTGGAAAACGCAGATGTAATTCAACTCCTTTCACCTTCCGACCCCCTTCCCCTCCCTCTACCTTTATGTTCTTTACAAACGCAAACCCGCTTCAGCTTTCCTCAGCTTTAAGAAAATAAGCTCACGCTAACCGCCACCGTCAGACCGACCTCCTACAAGAGCACTGGCCCCTCTACACGCCCGCTCTCCTAACACTACTAGACGAGCCGCAACCAGTATCTCTCAAGCTCCGCGCTCTATCCATCTTCAGGAAATTCTGGCGTCTATGTCCCGAAGGCTTGCTCTCGCGCACCGGTCTGGCCGAGGTCTTCGAGCAGGCCGTGTTCCCGACGGTGCTGAACCTGCCGAGCCTCACACCCGAGGCCGAGTCGCATGACTTGCTAGCTGCCGCTTACCCGGCGCTATTTGATATGGCTGGACTTGTGGACACTGACTTGGAAACTACCGAAAATGAAAGCACGAGCGAGCAAGCAAAGCAACAAAAGAGTCTTCAGAGCAAGGGATTCTCCGAGGCGCAACGGAAATTGCTCGACAAGATTGTTAGAGAAGGCATCATGGTCGGGTATCACCACGCGAAAGAGCACATTCGACTTGTAGAGTTCTTCTGCGAAACGCTGCGCCGCCTCGTGAGCGGTATGGGTATATTATCAGTCAAGTATCTCAAGGTGTGTCTCTCAATTACAATCAAAATAATAATGCTCTCGTGTCTCGTATACGCTGGAACCCCAAATTAGCCCCCCTTCACCCCCTTTTCCTCTTGTGAGAAGCTGGTGTCCAAAAATTGCAGCGATACATGGCGTTGCGTTGCATTGCATCCTTACGCTGCCCCCAGGCTTACAAACGCACTCGGACCCCGTTTAAGGGGACCCCTTTCCATTCAGGTCATAACAAAAGCAGGTGAACAGTGGAGCTAATCATGAAATTAGGACATTGTTCCCATGATTTCCGGGATCCTTGTCGATCCCTTCGGAACCAAATACCCACCAACACTTCTTTCTGCCACTCATCTCCTACAAGCAGTCTTGCAAACGTGCTGGCCTCGAATTCCACATTACTGCAATGAGATTATCAAAATCGCGATGCTCTGCTGGTTAAATATCGAAGATGAGGACTCATTCCTCGCCGACGACCAGGCTAAAACAGAGTTAAAGCAACAACTAATCAGGACGGTTGAGATGCTTTCTGCGATTATGACAGCAGCCAAGCTAGACATGTCTGAGCGAGTATGCCCACTTGTAACCAAAGATCCACAGCTCCGTTCTCTTTTCACCACCTGCGAAGCGAGATAAGATCTCCACTATTTTGGGATGGAAGCAAACCCCGAGTTTGGCTTAAGGTGATGAGAAGGGTGACTGGAGAGCATCCTCGATAATATCTGCCGAATAGGTTGTGGGCGCAGCGGACGATTCCTAATCGACCGGCTGCTGCTTAAAGAGGGACTTGCCACGAAGCCACTTCTTATATGCCTTGTATCGTTTCTTGGGCAGATCTTCGTCGGTGACAGTCAGCGGGTTATTGCCAACGCGCAGCAATTCATAATATGCAGAAATATCCTCATCCGTGCGATTAGGCGCAAGGCCATCCGTTTGCCAGCTACCATTAAGGTATTCTTGGTACTCGGACGAGTCAATGTCTGTCGGCGCCTCGTTGGAGACTACAAGCGGAAGACTCTGCGGATGGCTGACGTATCGCGCGTAGTCCTCCGCTTCCTGCGAACTAACAGATGGGTTCAGAGATTCCTCGACCAATTTTTTGAACGTCCATTGGGCGGCTTTCGACTTTTCCTGTGGTGTCTGCTTAGGCTTCGAGCCGTCGATAGGTGTCTCAAATGTTTCCTTCATAATGCTATGTGGAACGGTTGGCGCCCTGTCGGCAGGTATCGGCTGTAGCCAACGATGGATAGAGATACCCTTTGGAGCGGACCTTTCTGTGGTCTGGTCTGTGGTGACTGAGGAAGTGTCGTTATTTTGAGGCTTAATGGAATCATGAGGGTCGACAATGGTAACTCCCTTCTTGGTCACAGGCTTTTTTCTCTCATGAGCTTCCTGATCGCCTTCCGTGCGCACTCGGAAAGGGCTCAGGTCATACTTCCCCTCTTGTGTTGATCTAAAAGGTATGTACTTGATGGTGGAATTCATCTTGTACGAAAACATCTTTGGGAATGACGAGAGGGTAGCCGGCCGGTAATACTCAAGCCAATAATCATCAAAGAATGAAAGTGCCTTATCTCGGAGATCTCCTCTAAGTGGTACAGAAGGTGGTAAATTCATCTTCTCGAGGAAAGCCGGGTTGAACCAGTGAATATAGTCATGCGATTTCTCAGACCATGTTCGAGGGTCTTTGTGGTGAAGATAATAGTCTGTCGACAGATCCCACAGCATAGGCTGGCCTTGGGCGAATATATAGTTGCCTAGGAAAAGATTGTATGCCTCCTGTCTTTGGCTATCGAGAAACGAGTTATTGTAGTACCGTTTGAAGCTCTCAATCATATCACGCGAATGACTTGTCCATTGATTTATCTTACGGTACGTCTCCATGGTGTTCACTAGTTGAGAGCCGCCATACTGAACCGCGATTGTGTCGCCATGATCGTGATACATATGGGTAAAGAGGTTGACTGCATCGGTGTCATATTCGATAGATGTGTCTTCCAGAATTCCAAGAGCATGCAGCTGATGTCCAAGGGCTCGCTTACCGATGACGAACTGGGCTGCGTTGGTGCGGTCTAGACAGTCGATGCAATTAGTCCTGGCTACCCCATTTTGGACTCTGCTCGGTGTTATGTCCCCATCGCCATTTTTGAAGAAACCCGTTGTGGTGACGACAGACTCAGCGATATTTTCCAGAGTACTGATGACATCCTGATCCCGGCTCTTAGCAGCTCGACTCATATCCCAAGCTTTATGAATGATTCTATGCTCTTTGGGAAGGAATTGGTTGAGATAGTTGATGGCATTTGTGTACTCGTCAAGTAATTTGGATTCTCGTGGTGTTCTCTCCCTAGCTTTTACCAGGTTCAAGACATATATAGGGGAACCATAGCGTTCGAACAAATTATTGAAATGTAACGCAGCTGCCGTATAGAATGGGTCGACTAAATTGAGCTCAATCGGTGGTTTAGGTGTCACGCCAATGTTGTCCTGTGTCCAGTATAGTGGAATACTCCCCCTATGCTGCACGTATGAAGTAAATTGAGGGTTTGCAAAAAGTTTGGGGTTAGGTGAGTGAAAAGAGGTGGTCAAGGACTCTGAGACTATCTGTTCAGTCTCGACGTCATTCGCAACATAGCCCAAATCATTGGCACCACGCTTCAGAAAGCGAGCACCCGCAAAGAAACGCGAGCGGCGGGCTATGATCGTGATATGCGCTGTTCTGCCATAGACGGATATGGCAGCTTGGTCTATATATCCGTGGATGATTGGTCGACACCAGTCGAACGGGTTGGACAGAGAAGCCGAAGTGGGCTGGAGAAGATGGCTGTTCCACACAAACATTTTATTATAATCATGATGGGTTACACCCGGCAATCCCCCCGCTAAAGCTGCACGCTCTCTAGTGATATTGTGCTGTAAAGTCCTGGTAATATCATAGGAATAGCTATAGTAAAATGATCTGGTCAGATCTAAATGGTTGAGGATGCCAAGGAAGCGAGGTTCTTCCGGAGTCCGCGTATCAGTTTTATACTTGGCCGGAGTCAGCGGGATCAGTTCGGTTCCATCTACCTGGTAAACGTAGTGACCGCCTATCATTGCCACGGTGCTCTTCTTGGTAATCAGCAGCATGTAATAGGGTCCAGTGAACTTGATGAAGCCGAGAAGCCCCCACGTCGTACATCTTTGCTTGATGCCACCAGTAGCTTTATTTCCATGGTCGATGGTGTCGAGGAGGGAGTTCATCTCCTTCCGGCCGTAGATGGTCTTATCTTCGGTGAGGCTCAAGTTTGGGTCATCGTGCGTATTTCGCTCGATCTTCAGGATACGGAAGCGTTTCTCCGTGACATCGCCGCCCACGATGTAGTAGCGACTAGCCGTCTCATACAAGGTAAACTTGTGCATTTTGCATACCAAAGGCATGGGCGTGCGCTCATCATCCGGCGGGGTTATCTCCCGTTGCAATGCTTCTGGACTGTGGGTGCGGATGAAGGGCTGGGCCACGGACGGCTCTTCGTCGTTGTCATATTCGGCTGTACTCTTGGACGCCTTCATATTCTGCACCAAAGTTTCGTTGCTAGCATTGTTCTGCAGGAGGGGAAAGGACGGCTCGTCATCGTCGTCGTCGTCAATGTCATCGTCATCGTCACCTTCAGCATCGTTCTCTAGCGTCTGAATCTGTTTGGCTGACGGATCGTCGGGCTCGACACTGGCACTGGCGCTCGAGGGTTGACTGGCTGGCTGACTGATGACCTTGGCATTATTGGATTCCGTTGCTTCTGCCATGTCGCCGTAGTTCCCTGGGTCGGCATAATCACAGAGAAACGATACCACGACACCTCCGTGGGCCCACGTTAAGCCTTCCGCGTACGTCTCAATAGATAAATAATCACACTACAACGCCGCTTGTATCCACCATAGACATATCGTGATACCTACGTTCAAAGTAAGCCTGAGCGATAGAAGATGAGGGAAGGAGCTTGCAACTGAAGCGTAGGTAGTCTAGTTGGACAACTCGTTCCGGTACCTGAGAACCAGATATCTCAGGGACAGACTAGACTAGGTGCCCTAGCGTAAAGCTTCCGATCGGCAATGCCCCACCTATGTCATCGTGCGCAGCCCGGCCCCACTACAGCCGCTGGTCTTTGATCCACTGGATTTTAGGCTTGCCAAGATGCCGATCATCGAACCCTACCTACCGGGAAGAAGGTCCCTAGGGAGGTTTTGAGCTTAGAGACTCTTCGTGAAATAGCACGACCTGCCTAGGTCTAATCCTTAAACTGGAGATACTTCATTTGCGACGAAAGGCAGCGTAGTATCGTATATTGATAGTCTCATAATACTGCTCAAAGCCGGCTTTGTCTTCCAACACCTAGTGAATATAGCTGTATTAATGCTATCACGGGCAAATCTGATAAACCCTTGATTTGACTAAAACTAGCTCGACTTCGCTTGTTTTCTAAGTCGAAAGCTTTGACATTATACTGTGTCTTCTACTTTGCGCTTCTACCTTGGGTCTCCTTTGTAGGTTTATTGTGTTAGTCCCCTCTATGTTTGCAATCCCTCTTATCAGCACTAATTGCTCCGTGCTGTCTCTCACGTAGCCTGCTGCACGCAGCCGCCTATCCTCATGCATGCTACGTAGCATCGAGTTTGCAAGGAGGAGGGAAAGGCAGAAGGGAAGCGGGGAATGAGATCACCATTCCTGTGCCGCCAGCCTGAGATCTGAAATACAAGCTAGGGGTGTAGCCTGTGAGTCACGGCCATACCGAATTCCAAAGCGAAGCATTGGAGTTTACGCTGGTGAGACACCGGGGCGATAAACTCAGCGTTAGTCCGCCGCAATGTAACCACTCTGAAGGACTGTAATCCATATGTCGAGTAATCAGTCGTCTTGTTACCATCACGGGGCTGTACTGTACAGGATTTGAGCATCGTTGAAGCATTCATGACCAATGGCCTCATATCACATGGCAGCGTGTCGCCTGAAACTATATGCAGGATTCCTGCCGATACTCGTCCGAGTGATTTCGGAACTGCCGATTATGTGGTGTTGTCAGATGGGCTTGCATCATCATCAAGTAAAGTAGCACCAGGCCTGGCTTCACTCGAGTGGGCAATAGAATCATGAGGATGCAAGTTCCCTTCAATCCTCATCATGCTATGCCTTGCAGTGACTATACAGAGCGACTGGGATAGTATCAGAGGTGTTGGATTGGATCCACGGAGCTTTAAAACTCACTGACTGTATGTTATAAGCGCCTCCGTACTGCACCACCCCTTGACGTGTTTGCTCTCTAAAGCATACTGAACGTTGCTGCCCCCTGTAGGCAGTATGCTGTACTTCGTGCTGTGCTGTTCTTGTTTCTCGTTGTATTACACCTTCAGCTTCATAGATTGCAATATCAAGATCGATGGGCGATAGCATGACATACCGACCTTCAATTGTTTTCAGATCGCCCCGGGGTTCTTGCCTAGTAACCGATGCGCTGGAGGGTAACGCTCTTCGGGTAGAGGCATAAGGTGGCTTGATGGAGGCTTGCTAATGGCCTGTCGATAAGCGTAAGATAAATCAAAGTTAGGCTTCGAAGGGCACAGGTGTGGCCGTTGAATGGAAATACTCAATGTAGATTTCGGTCCAACATGCCTGTAGCCACAGAATAGTAATGATAAAAGCAATTTGGCTTTCATAATTTTCATGATTATAAGCATAAACCCACGGAAAATGTAATTCTCTTGTAGCTTGATGATCTGTCGAAAGCAATTGAAAAACAGGGTAGAAATTGTAAAGAAAACCGTGAGAAGCTATCCTAATCGTCTTAACATCGGCCCGATTGATAGACCCAGAGGTTTGGGCCGATAATAAAATGATAGGTTCAGGTCGAAAGGATAAGGGTATGTCCTTGACATGCGAGCGTACAGCATCGGATTGCGCATTTCCAGTCAGCTCCGAGGCCCATGAAGAGTTGCGGGATATCTTCCGGCCGAGCCTCACCCAAAATTTGCCGCTGAGGAATGTACGTGGAACTCTCCTGTCACCTTTGATACAGCTGGTTCGTTAGTCGGGATCTTTAGAAAGACATTCCAATGCCGGTCAACCAGGTACAATTCGTACGTATTAGATTATTCGATCACGATGATGCAAAGTTGGACAGTGAGTGTCACACCTCGCCCTATATCTGCTGAGATGCTGTTACGTTGGATACACTTTATACCGCCCATTAGTGAAGCACGTAGGATATTATATGTAGGATATTATAAAGTGACGTGTTCAGAAGAACAGCATGAAGATCAGCCGATAGTTATCGATTGTAGGGGTAACTCGGATCAAGCTACGTGCGGAAAGCGGAACACAACGTCAGTAACATTCGAGCGGAGATCGATTATAAATGCCTCTCTGCACACTTGTACATTGGTGCAAGATGTAGAAATTGAGCATATATATATAAATACTCTCATGTCGCCTTTACCCCTGTTCGGTAAACCCCGTTCAAAATCCTGCCAGTAACGGGAACCATGCCGAAGAAAAAGGTGACGGGGATAGAAATGCATGAACTAGCAAGACGAGCTGCTGACTATCAGGGCAGGAAAGCGAATCAAGTCCACGGCGGAACCCTAAGCAACAGCCTACTTACCCAACATATTTGGGGCTGCCGACGCCCACAACCGACCGGTTTAACGGCAATGTCTTGCACCGTCGTTGGACAAATAGTCAGGATGGTCTGAATGACAAGTTGAATGGTAACTCGACACTCGAGTTAAAGTTGTATAGTGGAACAGTTGAGCGTTGGCTGGCCCAATCGATGACAGGAGAACCAGTATGTATTTTTCTTCGTGTTCGATACCTAGTCATGGCAGGTATCATCACGAAGACAAGGACGCCGTGTGCTCTGGTATGAGTGGGCACAAATCTGGCAGTCAGGGACTAATCGACTGCAGTACCATGCTATTCACTCGGTGGCCAGAAACTCTCCGGAACAACATGAAAGCCTACGGAACCCCATATTTGGCTTGGACGCAGCAGAGAGTGATACAGGAGCTACTACCGGTTCGCGTTAGAAGAGCCTCACGATAAACAAGCAGGGAGCGTGCAATTTAGAGATAAGCAGCAGTAAATATAAGCAGTCATTATCGAAATCGACGCGCTCCTCTAGAGAGCTGAGACGGCATGTTCTAATGGATCTCTTTGCGCCTCCCAAGCAAGCCAGTCTGATCGTGTCGTCCTATATATTGTCAGCAAATACAGGCCGGAACAGACGTTTAGGTAACGGAGACAAGGCATACGGCAAGAGACCCATCCCATTGACCTTCCATATTCCCACCGCCAGCGCAACCAGCTGCATAACAATATACGCTAGTTTAACTTGTAATATTTTTCCTTTATTGGTATCCGACTCGAATCGCTCGAAGGCTTGGTTTGTTCCTACCAGGCCCATAATAGGATTCTTGAAGGCCATGTAGACCATCATGATGCTGAAGATCTGGAGAGAGTTGCCGGACATGTACATCATAAAGAACGTCATGGGCAAGCTTTTTATAGGCGCCAACGCCACCTCCCAAGCCTTCTTCAATTTCAATGTATCCATCTCCTCGGGTGTGGGCTGCTTTCGGGACTGGGCTTTAGGTTCTTTGGCCGCTTGTTTCTGTAGGCAAGTTTGAGTATACGAAAGGGAACAAGCCGGCGAAGTGGGGTCATACCTTGGACAAAGCACCACCTTGAGATGGATAACCAGGAGGATCGGGCATGCTACCGCTCTTAGACTTATAGGCGGGCGGGAAACTGAGGTCAGTGACCCATTGAGGAATCGGTGACGCGTTGGCTGACATGACAGAGATGAAGCGCCTAGAGAGAAAACGAACGAATACAGTAACGGTATCAAAATCCTCAGGATAGAGAACGAATGAGGGCAATGGATGCACAAGACGGCTCTGTTGAGGCTGGGTTACTATTCAGTAGAGACCGAAGCGAAGTCCAGGGTTGAGGTCCATGGTAGGTGGTATCGCCGACGTCTTAGGTAATCAGGACACGGCGCCCCACTACTATGTACACCTCCTCCGGGATTCTGAACGTTAGCGCAATACCAGCACCAGCATTTTTACCAGGGCTTTTTCTGAGGCATTGCCGGGGCAGCGCTTGTACCTCTCAAGGCTCCATAAATTCGGTTCAAGGGTTTTTGGCTTGCGTACAAGGCGCCCCTGCGAGCGCTTTATACTCAACTTAGTAGAAAATGGAGGCTCAGTAACCTGACTTGGAAAATTATGGGGGGTCAAGTCTTGAGCTAACGTTCAGAATCCCGGAGGAGGTGTACAGTGCCTGGACAAAAGTTTCGAGCGATTTTCTAAAAAGCCCTCTGTTTTCGAACTGCAATAACTTCCCAACAATAGCCTTTACATCAAAATTATTACAATAGTTAAAAAGAGGTTCTTTTTATCTGTTAAATAATATAAGTTATTATTATTAATTTTCTATGGTTACTGAGTTATTTAAGGTTAAAAATAAAAGCAGTTTTTAGCGCACTTTAAAAAATTATTAAAAAATAATACTGCGTTGTCTTAGAAATTCAAAGAGTAAAAAGTATAGCCTTTAATCGCTTTAATCTAAGAATAATTTTTCTTAATTTATTGTTATATAAAAGTAGCAAGAAAAGTTATTTCGAAATAGGTGTGTTTTGGTGTAGGTTGTATGTGTCGCTCGAAACTTTTGTCCCCCCACTGTACATAGCCCACATGGTAATTGGCCCTAATACCGGGACGGGTCTAGTGACAGAGCTTCCGCTACCTTGGGCACAGCTGGGGATTCTCCTGCTCTCCACTAACATAACTCCAAAGGTATGGACACAACTATTTGCCTATCTGTGTACTTAGAAATCTAGACAAGAAAAGAGGCGGTAGTTCTGTATTGAAGCTCCTCATAATTGTACGCCATCTGAATTTAGGGACTTATGTAGTATTTAGGAAGGTAATAGTAGGTATGTAAGTAAGTACAGAACAAGAACGTACCTATTGAGTACTTAAATACCCTATCTGCGATCCCGCTCGAGCACTCTACCGGCAGTAGGTATTTGAGGTACCTTAGCCTTATGTACCTAAAAGGTAACTACACTACATGCAAGTTGGAAGTCTCTCCTGGACTGAACCACCTAACTGGGCTAAATAAAACCATTCCCCTGAGCTCTCGTCTGCCACATCTTCACTGTTTCAACCAATTACCGCCGATCCAACCAGCCTCTCCTGCGAACCTCACACGATCCCAACCAACACCCGCAACAGCACGGCGCGGCTCGAGTCGACGAAAGGGGCTAAAGTCGAGGGATGGTGTGCATGTGACAGCGGCCCGACAACTCGACAGACCCCTCCATCCCTCCTTCCCTCCCTCCCTCATCGAGCTACTACGCGCCATTGCCCATCTATCATTGGACCACTCGGCGGTACTGCGTGCATGCGACATCTTTCCACCCCGTTGCCCGTCGCCCATTGCGCATCGCCTACCCCTCGCCGCTCGCCAGCCAGCCAGCTCCCTAGGTTAGGCGGTTGAGGCATCGAGTCACCAGAGCAGCCGCCTCAGCTTCTACATACAGAACCTACCTACAGTCTCACTCCATTCCCCGCCGCTGTCTCTCCTCTTCCGTCAACATGTCGTCGAGTTCCCAGACCGGGGACTCCAAGCTCTTTGCTCGTGTAAGCGCACTACTATCTTGATGCTTTTCCCGTCACCTAGATACTTTCTCATTTGTACCGTTGCTCGACCGCATACCCCTCCCTAGCCTTAGTAGCTCTATTCCTTTGCCTTTGTTGTGTCATACTCGTCCCTCCGCCAACACACCACCTCCTTTGCATTGATTCCTGCGAGAGCACTTCGTCAATCCAAACGTCACGGTCGGTGCTGGGAAGCACTCATCGACTCTCGAGAGTGGCCTCGGGGCAACTATAGCCTTGCTTGGTCGAATCGCATGCATCGAACAAATCCTCTTAGTCTGGTCTAGGCCAATCATCTTCACATATATGGCCATGCGATGCATCCTCAATCTCGCCCATCATGGCAATGTTCCTCGCGTATATCCCGCCGGACTATGGCTTACAACGAATGACTCTACAGGGTAAGGTTGCCGAGCTGCGAGCCGAGTTAAACAGCGGTAGCAAGAAAGATAAGAACTTCACACAAAAGAAGATTGCTTTGAAGAAGATAGTAGCCAATATGACCATGAGCAACAACGAGATGGTGTCGTTATTTCCCGACGTAATAAGCTGTATGCAGATCCCGAGCTTGGAGATCAAGAAAATGTGAGACCTATCCGGGAACCATATTCGTGAGTCATGTGAGCTTGCTTACAATGGCACGCAGGTGCTTCTTGTTTCTGGTGAACTATTCGAGGATGCGAGCCGAAGTCGCGATAAAAGCAATTCCGGTATTACAACAGGTAAGCTTCATCACACCACCTCGATGCAGCCGAGGCAGAGACACTTACGACGAATAGGACATGGATGATCCCAACCCCTTAGTTAGAGCTCTAGCCCTCCGGACCATGTCCTATGTTCACGTTAGAGAATTTGTCGAGGCAACCGTCCCGCTTGTGAAACGCCTGCTTCGGGATGCTGATCCTTACGTTCGGAAGACAGCAGCCTATTGCGTCGCAAAGCTGTATGACCATGATAAGTTGATGGTGGAACAGTCCGACCTGATAGATAGATTGAACCAGCTGCTAAGAGATGATAATCCAACCGTCGTGGCCAGCGCATTAGCGAGTCTAATGGATATTTGGGAGCGTAGCGAGACGATCAAACTCACATTAGACTACAGCAATGCCTCCAAGATGGTGGCAATCCTGCCGGATTGCTCTGAGTACGTTGACATTTTAGCTCGATCATCTATCACGAATAGCCGAGGCTAATAATCTCAATAGATGGGGTCAAACCTATATCCTCGAGGCTCTCATGTCATATGTGCCTCAAGAGTCAGGAGAAGCAACTCTGCTTGCTGAACGCATAGCACCTCGTCTCTCACACTCCAATTCAGCCGTTGTTTTGACATGCATACGGGTCATATTATATCTCATGAACTACATCGCGGACGAGAAGCAAATTTCAGCACTATGCCGCAAGCTGTCGCCGCCACTTGTAACGCTACTAGCCAAGGGATCTGAAGTTCAGTATCTCGCACTTCGGAACGCTTTACTTATCCTTCAACGGCGACCAGATGTCTTACGTAACGATATTCGCGTATTTTTCTGCAAATACAATGATCCAATCTACGTCAAGGTCACGAAACTTGAGCTCATATTCATGCTTGCGAACGAGAAAAATATTGACGAAGTGCTAACGGAACTGCGCGAGTACGCAACGGAAGTCGATGTCCATTTTGTTCGCAAGGCTGTGCGCGCTATCGGAAAGCTGGCCATTAAGATTGAGCCTGCTGCTCGACGGTGTATCAACCTCTTGCTTGAACTTGTCTCGACGAAAGTCCCCTACATCGTGCAGGAAGCAACTGTCGTTATCCGAAATATCTTCCGGAAATATCCCAACCAATATGAGTCCATCATCGGCGTGCTATGCGAACACCTGGACTCGCTCGACGAGCCCGAAGCCAAGGCGGCTATGGTCTGGGTCATTGGACAGTACGCTGACCGGATCGAAAACAGCGACGCACTCCTCGAAGACTTCCTATATTCGTTCGCCGAAGAGCCCGTTGAGGTACAACTCGCTTTACTAACGGCTACGGTTAAGTTATTCATTCAACGGCCAACGAAGGGCCAGGATCTGGTTCCTCGTGTCCTGAAATGGGCCACGGAAGAAACCGACAACCCAGACCTGCGGGACCGGGCGTACATGTATTGGAGGCTGCTGAGTACAGATGTAAATCTCGCCAAGCAAATCGTAATGGGTGAAAAGCCGCCCATTACCGCCGAGTCTGAGAAGCTGGACCCACAGACTCTCGAAGAGATGTGTCTAAATGTCGGCACACTCGCCACCATATACCTAAAGCCGGTGCAGACGGTCTTCCGCAGTGCGCGACCCCGCCGACTCGCTGACTCACCAGCCTTACAGAAACACTCTTTACCCACATCGCAGAACCTGCCCGCCTTTGACGCAAACAAGTCTCTCTCTATGTTCGGCATGGGTGGACAGGCGGCTGTCGTCCGACCCGGTAACAACGCCGCCGCGACCAATCCCGCTGTGCCGGGTCCTGAGAACATGGCTGGTGCCGTCAATGACGCGGATGCGTATTTCGCCGGAGTTGGAAGCCAGCACATGGCGGCGATGGGAATTCACGACGACGGCTTTGGCGGCAGCACGGGCAATGAGGCTGGCTACGTCGTGAATCAATTTGCACCTCAGCAAGTTCTACAACCTGCTCAAGGAGTTGGCAGTAACGGAGACCTTCTAATGTTGTAAATAAATTTACTTGTCTTAAGCCTCTGCTCTTGCGGTTGTAGTTAAGCGGTTGTAAACACTCGGGCCGTGAGACTCCAAGCAATGGCTATGGTGTTGTACTAGTTATGGTGTTGCTGCTGCAAATAGTATTAGATGGAACATAGTGTAATCTGCAACGAAATCGACAGATACATTCTTAATGATACGGCTCCGTCTTCTCAACTCACATTTCGCTTCCCTTTTCCTTTTAGATGAGCGGAATATAGCCCGGGGTATATTATAGAATTATAAGTTGATTTCGCCATTGACGACTAATGATTTAATCATAGGTTCCTTGTTCATGGGAGCACCAATATATCACACGGCAGTTGATGATGCTTGTTAATAGAGATAAGATATTAACGAAAGTTCAGTTGTTGAATTGCACCATTAGTCTTTAGCATACATCTTCCCACCTCGTAGTACCTAGCAAAAGCAACAGATTATATGTGTAATCTCTCTCTCGGACCTCGCAATCAGAATCCAGCATGCAACAGCTGTTTGTTACGCTGCGCACCGTACATTCTCAAACTTCCAAGATGCAAATCTTCCCCGAACTGTCTTCCTCCTTCACCTCTATGGAGTTCATATTCATGCCATGATAACGCAGCTACCAATCGAAAGGAGCCAGTGTAAGCCCCTAATCCCACATGAGACTGGAGTCCATGATAGTACGTGCAAGCACGTCCAGAGAGAAATACTCTCCATTGCCTAGATCATTCTAGTAATGCTTGCAAAAAATGTCAGGATGACCACACCGCAGATTACGGACAGATTCAGCTCTGCATTGACAGCCCCTGCATTAGTGCCAGTAACCAAGGCCACCGAAGGACTCGCTGTGGTGAATGTCCCAAATGACCAGGTGCTCTGTTGAGAAGAGGCGCTGCTACCTACAGCCATTGTAGCCGCAGCTGTGATTGTACTTGGGGCAGTAGAGGTGGATATAACGTTAGTGTAGATACCGGTGGTGCAGGTCGAAGATAATGTCTGTGGAGTAGCAGCGGCTGGGCTGGTATGTAGAGAATTGGGAACTGTGACAGTAGTTCCAGGTATCGTCGCCCAACTTGGGATGTTAGGAGTCGTGGCCAAGCCTGGGACAATGGGAGTCGTAGGCCGCCCAGGGACGTTAGATGTTGAAGGGTTACCCGGGGCATTGGGAGTTGTGGGGTTACCTGGGACATTGGGTGTTGTAGGATTACCTGGGACGTTTGCTGTTGTGGCCTGGGCTGGGATATTTGGTGTCGTGGGGATACCGGAGTGGACGGGAGCTGAAGATGGTCCTTGAGCACCCGGTACAGTAACGACAACGATGCTTGGGGTGTTTGGCGTATTGGAACCAGGTGCTGGACCCCCAGCACCTGGGACGGTAACGAATGTGGTGGGTAGAGGTGGTGCGGACAGAGGACCCCAAGGGCCATTGTTCGACTCACATGGTGTTGGTAGGGGGCTGCTGGCCTGGATGGTGACAAACGTGGTAGGCAGAGGCTGTGTGAGCGTCGAAGGTTGGCTGTTACCTGGAGCTGGAGCTGATTGCAAACTGACTGTTACTGTTTCAACAATAGTGCCTACTAAAGGAACTGTCGTAATGAGGACTCCCGGACTCGTGGCAGTGGGATTAGAAGGTTGCTGCCCATTGGGATTGGGAGATTGTTGCCCGGCCGGGTTAGGAGATTGCTGGCCAGTAGGGTTGGGAGATTGGCCGCCCGAGGGACTCTGTGGTTGTCCTCCTGTGGGATTAGAAGGCTGCTGTCCTTCAGTATTGGGAGGCTGCTGACCGACGGGGTTTGGGGACTGTTGTCCAACAGGACTAGGAGACTGCTGAGCTGTAGGGCTGGGGACCTGTGGTCCACCAGGGTTAGGAGATTGCTGAGCAGGATTGGGAGGCTGCTGTCCGGCTGTATTAGGAGGCTGTCCGTAAGCACCACTGGGTAAAGCAGGCTCTCCACCGCTACCAGGACCGCTTCCACTGCCGTTGCCAGGAGCAGTGCCAGTAGGATTGTTGCCATTCTCGCCTCCTGGAACAGTACCACTACCGCTGGGCCCATTTCCCGTACCGGTACCTGGGCCATTACCTGGGTTGCTTCCTGGGTTGCTTCCTGGATTGCTTCCTGGGCCACTGCCGGTACCGCTTCCAGGACCGCTTCCAGAGCCATTTCCGGGGTTAGTGCCAGTGTTGCTGCCACTGCCATAAGCACCGCTTGGGCTAGGAGCTGAAGAAGTGGTGTCATCTTTCAGAATTGTCATTTGGCTAGATACGTCCTGAGGTGACAGTATGGTTGACAAGGCAGCGGGGACAGTGGCAACTACAACAGTTGCCTCGACGTTGTCACCGACACCTTGGACGGGGTAATCTCGTTCCACAACTGCCAGTTCAGGATCGGAGAGGACAGTTGGGGGACTAGCCACGACGTAAACTGTGCTCGAGAGTGTGAAAGTAGAGGAGACAGTGGCAGACATGACACCAGTCGATACGATTAGAGGAGAAGGATTAATCTGAGGGGCATCAACATCTGACGGAAGGGCCAGGACCGCATGGCAGACGGCCAAGAACGCCGCGAAATACATGGCTGCAGATGGCCTGTGGCGCCGGCTGGGAATAGTTGAAAGGGTTCCCAGATGGTTTCGTGCTAAAGATAGAAAGCTGGATGATGCAACACAACACTGAGAATATTATAGTGCTCCTGCGGAAACGAGTGGCAGTCTAGACTAACAGACAGTAGTGAAGGAAAGAGGAGAAGTGTAAAGGAGGACGAAATCGAGGATGGATGAATGAGTGGTGAGTGGGAGGTTGGGCGAAGAGAGAGTAATGCTTGGGCGAGAGGGCAAAACACTTTGAAAAAGTGCAGGTGAGTACTCTGAGACACATTCAGTATCCAAGGCAAGTGCATATTGTTTCCTGTATAGTATATGTACGGGTAAGTTGGAAGGAGCTGCTTTCTAGACTGCATAGGCAGAAGGTGTAACAGACAGACAGACTACCCACCTAATACATTTGAGAGGCATCTGGCAGCAATAACACATTCTTAAAAGGAAAGAGGTGCTAATCTAGCACCTATACTCACTGAGTGATACTGAACTACTTTAGATCTGCCAAGTATACTGTGATTATCGTCAAAGCTGCCGAGGAAGATACAGATATTTGCCGGCTTCTTCTGCTCTAGAAGGAAAGAGCAGCTGCTACTAGGCAGAACAGTGTGATTGGAAGCTGGAGTGCATAGTTGTTTGAAGTGGAAGTCAGTCACTTCCAACTTTTGCTCTGCCTACCTATTTAGGTACGATTCCAATATCCCATAACCCGGCAGTCACCACCTAAGCAGGCTCTTCTGTAAGTTGCTCCTGAGTCCTGTGTATCGGCAGTAACATCAAAGTCAATTGGAAACAATAGGCTTCTGAAAATTCAATTGCAACAGAGGAACCTTCCAAGTTATTATACCTAGGTAGCTTGGCTACATTTAATAAGCTGTATGGTGTTCTGGCTGATCCTCTGGATAATATACGCAGTTTTATATTAGTGTCTTCTCAAGACCGGATAGCTTCCGCTGACTTATTTGACCTATTCGTCTTTCATTACCACTATCCTCATCATCTTCATTTTCAGCTAGTCGGAATCTGCAGCCAGGCATACGTTAATGGGTAGATTAGCGGTTTGTTCGCATTCTGTCTGACGATTCATTCCTGTCAACCAAGCGAGGAGAGACTGAGTGATGAGGAACGCTTGTTCGTTGTGTAACACGGTGATATACATACACCGGAGATAGCTTCAATTGGTAAAGAAACACCGTGATGCTGCAGGTTTGCAAAGGTCTATATTTACGAAAACTAGTTATGTATCATGCGTTGTGTTATAGTGATTTACTATTGTAATCTCTTGACATTCATGGCGCGACCAGCCCTTGAAAAGCATTGATGATTAGAATTCGGTCTTTCTGGCCATTAGACTCCGGGAGTTGAAGTACGGGAGGAAGCGCCCGGATTGCATGTTTGAAGTCATGACGTTACTAATCACAGCATCGTGGATGCGGAACGGTCGGATCATCCGGGTGACGAAAAGCGGGGCTCCCGTTGTATCAAGGCAGTTAGAACGTGGAACACGTCTCCCCGGCCGTTCCCTTTTTGCGAAAATGGGACCAAGAAGATGGGGGGCCAAAGGGAGAACAGAGCGGGACTTGATACGCGGAAATACGGATATCCACCAGGGCTAGGTTAGAGGATTATTCCCGGCAGCGCTTCAATTGTAAGTTGTCTATCCCGCTCCTTGCGCTTCGAGTAGGCCACTCAACTGTATAATTTCTAGGGATGTAGTGGAGCAGGCCACCAAGACGAGGTAATAGGTTCGCATATGCGGTTGAGAAGCGTGAGAGGGATAACAAAGACGGGCTGTCCACTCGTCGTCAGTTTGATGCGTCTTTGGTATTCCTGCATGCCGTCGTAGGCGATAAATGTCAAATAGGTCAAATAGCAAAGTCACGTTACCGCGGATAGCGGCCTGCTCCCATGAATGCCTTTTTGCTTCTGGTATCTGGATCCAATCAATGGCAAGCTCCCAATCGAACCCGCATACACAGCTACGGAGAGTTGGTCACCGTTGGTCGCGAACTAAGTCGCCTCTCATATGGTACGTCACTAATGCTTAGGTACCTGAAGTCAGGTTTGCTGGTAGTGGTGGTGGTATAGACTGTCTACAGGTCAGCAACAAAACCGCAAAGTCGTGTGAAAGACAGACAGACTGACGATGACTATAGGGCCAATCACCATGTTTTCTTTTCGAAACACCGCCAGGTTTGTCTAATTATAATAATACCTGCTGGTTTGGGCCCTGATTACTGCTCGGATCTACATCAGCCACGGGGTGCCAGCGTGTCAGATGCATGGAATTATTCAACTTACTATGTAGTATATTGTAACGCTCTTCTCCTGCGTACGTAGCATGAGGTGCCATTCAAAGTCGTCATGTGCCTTTATCCCTCAACTTTGCGAAGCGCCCTAATTTGCGATTACATTCTCCTAACCACACAAGAGAAATCCTCCTGCATGTTGTAGTCTTAGTGGAAGGGCCTCGTCTCACGCCTGGTGGCGAATTTGAGGATCGGAATTGACCATCAAGCCACAGGTATCTTAATGGCGCCGACCGGGCGCTTTCAAACGTGAAGCTGTATATAGACAGACACAAACAGACACAAAAACACCCGCAGACATATAAAGACCTGTGATAGTCACGGCAAAATATGATATATCTATCCTATCTGACGCTCGTCGTTCTACGCGATCGTGAGCTGTGCATGTGAAAGCTCCCACGGGGACAAGTGCGGGTTACCTGTAGGGGAGAAAGGGATATTCCTGGCTAGTTCCCCTCGATGACATCCCCAGACCGAATCTTAAAAAGACGACCCACATCCACTCTACTGTACAGTACAGTACAAACAGGGGCTGGCGACTACTGACCAGGCCAAAACTAGACCAATGGGCGACCTGTAAATCGGGCTTTGATATGCGCTGCCAGCGGGCCAGCAAGTGCTACTAGGGGGCACTAATAGGCACCCAGGGGCCCCCTTAACCCCTGTACTGTATACCTAACTGAATGCCCATGGCATCGCCCTCTCAGGCAAGCCAGGTTGTTGCGGCAGGTGCTGTTCTTAGACCCGAAACATCATCATCATCCGTCTGTCATCCTCCACCACCCATTTCCCACTGCTGAACCGGCCAATCCAGCCCATTCAACCCATCCTCCACCCGACCGTCTTCTCTGATATTTCTTTTACTATAGCGGTTTTCCTTTTCGCAAATCGTGCCACTGGGAGTTTCTGACAAGGTTCCTGCTATTCATACAACATTTCATTTGTTTTGATAAATTATCGTCGAGCGCTGCGTCCTGCCCTCCTTTCCATCCTTTATTTCCTCCTAGGGGATTCGACCCCGACAGGTGAATGTCTCAATTGTGTAGCCAATAATCACTCTACACCGCATTCAGCTGAGACTTGCGCGTCGACACCATATCTCGACTATTCACTTTATAGCGACCGTATAATCATTCCGCAGCCACCGAATTTGGGTTCGACCTCGGCGTACTTTCAACTCTGCTCTGTACGGCCACAGGCTGACCGACCGTAACAACCATGGCTGACACCGCTCCAGCCTCTGCCGGTGGAGACAACGGCTCGAGGGAGGAGAGATTGTCAATGCACCAGCCTGCTGGCGACGTGGAGATGGAAGACCTTTCTAAGGCACAGCCTGATGCCGCGAACCCTGATACCGTATTACAACAGGGCAAGAAGAGCGAGAACAAACCAATACCAGTTCCCGCCAAGGACGCGAAAGACCCGGCTACTGAAGCCTCATCATCAGCCCAACATGATGGCCCAGCATCGCCCGAAAATGAAGAACTGACGATAGACCCTGTCGAATCCCAACCAAACAACGGGGTGGCTGCCGTGAACATAATGCTTCAACTCACGACTGGCGCTAGACACCCATTTCGCATCGACGAGAAGTACCTTACCAAGCGTAACGTTACGATTACGGGGAAGACAGAAGATGGCAAGATGGACCCTGCGAGTATCACTGTCTATACACTAAAAGAGCTCATATTGAGAGATTGGCGGAAAGAATGGGAAGAACCGCCGAGGGAGCCATCGAGTATAAGGTTGATTCATTTTGGTAAATTGCTCGAAGATAGGAATCAACTAAGTCGTGAGTGTTTCCATAACTTTCTTACAAGGAGCGGATCGTCTAGCAACACATGCTAACCAGACAACCCCTCAAGATTACCATTTTAGCACCACTAGTAAAAATTGGGTGCACATGACTGTCAAACCGCAAGACCTTCTTGACGAGGAAGAAGCGGCCAAGAAGGTCAAAGATTCTAGTTCGCATCATGGTAGGAGTGGTTGCTGCGTCATCTTATAAACGATGTTCGGAATTGGGGAGCGCATAATATATTTCATACCGCCTTGGTGGCTCTTCTCGATTCACTTGCATCCAGAAGTCGAGGAATCTATGAGCCGAAATAAGGCCAGTCAGCATCCGTAATTTTTGGTCGAGGGGTTATTTTGTTCTTTCTGTTTTCCTTGGACGGCGAGGCATCGGGCGGCGTTAAAAAGGAGTGATTTCAACTGTCGGGGCTGCAGAGCTAGCCTATGGCGATCAGCGATGTGTACTTTATTGTGGAAAGATAGATATTATTCTGGTGACAACGCAGAGCCTACACGTAAAGCGGAATCCTAGACATCGGTTCTTCCTCTTATGGGACCAGATTGAGATTTCAATGTCCTCTGGTCAAGGTGTGGGATAGACCATACCTGATTGAAGAAACCGCGAAAGGTGGACAAGATTGAGATTGAATATATTGGAATATCTGAATAGTCTATGGCTCGGGTGTGTTATCTTGGCCATGGAATAGATAGCATCGAATTTAGGAAGGACTCAATGTTTTTCTTTGGACAGAGCTGCTTGCCGTAGCATAGATACTTATTTTGCTTTGAAGACATTCCCAGTTTGTGTGAATAAGGAATCGTTGTTCGGTGCCAAGATAGATTTGTCTCTAATCCCTGATCCCCAGAATCGGGTGAAGGACCGTCTATTCTATGCTCCCCTCTTGACCATAACCCCAGCGGATAAAGGCAACTGAGGAGAGAGATACCTCGTTTCTCCTGGAGCCAAGCGCCACAATATATGTTCATTTCATGGCTGACAATGTCCACCTGTATTATCCACCCTCACGCAGAATATTGAAGGGGCGGAGGGGTTATAAACCGACCACCAATAACCAGAGCATGGCCCCTATCCGTGGCTCCAAAGCCCCATCCCATAATGACGTGATGCAAAGAAGCAATCATCATCATCAGATCTTCAGCTTCCGTTCCATCTCCTCATGGACACCGAGCGCGCCGCGCTGCTCCTCGCCCGTGAACACATCCTCCCAATCGCACGACGCCTCGCGACCCATGAGGATATCCTCGTGCACGCTCGCGCTGCCGACGCCGGTGCTGCCCGCGCCACCGCCCAGACACGCGGGCCGCCACGAGCCCTCGCGCGTGATCTTCAGCTCCATGCCCCGCCGGATGGGCTCCGCCATGCCGTAGGTCTTGCGCAGCGACTCCATGCGCAGGTTCTCCTGCGTGGACTCCCAGGCCTTGAGGCGGGACTCGAGCGGGTGGCGGGATACGGGGGCCGGCGGTGTCGAGGAGGATGAGGATGCTGCGAGCAGGGAGGCTGCTGGGTTCAGGCCTTGGCGGAGGACGTCGTAGACGCCGGGGGCTGAGGGCGCCGAGGTCGAGGGGGGCAGGTGCGTGAATGTGCTGCCGTGTTGTGCGGGCGGGACGATGCGCATAGACTGCGGGAGCGGAAGGTTAGCTCTGGTTTCGTAGACTGCGGTCAAGATGTGTGGGTGCTAAATGTGATCTCCGTTCGCTGCAGGAGCTTACCATTTTGACGGTCGTTTATAGAAATTTAGGGAGCTCTAATTCCTTATTCTTGTCCGTAACCAGTCTTACAGTGAGAGGTGGGCTTAGGTATCTTGCTTTGTATGTAAAGTAAGGGTCGGCTGAGAACGTTGGTGGTTGTTGAGAGATGTGGATTCGCAGATGGTGTAGTTTGGATTAAGTTAGCACGTCAGAGGAGTGAAGCCTGGGGAACCCACAGGCTTCCGATAGCTTTCGCGTCTAAAAGCCTTGCCAAGGCCAGCTACAGCTGCAGCTCCAGTCATAGCGCCCGCCCCACGTCAAGGAAGTTCAGGTAAGGTAACATAAACAAAATCAATTGGTGGTCTACGGACCATTACTACTATTAGGATTCTAATCAATTTCAGTGCTTGAAATTCCCAAGATTCTGAGATTCTGCATTTTGCATTGAGACGTATGAGACTATTTCTTTTGTTCACTTGCATGACGAGATATCGTCATCTACTTCTGCTCAAGGACAAGCGAAGAGGCTCACGCAATTAAAACTCAGGTTGAAAAGAGCCTAATCCAGTGAACGAGGGAGAATTATATGTATCACGTGAGGGAAGATATGTATTGAAGACTCTTCAACTCCTAGCTATTGCTGACAACTTTCTACCTGCCTGGGTTAATGGTTCCTAGAGTAGCGAAGAAGATATGCTGTCCAGGTACTGCTTCAAGGTTTCCCTGGTTAGCCGTTAAAGTTCCGCACTAAATCAGTGAGCCTTAGATATTGGAAAGATACTCTGTAGAAATTCTATTCCCTAAAAGCCGACCAAACGCCAAGCTGGGGTTCAATTAGTGTTCAAGAGTTATTCAAATTAACGATTAAGTGTTTAGCAGTCAATATAGTTGAAATTGTTTGAACACTAAAAGAATGAACTGAGTTCTGAGCGATGGTCGGGTTCAACGTTTACTGAACTGGCAAGGTGTTGGTACGGTTCAATGATAGACATTTACGAACCTACTTACATAGATATAATTACACAACCATTTATCAATAAGTGTGTTCTCTCGTCAGCCTTTTGGAAGCAAAGAGTTGCTGCAAGGCCTATGCAAAGTTAAAGAGGTACAGTGGGATGTAATTCATCCTTGCTGGAGCAAGCAAGGGAGCCTCTCAGCATCCGCCGTGGGGCTCCAAGGTTTCTCATTTGGGTTAAGACCCGGCACCTGCCCTTGCATCATAGCTTATATCCGATAATCGGATGCTCTAAATGCCCATGACAACGTCTAAGTGAAGTGAAGCAATAATGAGTGAGTTCGGTGGTAGGTTGTCAGAACAATAATCTTGAATTGCAGATCACCGGCTGAGACATGCGACCTCCTTCTGTTCGTGGGCCTGTGGTCAACATCGCCAATGGCACATTTTACCGCCACCATCCTAACGCCAGCTCAATACATCCGAATCTAGCTCTCTTCAAGGGCTTGAACTTTACGCTGCCATCGGCTGCCGACCCTCCAACACATTGGTATGTGGTTGGTCCATCGTTGAGTGGCAAAACCACCTTTCTGCAACTTCTTAGAGGAGCTCACCTCTGCATACCCCCAGCAGCACGGACGTATCCCTATCTATCATCCGATGCGGTTCCTCATAAGCTGCGCGTGCCGAGCAGGGCAATTAGATACGTGGGTTTTAACAACGACCCTCTGACTTCTGGCGTTGCGACGTCAGCCTATCTCTCTGCTCGGTACGAGTCCAAGCGCGAGAACACCGACTTCTCGCTGAGAGATTTTTTGCTTGGCAACACCAATCTGAATGCGCTGGAGCGAAACCCAGAAGACGAGCCAGACCCTGCTCTGTTAGATCAGGTTGTTAAGGATCTGAAGCTCTCGCAGCTTCTTGATCTACCCGTGGCTTTCTTGAGTAATGGCCAGGGACGCAGGGCGAGGATAGCGCGAGCTTTGCTCACGGCCCCCGAGGTTTTGCTCTTAGATGAGCCATTCATGGGCCTGGATCCGCCGACTGTTGCTGGATTGAGCCCACTTCTTCACGGCCTAGCTAGCAATGCCAATCCAAGACTCGTGCTTAGTGCGCGGCCTCAGGATCCCATTCCTGATTGGACAACACATTTAGTATACTTAAGAGCCGACTGCCAGGTCGGTGCCATGGGCGAAAAGGAGACTGTTCTGGAAGGCCTTCGGAAGTATGTCCGCGGAGTATGGAACGGGGCTCTTGTAGAAGACGAGAAGATGGCCGTACACAGTGTAGTCCAAGTGGGGAAGACACTTACTGCAAGGGGTATCCAAGGGGAAGCCCTAATGGGAGACGAGGCTACTGGCAAAGACGATACGCAAAGTAATGATGTGGCGGCCGTCACACCAAGGACCATCGGGGAACCGCTTGTCGAAATGCAGGGCTGCCAAGTGCAGTACCGCGGTCAGATTGTATTAGGCAACTGGAAAGAGCAGGTCAACGGCGAAGAACGTCAAGGCCTGACTTGGACCGTTCGAAGAGGGCAGAGATGGGGCGTTTTTGGGCCAAATGGCTCCGGGAAAACTACGATCGTGTCCCTCATCTGTTCAGATCACCCGCAGACGTATTCGATGCCCATTAAGCTGTTCGGGCGGAGCCGGCTACCAGAGCCTGGTTCTGGCGTTCATCCGTTAACTTTCTGGGATATCCAGGCACGCATCGGGCATTCGAGCCCTGAGGTCCATCAGTATATGCCGCGAAATCTCACAGTCCGTAAGGTCGTCGAAAACGCGTGGGCGGACACATTCCGCAGCAAGGCGAACCTCGACGAACAAGCGACAGCAAAGGTCGAGGCCTGCCTACGCTGGTTTGAAGCAGAGCTCAACCCGGCTTACACGGCGCCAGCTCAATGCACTCTGCAAGAAGAGAGTCGGAGTCTCCAATGGGCAGATCACTACATGTTTGGCGAACTCTCGTCCTCAGCCCAACGCGTAGCTTTGTTTCTAAGGGCAATCATCAAGAATCCAGACATCGTAGTCCTCGATGAAGCATGCAGTGGGATGGATGATGGAGTCCGGAATCGATGTCTCCTATTTCTAGAGGCCGGTCAGACAAAGCAATACGCAAAACTAGGCGATGGTTCCGAAATAGTCGTGGAAAGTGAGATTTCGAAGGCGGGCAATGTGAAATTTGCTGGCCTGAATGAAAACCAGGCGTTAATATGTATTAGCCATGTGCGAGAGGAGATCCCAAGTTGCGTTAGAGAGTGGATTTCCCTCCCAGAGGCGAACTCTGGCGAGCCCGCTAGATTTGGTGTGGCTGATGCACAATTGGGCCACGATGAGAAGAGCTGGAGGCAGATCTGGGGAATGCAAGAAGCTTGATGGTTTCGTGGTGGTTCAAGGACACAGGCGTATATGTACCGGATGTTCTGATACTGCAGACTTGCAGATCAGGGAATTGAATGGTATGTGTCAACTACTCGCTCGGACAGAGGTATGGCCTTATAACGAGGGATTTAGAACGCTATGCAACATCATCCAATATAGACGTATATGTATATGATCTGAATGAACTAAGATCGAAAATAACGAGACCTTAAGGTGAGGGGGGAATAGGGGAAAAAAAAATCTGCAGAACCCTCCAACCACCCCGGCACTCGAACAGGCTAACTCTTGTGGCGGAGAGCACCTATGAGCTGCTCTCCTTGATGTCGCGACCACCTCCGGTAGTGACATCTAACCCATAGAGCTAGCAAGCGTTCAAGGCCGACTCTGCTTGATGGAGGGGCTGTTAAGGTTATTGATATGGTAGCTAGGTAGTAGGGCGTAGCTGCCACCTGATGAGAGTACCGGGAAGGTACTCAGGGTGTCGGCTGCTTCAAAGGTGGTAGGGTAGGTACATTGGATATTTCCCAGTACCTTAACACGCCACCCTCATATTCATCACCTGGGTATCTGTGACATATATTCATGTTGATTACTTCTTTGGCGTTCCTGTGTAGCTGCGTGCCTTTATATCCTTGTCGCGTGTTGAGGGAGTAGGTAAGAGTAGGTATACACCTCTGTGCTTGATTGAAACTTAGCTGCTCCCTTTCCTACGAAGTCGGCCTTCAGCGAGACGCCGGCAGACTACGAATGTTCTTCGAATTCTAGTGTCTGTCTACTGTGAAGAACGAATAATGGACTTCAGAAGATTAGCCTGAGGACAGCTATAAGAAGGTACCTAAAGAGTAGGGAAAGTGTCAAGGGGTTACTACACGAAACAGTCAGAGCTTACGGGAAACGTATTATATCATGATGATTCCACGAGCAGCAATACAATGTGAAACTTGAGGAGTTAATAATCATGTAGGGGCTACTCTGCCAGCCAATACATATATACATCTAAATTCAAAAGAACCACTGGGGGTTTCTTTGATTCAAGGGGTTAGGCTCTAGATTCAAGAATAAGATGATTGAATAGGGTTTCAATGATGTATCTTTTCCCTACTATCAGTCATATCGAGCTTTGCTTTATCTACATACGCTCATTATTCGGTCCAAGACTGTTTATAAACCAGCGTTATGCTGAAGTGCTATTTGGCGGAGTATGAATGAATGCCGAATCTCTCAGGGGTCTAAAGTGCATATATATATGGTTTAGGAATGCTGCTAAGTGGATGTAGTCTTCAAAAACATTGAAGGTCAAGTCCTGTATCTATCTCAGCCTGTCCTACTGCAGTGATCATGACATAAAAATAGGAATGGAATTCGAATAGTTTTCTTGGCGAGGTAATCAGCAAGGCATTTAATATAAGGGTAGGTAACTCTAAACTTGGTCGCGACGCTGAAATGCTGTCAGTTGCAAAATTCTAAACATTACACGATAATAAACTCAACCCAGGATTGCTACCAATCATCGAGTCACTGTTATCAAATAAACTCTTGGAACGCTGCACACGTGGTGCTACAGTTAGATCTCTCACGGGTTTGTTATGTTACTCGGTCGACAGCTAAAGGTTTACTTACTCGTAGAACCGGCTTAATAAAGTTCATAAGGCAGTAGCAGATTATCCAATTCTAGGCATTTCTTATTGTTGGAGAAAATGTTTCACACAAGTGATCACTTACTTCTATTACCACTAGGACCCTTGGGAGGATCACGAACAAGTAATCTCACTTTGCCATCCCCTATTTCGACGCCCTGGCTGAGTATGTCGACCTCCTCTTTATCTTCACCAAAGTCTTTCGTTTCCTCCCTTGCTAATGATTTATCCCAGCTCCTTGCGTCAATGCCAAGGATCCCACCCATGCTGTTGCGATCACCAGGTACCGAGAACTCACGGTAGGCATACCTCCATTCGTTCAGGAAGTTTCTAATTGCCTTGCCAACCTTGTCCTTGCCGTTCTTACTGTGGTGTCCAGTCCCGGTGATTGCATACACAGGTCTGCTCTCCTTGCTGTTGTCGAGAAGAACCCTCTCTAGATACTCAACCGCTTCTTCAGGATGTAAACCGTGTAAATCTACGTATATCTCGGAACTCGCCACACTCCCTTTGTTTCTGGCTTCATATAATTCGCGTGCAGCTTCCCGATGTGCCTTTCGCATCAATTCATTTTCACCTTGGCCCCGGAGACTGAGTGCCTTAGCCGCCCTGGCGTCATTGCGATTCCATGCTTGCGCAGCGCTGAGGACGTGTCAGAGTGCAGCAATAACTCATACGCATTGAGACTCACCTCTGGAGAAATTTATTACGCAGGCCACCGTGCTTGATGGCCTCCTGGCGCGACTTCAGGTATGCTTTGTTAGCTTTGTCACCGGTCTCTAGCCAAGGTATTTGCTTAGGCATGGGGATGGCTTGTGCAGCAACGCTATTCTCCCCATTCTTTATATTTGTAGAGCTTCCATTCCGACCAATCTTCTTAGAATCTAGCCGATTGGGACTCGGACTAGGTGACGGCGACATTTTCACAATATCGGCTAAGGAACTAGGAGTGTAGTTTTCCCTGTGCCCATGGCCATGGCCACCACGTTTCCCATGATGTTTCTTGCTAGGCTTTGCGGAGGCGGAACTAAGAGAAGGGAAAGCGTCATTATCATCCATTGATGGGGCGGCGGTACCATCTTTCGTTTGAGGGCGGCTTCCTGGACGAGAACGTGAACGGCCACCATCGTTAGTGGCAAAAGCATGCACGGGTTTTAAACCTGGTGGAGGGGTGAGCGTGGCGCCGGTGTAGTTGAAGCTAGGCGCATAGGGGTTCAATTCTGGGGTTGCGGGACGCAACGCCGGGAACGCATTGTGATCCTGGACCTGGAGGTTCTGGGACTTTGGGGGTGGAGTGCTGCTGCCATCTACGTTGAGTCGGTTCATCAGATGAGCTGGATCGTGAGAAAAGATGCAGGTATCCCCTGCCAAACAGTTTCCCATAATCCAATACCTGTACAAGTTAGTGGTTTTTCTTACAACAAGACAGCAAACGGATTACTGACTTGCAGATATGGTTGCTCAGATCGTGACTGAATCGACAATCTGCCCTTAAGCATTGACCGGTAGATAAATAAAACTTGCATATGATACCGGCTTTCTGCTGGGTAGACGGTGTACTGGGTCGCATGTCGGGTGTAGTGGACTTGCCTATGAGGAGGCCCTTGGACTCAGGAGAAAGCGCTGTAACGTCGGTGGATTCCGAACCCTGAGTTTCCATCATGGCTGTGATAGTCGCACTAAGATCGTAGTTGTGTAATGCGAGAGCAGTCTCGATCTCTTCGTCCGTCTTGGATTGGCCCAAGACAGAACGAAGTATATCATAGGGTGTCATATCTGACTGCTGCGCTGCTGCAACGTACTCCGGCGCAGCCGCATTCAAACCGCTCGCATTTCCAACTGACGATGATACGCTCAGCGCATCATCGCTGACGAGCCAATCGACATTTTCGGTCTGAAATTCACCATAAATCTCCTGCGCAGGAGTCGTGTCGCTGGCAAACTCGTAGGCATTAAGGTTCGGACTGTGAGGTACAGGCGCGGCAAACGCAAGACGCGGAGAGGGCCGTGGAGACGAAAACGGTGAGACGGTGGAGGACTTTGTTCTACTGAGACTGGTAGGTATGAAACCTGGAGGCGCCAACGGGCTCACCCCTAAGCGAGGTGAACCAGATGCGGGAGTCGCAGAGCCTCGCCAGGAGGCCGGTGATGGACGGCGCAGGATGGTTTGTCGGATCGGAGGTGGCGAGGCTGCGCTTCCGCCAGTGTCGCGGTGCCGCCATAAGACATCGAGTATTGCGTTCTCCAGGGACAAGCCGGCCAAGGTAGTTTCTTTCCTCAGCAAATCCTCGAGTTTATCTGTCTTGTCTTCATCCTCTATGTTGGGGTCCTGCAATATGGGCAGGCACAGCTCGTAAGTTTCGTCGGAGACCATGATGGCGATGCGGCTCCGGAGGACCGGATGTCGAGACGGATGAAGAGAGGGATATTACGGTTGGAAGAACAGAGCTGTGTGTGGAATGCTGTGTTTACTTAGCGGCGCATACATTATCCAGGAATTCTAGACAGGACGGGACAGGACACAAAGCGGCGGTAGGTAATTGGGTCAGCATACACTTAACATGAAAGCAACAGCGAAGATGTCTGGGCAAAGGCGCAAGATAAGGTAGACTGCTAACTAAAAGCCGAGTGCCACAGACAATAGGCGACTACTTGCATTATGGAGGCGCCGTACTGTAAGACGTGAGGCTACCCGGAGTCGAGAGGAAACGAGAGGCAACGCTAGCACAACGGACAGGTCGCGAGAGGTCTTTGCGGATAGCTGAATCAAGCAGAATATCATAGATCTAGGAAGGAAAAAAAATTCGGAGAAAAAGGGAAAGAAAGACAGAAGGAAACAAGAGCCTCGCTGGGGTTCAAAGTGTAACACAAATGGTGCTACCTTCTCGGACTGCCCAGATGGTTGGCGGTATGTAACAACAACAAAGATGCCCTTATGAAGAGTGAGAGTGAGAGGGATGGGGAAAGGTTGATGCAATCAAGTGGGGCTAAACTATAACCTGGAGGGTAAGATAACCTCCTTATTCTCCTGTATTAGTGTACACGTTCAGGGCCACTGGCTATGGCCCATGGGGGACCATCATAGGTGTCTATTAGAGCTCACAGTGGGGAGCTGTTCAATAATTAGCGTTTTACCATTAAAAAGCGTCGGTTTCAGGGCAGCTTACCTAGGGGATTGAGGAATGAGACCTACTCCCGAAAGCAGCTATACATGGGGGCTCGTGCTTCCTGACAACGCAATCTAGGGAAACCTCCAAGCTTAGATTCAAGCTTGGAGTAGATGGAAATGCCCTATGTATATAGTAATACAGACATGTATCGATTCATTGCTCGAGTATTGTGATATGTGCGCATAACATACTGGACAACTTCCGTGTAATACACCACAGCCACAGCACCATTTCCTCAAATAAGCACCACAGTCAACCATGGCAGAGTATTCTCCAATACTGGATAAGCACATCATCGGTGAACGCCTATTAATTCTCGATCTTCTGAGGGTAGGTTTCTACGCGGTATCGGGCTTAGTTGAGATGGATTCAGCCGCCTGATCCCAATACGGTGGCCATCATATCATCACGTCTTACGGTACTTCCTCTTCATCTTCGGCAAAGCCGAAGCTAAACCCGCTACTTCCATTTTCCTGTTCTTTCTTTATCCCAACCGCCTCATCCCACTTCCTCTTTTTCCTTTCACTTCTTTGATTGAGCTCAGCGAGAGCCTTGTTCAGAAGTCCTGAGTAGTCTCGTTCAAGTCGTTCTACAAAAAGCTCGAACGGACTCTCAATAGTCTTCTTAAAGCCAGTAACTTGGTCCGGCTTCTTCTTGAGAAAAGAAAGAACGTCCGTTAGATGAGATCTAGGCACAAAGTTCTGTGTGAGAGCAACACCAGCTTCGAGATTGACAACCAAGTGCCACCATCCACTGGGTACGTGCAAGATCTCTCCTGCTTTGCAGACACCTTCAATACAGCCGGGCAATTGTCGAGCCTCTGCATGGAATTCAAGAAGCCACTCGGCTATGCTGAGCGGACTAGTCACTTCGCTGCTATCTTCCGATACAAAGACACCAGGGACCTGCGAAGACGGAGGAAACATGATCCAATATTTAGATCCTTGGACTATTCAGAGATCAGTAACGATGTCAGGGGGGACATGTTGAAGGAACGCAATAACCGGATTAGAAACGGGCCACATGGGCTTTGAATATTTGGCAGTAATAATAATACCGAAGAAGGAATACTCACCAACAGCATTCCAAGCACTTGTCGCATTCGGATCCTTGTGAAACGTAGAACCACTCCGTGCTGGGCCGATGATGAGCCACCGGTGGGCTGGGCGTTCTGCACCCAGTACCTCGAATAAATCGGGGCCAAAGCAACTAGGCGGCCAATAGACCGCATTCTTTGATGATCCGACCTCAATTTTCATCTTCTCTGCAAACCACCGATCAAACAGGTAAAGGGGGCTTTCATCGTCATTTTCCGACATGTATTCATGGTACGTAGAAAATGGCCAATCGACCGCCTCAGCCCGAAAGCTCACGTTTGAATATGTGCGGTGAAGATGCTGAATGTTCCATTCATGGCAAACCGGCCACGTTTGTATACAGTCAGTCAGAATGAAAGGGGTATCACTCCAGTTCTGAGCGAACTCATCGTAAGTAAGGTCTCCTAGGCGGGAGATGTTATTTGACGGCGGTATGGTTGATGCATATTTCTCAAGAGCAATATGTGAACAGGCAAACGGCCTATGCAGGACATCAGAGAAGACGTTGCTACAGTCAACCTTGCTTTGCGCTTCAGCTGGGATATTGAGATATGTAGCTTTCCAGCTGCCTTTCCAGACCAATTCGTTCTGTTTGGGGGGAATTGGTGACCTGCAGACACACCTGTTAGTCTATACAGATACGTCGAGCCTAGTCTGCTATATGAGATGTGTGCCCAAGAAGGAAAAGGCATGGCTCCTTAGCAGATTCGTATGGGCACGTCCCCTCTTGAAACGCAGCAGACCAATGAGTCACTCGTCTGACTACCGTATCTTATATTTTCCGTATTTCCGTTCATAAGCAAGACTGGGATTAAGATTCACTCGAAGTTGACTCACTCTAAGAACAGGGCTTTCCACAGATCATCTAACTGTCCGAAGGCGTACAGAAAGCGACAGGTAGAAGCAAGCTTCCGAAGCGATGCTGTATCAAGATACTCAAGTAGGTGCAGGATCATCTCATCTGGCAGCTGACTCACAACACCTATGTGGCGACGGGCATTGGGGACATTTGCAAAGTACTGGTTCCCAAGCGGTTTAACACCCAGTGGATGAATAGGTATAGAGTCGGCGATAGTCGACTCATCGCGGTCCAGCATCCCACCTCCACCATGACTGAGATCCTCGGAAAGTAGCATGGGGCGATGTTGAGCTTACACCGACGTTGGTGTCTATGATAGAGGCATTTGAATTTCGGTAAACTAGAATAAGATAGGGTTAAAACTTAACGGTATGCTTAGACTAAGACTCTCTGCTAGTTACTAAGTAGCCTGGCAGATAGCTATCACCATATTGGGTTTTATGAGCAAGCGTTTTTCTTTTAATCTTTTTTTTCTCAAGCATGGATTTTGATATCGAACCAAAAGTTTTTATTTACACCACACTAGGTTACTAGGTAAGGTTACATACTATGGCTCGCTACCTAATGTAGTAAGGTGCGTGTACAATTATAGGTGGATCCTAGGCAGGTACCACCCACAAGGCACGGTTGACATCAGAGAGTCAACCCCTCAACCCCTCTCTCGTCCTCCTGTGCGGCTGGGCCGTTCTGGGTCGCTCTCAGGTCATGTATCAACTGTAGGCACTCTAGGTACATATACCTGATAATGGGGCCTAGTTACTTTTACAGGCTCTTGGTATCGAGCTTACCTCCCCCCACTACCAGGTATTGAGTTCGGCACTCTACATGCCCAAAAGCCAACTCAGTTTCTCCGGAGTTTTGCCCCCACTCAAATTTTTTTCTTGCCTACTATATACATTGAAGGAGTGCTTGGGCTTTCCCTCTCTCTTGATCCCTCCCAAATCACTCTCAGATTTAATCTACACAACCATCACAAGGACACCACATTCCGGACCGTATCGCTCTCGTCATTTCCGAGAGCATTACGTCCATTTAGATTTCCATACTTCGTTTCGTTGCTGACTTTATTGCCTCAGTGCAAAAGTCCGCACCTATTTTACCCCGAACCCCACCACCACTCGCTCTCTATCTTCTTGGATTTCAAGCTGAGCTTGGAATTCGAGGAGCAACCTAGATCTTAATTCGCAATCATGGCTACCGACAAGGGGCTCGAGGATATCGAGCAATCCCAGATCGAGTCTAACTATGACGAGACTGTCGACTCCTTCGACGAGATGAACCTGCGCTCTGAGCTTCTTCGAGGTAAGTCGCGCCACCACGAATAAACCCCTCCAATGCGGTCGCAAACCCCAAACGAGGGCTAACATATGACTTGTTACAGGTGTCTATGCGTATGGTTTCGAGCGCCCGTCTGCTATTCAGCAGCGCGCTATTATGCCGGTTATCAAGGGTAATTATATTTGTGCTACTATCATGATCGCGTACGGTGCTGATCGATCCTAGGTCACGATGTTATTGCGCAGGCCCAGTCTGGTACTGGCAAGACCGCCACTTTCTCTATCTCTGTGCTCCAGAAGATCGACCCCAATGTCAAGCAATGCCAGGCCCTGATCCTCGCTCCCACTCGCGAACTTGCCCAGCAGATTCAGAAGGTGGTCGTCGCCATCGGAGACTTCATGAACATCGAGTGCCATGCTTGCATTGGTGGCACCAGCGTTCGTGAAGATATGAAGGCCCTACAAGACGGTCCTCAGGTCGTCGTCGGCACTCCTGGTCGTGTTCACGACATGATTCAACGTCGCTTCCTCAAGACTGATGGCATGAAAATGTTTGTCCTCGACGAAGCCGATGAAATGCTTTCGGTTTGTGCTCCTGTCGTTAGAAAGCCCTGGATGACATTACTGACTCTTTCAGCGTGGTTTCACCGAGCAAATCTACGATATCTTCCAGCTCCTTCCTCAATCTACTCAGGTCGTCCTTCTCTCGGCCACCATGCCCCAGGATGTCCTAGAGGTTACGACCAAGTTCATGCGCGACCCTGTCCGGATTCTCGTCAAGAAAGATGAGCTTACTCTAGAAGGTATCAAGCAATTCTACATTGCCGTGGAGAAAGAAGAGTGGAAGCTCGACACCCTCTCCGATCTCTATGAGACTGTCACCATTACCCAGGCTGTCATCTTCTGCAACACTCGCAGAAAGGTTGACTGGCTCACTGACAAGCTGACTGCCCGTGACTTCACCGTTTCAGCCATGCACGGTGACATGGACCAGGCTCAGCGTGATCTTATCATGAAGGAGTTCCGCTCAGGATCTTCTCGTGTTCTCATCGCCACCGATTTGCTCGCCCGTGGTATCGACGTGCAGCAAGTTTCTCTAGTCATCAACTACGATCTGCCGGCTAACCGCGAGAACTACATCCACCGTATCGGCCGTGGTGGTCGATTCGGCCGGAAGGGTGTTGCCATCAACTTCGTTACGGCTGAGGATGTCCGTATGATGAGAGAAATCGAACAGTTCTACAGCACCCAAATCGAAGAGATGCCTATGAACGTTGCCGACCTTATCTAAATACGCCTTGTTTACTACACATCCCCATTTCTCTCTGCATACATTACTTGTCTCTTGACGTTGGTGGCCAAGGGTATTCCAGGGTTTGATAGACGTAGGAAGGGGGTTGGGTTCTGCTGTAGCTGATGCTATGGTTGTTGATATGGGCAACCATGTTGCAGTTCCAAAACAGCAGTGGAAAAGTAATCGATGCATCTGGGCATTTGCGGCTAGGTATTGGCACCAAATCAGGCGGTACATGTCGCCTGGCGGGAGGAGTCGTTGGTGTTTGTTCATTTGCTCATTTCGCGTATGTTTGTACCTAAGCCGCCAGATGCTTTTTCCTCAATGAAAATGTTGAACAATTTAAGAGAAACAGATTTGTCGTGCCTGTTCCCTCGCAGTTGTTTTTACTTTCGTGGACAGGGGATACTTCACTCCGTCAGATCAAGATTTCCCAGCAGTACACTATCTGGAGTCGGTGTTTAAATGATTTGCTGTAAACCCTCGCCCGTACCGTCATCTATAAAGGCGTTCTGACCTTCAAGCTCCGGTGGTCCCGGAAATGTTGCTGAGGATCATGAAGTTGTCCACTTGTCCTGACCCCTGTGGATAGACATACCGGTGGTGCCGGTACCTCCTGTCCAAGCTCACATTCAATGCAACGAGTATTGGCGATTGCTCTCTTTTAATTCTTCTTGAAACAGATCCATCTCCGAGACAGTTAGTCTACGTACTTTTCTATCAGTTTATATCTGTATTGCGCCTGCCTACATGTTTAATCTCCTAGCAGTATGGGAAGTTGCCTTGTTGGCTAGTGAATCTTACTTGGACTAAGCAGGAGCGTCCTTCTGATCGTTCGATAAAACAGCTCCGAAGCGTGACTGCTTCACAGCAAGACGGGCCCTCGCATCTCCATCCTCTAGTCCCATTTCTGCTCAGACACCAGAACTTGTCATCAAATTCCCTGAATTTGACATCGGTATCGCTTCCACTCTGCTTTTACACAAACCGTGCGCAGCGGGAAGTTTGTGATTCTTCGTCTCTGTCAAGCTATCACAAAATCTTTTGTCTTCTATCATTTGGGACCGACGCCCTCCACCTCAAGTCATGGCCCCTTCCGAAGAGCCCGACGTTGAACTTCATAGCAAAGTACACGAGCTTCGTGACCTACTCCAAAAGCCAAGTAACGCAGACAAAATTGGTCCTCTGGTGACCGCTCTGTTAGCCCGGAAGGTGGACATCCACGCAAAGATGCTCACGGGTTTACGCGATAAACTAAAGAACATGGAAGAGGCCCTCAGTACCGGATCCGAGCATACTAGTCGCGTAGCAGAACGAATGAACAACATTGAACAGGATGTGATAAGACTACAAAAGCTTGTGCAATCCAACGAGCAGGATGATGGGGCGATCAAAGCGGATTTGCATCAGCTCAGCATCAGGCTGACTGAAACTATCAAACAAAACAGTATGGAGACGGCCAACTTTGAAAAAAATCTTCAACTTGTTAGAGAGGCAATAGAAGAGAGGGAGCGGGCTGCTAAGGATGTAATGGGTTCCTTGTTGGCGCAAGAACAACATATAGCAGGCCTCGGACAAGATATTCATGAGCTCGCGAACGGCGTACAGAAATTATCATCTAACGCGCCAGGAATAGAGGCTATTGTGCAGAAGATTACATCTACTGCGGAGCTTGGAATGAACTACTTACAGCGGGATTCAAGTGCAACCAGAGACATCGGGCTATCTGCAGCAGCTCATGAAGACCCTGAATACGGACATGCCGCCAAGGATGAAGGGTCAAATAGTATCGAAAAACAAACTTCGAGCTATTTTGAAACCAGCCAAGGTGAACAACATCCAGTCCATTTCAATTTGGTCAAGCTTCCTCTAAGGACTAATTACAGCAGACCAAGCGAAACCGAAGACCCCCGAAGAGGAAGATTGGCCCGCTATCACAGAGTTCATTACGACCTACGAATTGTGGAGAACGAGGTACAAGTCTCAGAAGCCTAAAAATAACCCAAAATTCATTGAGAACTTCTTGAACGAGTTGAACGTCCATGTTAGCTGCGCTTTACAGCGGCACCTTCTGGAAGCATACCCACAAAAGGTGGCATTGGCTGCCCCCAACAATGACCAGCTACCGCCAACCCTGTTTATCACACTCCGTGGCTTGAGGTGGCTAGATATTAGACGCACACTACACATGAAGAACCTCAAGTTTCTGCAGTGGGCTGTCGATAACTGCATATATGGACCTTCACCTTCGCCACACGCCTACTAATGTGCTTGCGGAAGATCAGCTCTAGGATAACGTTGGAATTGGGTGCCTTTCGGGAAGAGAAAGGGGCTTAATCAGATAGACCCTCTTCCAGTCATCTTCCATATAGGCTATTCTGATGAATGACATCCTCCGTGAGGTTCAGGTCCAGACACAGTGAAGATATAGGTAGCTACCTATCGCAGCACCTTATTTCGAACGAAGGGGCCATAACTCAAGGATCTTCAGCACAAATCATTTGGTACGTAAAAGATACCCAAAACCCAGCAGGATCGATTAGAGGGATCGGGATCGGGACCTACAACCCTTTTACCTCTGTAGAAGACTAGCAGAAAGTGGGAGAAATTGCCAAAACGAGACAGATTAAACCTGGAAATGAGCGGTTTCATTGTTGCTCACCTATGAACGCCCATTTACCTCGTCAAAATTGCTCGAAAGGTGTTAGTTCTAAGCACAACATTATGATGTTTCATGCAGAGAAGATAGCTTACCTTTGTTGGTATGAGTAATGACTGCGTCGGAGGTGTGCATAATATCATTTTATCTAAAGAATTGATGCTAGGTGGTGGTATTAAATCTGTTTCGTCGGACATGAAGGAACGATAAACTAATAACTGTATACTTAGATAATAGAACTATGACGTTTAAGTACCTAGCAGGCAGTGAGGATCTGTGTGTGAATACTATGAGCCTGAAGAACTAAGTCACCAGTATGTTCGTTTGAAAATACTGCATAAAAGGGGCATCTCGCTGATAAACATACCGAGGTTGAGACCAATATAATGTTCATCATCTTGCTACGGTTTGCATGAATGATGCATGTATAGTGGTGTACCTAGAAGCAGGTAACTAGGATATAAAGGGCGGCAGCGCCCTCCATGTTGAATAGAATTCGAAGACTGGAAAGACGAAGAAGAAAATCCGAGAGCCAATTACTGTTAGGTACCTACCTATTGACTACCTACCTACATGTAGGTAGGAATCCAGTCAGGACAATGCTGCAGGAGTGGCAGGAGATCTGGCGCATAAGAATAGCATATCAACACGGAATACAAGCGACAAAGATGTGTCGTCCACAGCAGTGACAACCGGTGAATGTCCAGTCGTACATTCTGGAAATATCTCATAGAAGCTGCGAGGCTGTGGACGAGTTGCGATATCGTTTTATACCAGTTCCTTACCCTGGTCACTCAATTGTGTGATGTGGCAGGTCTAAACGCGGATCCAAGACAAAACATTTGCAAGAACCACTTGCGATCTAACCTGAGCTGCACATCATGAGTTCCGCCCGAATTCTTTACTGTAGTAGACTTGTTACCGAGAGTTCGACACCTTCACAACTTATCTTGTGCATACCAACCCATTGAGACTTTCTCGCGGAGTCTATCCAGCTTCAGACGAGACGAGACAGGACAGCCATCGACTCCTGAATCTTGAGATCCTCGCGATAGGGGAGTCATCACGTCAAATAATCTCATTGCACGAGTTTCCTGAGCGGAAAGATGACAGATATCGGCGCGCCAATGCCTCAGGGGCCTCTTGTCATGGGGATGACCCCAAGCGAGTATCAAGCGGCCTTGTAAGAATTTTCCTGCTTCGGGCGCTTGACTTCCTTCCTGATCCCAGACTTTCGTTCATCAGGACTACACCACACACTACATTAAATACGCAGTGGTACTTTAAGCCAGATTGACCTCACAATCACATCACATCAGACGAATATCAAAAGGACAAAACAAATCACGAGCCAAAGTATACTAACATCTCACATTAATCAAGCGCGTATCTCGACCACGCCAACTTCGCCCGCGAGATAGACGAGTACGAAGCCCAACAGAATCGCTACAAAGGACAATCAGGACAATCGGCGAAGAGGCCCCTTTCCTGGATACAGCGTCCGGAGGTTTGGGCTCTCATCCTGGGCCTGGTTACGCTGTGTCACAGTATTTTCGTCCAGTGGCTGTGGCCTGTAATACTAAGAGAGTTGACAAGGGGCTCACCGTACCTACCTGCGCCATCAAATACCTGAAGAGTCGATACCTGGAAGAGAGACAGGGGGAGAGAACTTCGAATTAGCACCTGTGGATAAAGCAGATGGTATTACAGGGGTTTCCGGCCGGGCGTCATGAATGACTACAGATTATTGAACGCTACTTTTTAGGAGTTGAAAATATAAAAAACAAGACTAGGGCTGTATAAAAATTGGTCCCGTTGTGCTTTGGTGCCGCAGAAGATACTTTATCTTAGACTCAGGTCTTTTACGTCGGACGACAACCCCGTCGTGTCCAGCCCAGTGTACTTGTTTATCCAGCCTAGAACTTCTTTGTGCCATACGAGGGAGTTCTCTGGCTTTAGAACCCACTACAAAGATATAATAGGTTAGCATACGAGTAATTATTGGGCCCTTGCGTCTCTTTCTATATCTTCCGCTTCTTGGCAGTGAAAAAAGAGGGAGACTTCAACTCACGTGGTTCTCATCTGGGAACATGAGGAGTTTTGAAGGCACGCCACGAGTCTGTAGAGCATTGAACGCCGCGAGTCCTTCGGAGATGGGTAGGCGATAGTCGAGTTCGCTGTGAATAACGAGCTGCGGTGTTGCCCATTCACCGACAAAAGCGGAAGGATCCCACTTCTCATAGCGATCGCGGTTCTCCCACGGCGTTCCACCCATATCATGGATGACGAAGAACAGCTCCTCTGTTGACCAGTCTGCCAGTGTATTGAAAATACCGTCATGACACACAAGTGCCTTGAATTTCCGGCCCAGTGGGTGGCCTTGGACCCAATCTAGGGACGGAGAATATTCATCGTTAGTTGTAACCTTCAAGGGAAAACAGGGCAAAGCTCGATATGAAATGAAGAGAGAGGGAGTCCTCACTTATCATATAACCACCATATGATGCGCCAAGGGCCACGGCGTTATCTGTATCGACGTATGAGAGATTGTCGGCGATATACTCGAAACAGTTCACTAGATCGTTGTATGGCCGTCCACCCTGTCCAGGAGTTGGGAGTTAGCGGGCGCCATATACGCTAAGATTTAGAGAGGCTTCTTGTAGCATATACAATAGGAAGATAAGGGGAGCCGAAGTCAGGAAAAGAAAGTAGAACTAGAATACCAACCCAGTTTAACGCAATATCATCGGTATACTTCTGTCCATACCCTGTGCTACCTGTGGGATTTGGCATAACAGCAACGTAGCCCTGTTCAGCAAATATGGCAGGATTCCAACGGGTGCTCCATGCATCTCCCCAGGCGCCTTGAGGTCCGCCATGGATCAAGAAAGCCAGCGGGTATTTCTTGGCCGGGTCGAAATCCGTTGGTTTCATCACTAGTGCATGACTCTTGTAATCACCAGCACCTGGAAACCAAAATTCGTCAAACTGGCTCTTCGACAGCCCTAACGTTTTGCCCTCCTTACAAGCTGACGAAATGAGGGTCTTCTCTTTGGAGGCTGGGTCTAGGATTGAATATGAGGAATTGTCGACCAGCGAGGTGGATGTTAGGAATAGTCTACTATCATCAGTAGCTAAGTTTGAGATTCTCCCGATTGTCCCTTCTTTAGTCAAGGGTTCTGGCAGATCCTTCGCATCAAGCGGCGAAGAGGGAAGCTGGAAGACCAACTGTCGGCCCTCTTTCTCGGCTGTCACGTACAACTTGGCGTCGTCGTTGCTCCAAACAATAGAATCAGGTCGTGAGTCCCAGCCGCCTTCGCCGTCGTCAGTTTTGTAAAACTCTTGCACGTTGCTCAGATCCTCAATGTTCGGTATTAGTAGTAACCGTGTTTTGTCCGATTCGTACTGCCTGTGACGCATACGTGTGAAGGCGAGTTTAGCACCATCGTGAGAAAATGTTGGAGATCCACTGTAGCCCTGAAGCTCCCCGGTCTTGATGACTTGAGGGTGTGGGGGCTTCTCCTCGGTGTAGGTTTTCAGCGGGACGTAGTAAACGTCGGTTTTCGTCCACATTGCAGGGTTGATCTCAGGATCCTTGGAAAGGAAGACCAGCCCCTTCTTGCTAATGTCGAAATCGGATGCTCCTCCAAACGTTGGAACCGGGCACTCGAGCTTCGTTCCCGCCAACGCATTGACGAAGCCGGATCCCTGAAGCCGGTATTTACCAGGCTTCTCGTCCTTCCGTAGAGCCCCGTAGAATACGGCATTGCGATGCTCGGACACGTACGAGTCCCAATGCCTGACGAAGAGGCTCGAATATACTCGCGCCGAGGAGTGGGGTTTCTTCTCACCAAGGGCGTCGTGCATGTTACCGTCGGTGGAAGTGGGCGCCGTTAAAGCCAAGGCAACAGTGCCATTACCGATATCCTTGGCCTTTAGATTCGAGATGGAGCATTTGAAACTCTCTATGACATAGGCTCCCGAGCCAGGGTTCGAGGCGTTCGCCAGCATAAGATACGAAACGGCATCGTCATCGTTGGCTTCGTTCACAAAAACGAACTCGTCCTCGGAGATCCACGTGGGCTCACTGTAGGCCGGATTGTCGAAGAGCTCAGTGGAATGGCCGGATGGGATATCTAGAAGCTTAACGCTGTATTTCTTAGAATGAGTGTCGAAAGAGTATTGCGAAACTGCACGGGCTCAGCTTTCACCCAGTATATTTCTATAGGCCATGACATCTTCGGTTGAGTTTACCTGTGTAGAGAGCGCGCTCCCCACTTGAGTTGGGGATGGCAGGGCTTCGGCGTGGGGCCGAGAGCAGAACCTCGGGCGTGAACTTGGTTGCCAAGATGGTCATTTTGAAACGAGAGAATGATAATAAAAGACTGTACAGAGGATTCTCCTTTTTCTTAATTCTCCCTTGGTTAATGTCCTTCTGTGGCTAGAGTACCTATTGCTCAATGCCATACGAGAGGAGGGAAGTGTTGTAGGTGGGTAGGATCTCAGGGGGTAGAGGGGAAGCTCCCCGGAGCTCAATTGATCGTCACCCCGCAGTGGCGCCCGCACATGGCAGCACTTAGACCAAGCTTAGGCTAACTAAGGTTAAGTACTTATAGCCTCCACCTTCCCCTGTATAAGTGTCCTGCTCATCTTGGCTGTTATGTAGCATTTCGCTCCCGGTGTGAACGTAGCCATGATGGGATCGACTTATAATATCTTATATTCTAAAATGCTTAATACCGATCTATGCGTGTTGTAAGTCTAGCCTAGACCGAGGAGGTGAGGGTATCATGTGTTTTACTATAACCAACTGGACTTACTCCCCTTCCATCCCCCTGCCGTGGAGAACGCCAAAGAAAAACAAAATCCCAGAAACGGGACACCCCAAGAATGCTACAGACGATGAAAGAGACACGCGCACTGGACTGAACAGTCAAATAGAGCGGGCGCTACCGTTCGCCTCACTTTCGCGATCCGAAGTGCGTACGTACTTTTTTGGTTTCGCGTGTATCTATCTCGCTGTCCTCGGCGTCGGCATCTTTCTTCGCCTTCTTCTTCTTGCTGTTGCCCCCCTTCTTGTCGGTCGTCGACGTGGGCGTGGGGTGGTTCGAGCCGGAATCTTTCTCTATGGGTGTTGGAGCGGCGGCCGGCGTAGACGTCGCGGACTGAGCATCTGCGTGATCGGGCTATTCAACACGCGCGTCAGCTTTCCCTGCTCGTATATCCAACTACCATCAGGATTTGGGAGCTATGACATACGTGAGAAGGATTGTGAGAGATGGAGGACCGCGAAAAGATGCGGTTCTGGTCGATCAAGCCGTTGCGTTTGCGCTGGGCGTTCGCGTTCGAACTGCCCTTGATGTAGCCGTCGAAGCCGGTGATGATGTTGCCGTAGGGTGTGCTCTCGAGGTACTCGGTCTCTTTCTGTAAAATAGACTGCTCTTGCGCAACCTAGTAGGAGTCACAGTTTAGTCCCAGTCCATCCATAACTCAAGAGACCCCCGAATAGTGTTTGCGCATTCTGAGCGCGAGGATAACTCACAAGCTGGCGTTCAATGAGTTTCCTGTTCTGGAGGAGCTCCTTGAGATACTGTCGCTGTTTCTCGTAGTGCGCAATCCCAGGTTGATCGCCAGTGGCGCCGGCGCCCGAACTCGTGGCTGGATGCACGTTTTCTGTCATGATAGAGAAACCTAAGGCGGTCGGTGGACGGGCGGGGTTGATCGCCGACGAAGTGTTGTAAGAGGATGGGTCGAAAAAGATGTTAAGAATACAATTGAATTGGCTGCGCGTTTGATAGCTGTAATAGTCCACACTACGTAATTGGTAGGTCGACCCACTTCAGACGGGGCCATTAAGCCACCCGTCTCTTGGCGCTGTAGGTACACAGCTCCGACCAGAACAACAACGAATAGCAAAGGCACTGTAGAAAACTGCCTATGAATGTCTCCCACAAGCACTTATGAAGCTTTTAATAACAACTGGACTGAGGTCGCTCGAAATACAATTTCAAAATTAGATCGAGAATAGTGGATTGCGTTTGGATAATGGCTGTAGCCTTCTAATGACTTGAGGTACTTGAAGGATTAGATATCACAATGTTCACGAGTCTCCCTTGCGTCGAGGACTATCTGCGGGCTGGAGTGGATACGGAACATGGTTTTGCATGATTCTACAAATCTAGAATCATTTATCACTCCTCAATGTGCATCCAATCCATCACGAAGGGTCGTACATCATCATCTGAACTCATCACTTACTGGTCATCTTAAATCATTTATCATCTGCTTGAAAGTATAATAAGTAACGGTGATTGCGTAACAGGGTAGCAAGAGCAAAGCACGCACGTGTGTTCGTGATGTCTCTAATTCTTTTGTGTTAAGGCTACCAATGGACGTGTCGTTGAATAAATGATAACGCAACTAACCTCGATCCAATACCATACAGGAAGCCGCGCTGGGGAAGGCAGCTGACCACATTATTGGGATACTGAATCTGCATCTCTAGCAAGATTAGCGTTACCTCTCAACCGCATCACCATTCGAGGTTCTTCTCATCTTCATGATTTTATCTTTCAAGAGCTTCTCTTTCAGCTCGTTGGCCTTCTGCTGTGGTGTCTTAGTCTGACGACAAAGAGTCAGCTCTCGATACGGGGAATAGTCAGAAACAGAATCCCTATCAAGAAGAACGAACCTCCTCGGCCGCCGAGGCCGCTTGATGTCTTGGTGATGGGGGTCTGTCTTCGTCTTCCGAAATATCAGCCGGTCTGTTGTCACGGGGTTGGGGGGAGCCGGAGTGTCTCCGGTGCTTCGAGGGACCAGTAGTATCTCTGCCTCTGCCTCTGCTCCTGCTTCTACTTCTGCTGTCGCTTCTGCTTCTGCTTGGACTTCTGCGCCGGAGGCGCCCGTGACCCTTTGGTGATGCTGATCGACTAAGGCTCCGAGTGAATGATCGC
Organism: Xylaria sp. FL0933; assembly: GCA_022578765.1. NCBI lineage: Eukaryota > Fungi > Ascomycota > Sordariomycetes > Xylariales > Xylariaceae > Xylaria > Xylaria sp. FL0933. Next base: position 310,591 of record MU389740.1, read on the forward strand.
CTTAGCCGCCCACGTCGGTTAGGGGAGGGGCTGCGGCTGATTAGTTCGCGTGCTGGCCGCCTCCTAGAGCTGCGAGACCGTGACGGAGAGGACGAGAACGATCGAGATCGGCTTAGGCGGCGACTGTCCTTGCGCGTTGGGGACCTTGAGCGACTCGGAGAGTCGGAGTATCTACGCCTTTTGCGGGCAGGCGGGCGTGATCTGCTGCTGCCATCCGAGTCGGAATAACTGTCGGGAGAGGATGTGTTGTGTCCGCTATGGTTGCCGCGGCCTCGGGGGTTCCTCCGGCCAGTCGATCGCTCTCGCTTCCTGTAACGAGGAGGGGACCGATTCCCAGCCCGACGGCGCGGCGGACTGGCGGACCTCAAACTGCTCCGTCGATTACGTCTGTCGGTGTCACTTAGTGAGCGTGAGCGAGAGGAAGTGCGTGAACCTGTAGATACTGAACGGGTCGGGGAGCGCCCTCGCCGAGGATCTTCCCGTGCTCCACGACGCCCTCCAGGCACGTAGCGGTCACGGTTCCCTTGATAGGAATCACGTTCTCGCCTTGGAGGGGATGCGCCTCGACCCGTACCGCGCGCGAAACCTCTTCGATCATCAAACGCTCTATCCCCACCGCGTCTGCCCCCGCGCCAGTTGTCGCCTCGGCCTCCACGGAAACTGCGGTCCCGTCGGTCCCGATCTCGATCCCGATCCCGATCTCGATCCCGATCCCGATCCCGCATTTCGGCCAGTTCGCGCTCTCGACATTCCTGTGTTTCTCGACGGACGCGCGCCTCCTCCGCAGCTTTGTCTGCATCGATCTAGACCTTTGTTAGCTGCAGGGAAAGGTGAGGTCGCAAGTGCGCAACGAACCTTCTCTTGAATGAGCTCCAGCTTCTTAGCTTCCAGAAGCTCTTTCGGGACGCCTTGCGGACTAGACTGGGCGCTCAAGCAGAGTTTCCAGAGTTCTTTGCAGAACGGTGCTGTGTCTTTGTCCAGGAATCCTGTGAGTTGAATTTGCAAGGATTTGATGTCAGGCTGCGAACGACAGGTTAATTTTCCTGTGCCATTGTCGTTTACCAATGAGGGTAGGAAGCGAACATACGAAGCGAGGACCGTCAATTAGGTTGAAGCATAACTCTATGACCACATCGTCTTCAGAGCCTAGGATCTCGGATATTCTGCTCGCAATCCATCTGCGACAAGTCGGATCAGCTGCGATGTAGTGCGCCCGAGTGGACGGAGGCTTATGCACCTACTTTTTCATAACTTGTAGATTGACCTTCTGCATGTCAACTTTCTGATTGAACTCGGGAGGGAACTTGGTAGCTCTCAAGAGCTTTGCGTCTACGCTTGCCGCCATTCTAGCCGTCGAGCGTCGTAAAGTCCAGCTTCGTCGCAAAGGGTGTGTGTGGTAGGCTAGTTCATGAGAATGCTTAGTTGGGCATGTTGAGGGAGAAAAAGAAAAGGTGACGTCTGTGGACCGTGGACGCGTCTTATCGAACCTTAAGCTACAAGGTTGTCTTGGTCACCTTCTATCAGCCGCTAGGGGCATAGTGGTAGCGTTACAGGGAGCGACCTGCTGGACTTACATAACCTGGTGGGGGCCCTTCAGCCTAAAACTGAGCTGTCTATCCCTTACCAAAGCATTTAGAGACTGCCTAACCTCAGGTCTGATTTACCCGCTCCTCGACCGAAAGAAAAATATGGTAAGTACTTAAACAGCCTATTCACATACTGATTTTCTGGGCAGAAAAACCTCACATCTTATTAGCTACACGATGTCATTGGTAGCTAAAGGCATTTTGTTTCTGTTCATGTTTCAGAGCTCATCTGGTACTAACTAGTCGATACCAATACTGCAACATCGATCGGTATGATCATTCCCTTATTGCTAGTGCAGCTCTTTCCCACACGTATCCAAGTGAAAGACGAGGGTACGTTAGAGAAGCCTCACTTCCTAATAGATGCTACCCATTCCTCTGCAGTCGTTACCGATGCCTGTTTTGAGAGAACCTTTCCAAGTAAGGTCTCATGTACAGTGGCATCCGAATCCGCGCAGAGATCAGCTAGCACCGTGATATTGTAGTCCATGTCGAAGGCTAGGCGGACTGTTGACAAGACGGCACCGCTCGTGGCTAGGCCGGCAATGACGAGCTTCTCGATCCCCAACGATTTCAGTACGATTTCCAAGTCGGTGCCGTAGAACGCTGATACCCGTCGCTTCTTGACGTGGATATCGTTCGCCGCAGCCTCGGCGATGGTCGGATGCAATTGCACGGAAGCGTCCGTATCCTTGAATTGCCCGCTGGCCTTGACGCGGGCTGTCATCTGATTTCGTGGTGAGGCGTCTTCATAATTTGGTCGGAAACTGGCTATAGGAATTCATGAGTTAGGAATTGGACTTGGTTCAACCTTGCAAGACAGGAAATGATGGATGACCTCGGTGATGCTTACTTGTCACTTGAACGACGGGAATCCCAGCTTCTCGAGCAGCTGCCAGGGTCGAACTGGCCTTGGCAAGGTAGTCGGTCTCATTGATGATGCTTGACACCATTCCAACAATCCCAGTTTGGATGTCGAGGAGGATGAATGCAGTTTTCGACATGGTGAATATCAAGTATCAAATAAGTGAGTATACTCGCTGTTGAAATAGTAAATGTGAAACCTTACTTAGGAATGATGCAGATGATACGAGAATTTTCTAACGTTCATCTTTTATATATTTTATACTCGCACACATACCTAATTGTCCCCCTTTCGTAAAATCCGAAGATGTCCGGTCTGTAAATCGTCTACTCCGACTCGGATACGAGGACTAGATATAATTGGCTGCGCTAGCAGCTTCCTAGGACGATGCGCCTACAACCCCGGAACCGGTTCGCATAAATCACTGTTACAACATTCGCTTTGGTTTGTTTCTAGAGGTTTTTGATGAACCCTGCAGCAGAGACCATGCAAATGTGAGGACTAAAAGTGAGGGCATTATTAGTATATGTAAATGGTAGTAGTCGTGATGTCAAGTCAAGGCCTTCATTTCATGCATACTGCCACAGAGCACAATATTAAGATCAACGCTGAATACCCCAGGGTAACGTCGTCTCACTATTGTCGTCATTGACTCCTATATTGCGTCGCCTCCAGGTTGGAAATACTATAACTATGATATTCGATTATATTCTCTTAGTTCCGCTCACCCAGCGTCTTCTATCAGTGACCTCATGCATAAAACCGTGACTGCTATTCTCCTTGGCTACCCCTATATGGTCTGCCGTCTGTTGGTCGCCGTCCGACGTGACTGGACTCGTAGCAATATGATTCCGTCCATTTATCGTCCATCCTACGGTAGGATAAACTCGGGACCGTCTTAGGGAGTGTGACGCACTTGGCATGCCAACGTGCGAAACTTGCATTTGGCAAAATAAGCGCAGCCAATCATTCATACGTCGATGCTCGATGACACCCCCGAGGCTATTGAGGCATATACTAGCTTTTACTGCAAGATTTTGGCAAACGTTGCGGCTACTTGGGATTGATGGCCCAGTCTATATTTCAGATTATATCTGTAGACAATTGTTCGCTTGATATTGAATGCATAACACGTACGCATGATAATCCGTAACGTCGTATATTCATGTACCGTTCCCTCATTACAAGGAGCATTATGAAAAGGCCAAAGTGAATTTTTCCCGCGGGATGGTATCCCTTAAACAAACGCCAGTCCCCTTGCGAAGCTGCGATCCGTCAAAAGCTCAGCGCCATGTGCAATTCCCGAAATCCCTACTCATTCAACAACGCAGGTGTCGCTCATAACTCCGATTGCTATGTAGCATATCAATCCCAAAAGCCCTTGAGGCCGCCCTAGGTTCTCCCAGGGTGATGTATATTGGGCGGTTCACTCCGGTCTCGCTGGTGCGCAAAGGCCGCTTTTCTCTGCTCTGTTATTGCCGTATGATGCTGCGCTTGTTTGGCTGCTAGAGCATTGATCTTTTCTCGTGCCTTCATCAAACTGCTATTGTCCTGTTCCCTCAGTTTTGCGCGAATTTCGTAGAGGGAAAGTAAAGTAGAAGCTCTATCGACATCCGAATCTGTGGCCTATAAAGTCCATTAGTATGTTGATATCGAGATGCGGCGCGCGTAACGCACATGTTCGCCACGAGGAGTGCCCGGTATGGACGAAGGTGTCCCGGAATTTGTTCTAGATAGTGGCGGGGAAAAGATGCGACGGCCGTATTTGTCGGTCAAGCGGCTGGCGCCGGGAGGGGAGGTTATGCGACCCTCGGTAGCGCTTCGTTGATGATGTATTTGAGGTTTGTGTTGATCCTGAGTTCCAAGAGTCTTGTTGGAAGACACGAGGTTTTTCGCGGCGGTCTGGTCTTGCTGTGTCGAGGCGAGAGGACGATGTCAGCGACGATGTCATAGCGGCGCGGAGGGCGCAAACGAGAAGGATGACATACAGCAGCTTGGAGATCATTCAGATCGGCCAGCATTTGGGCCAACTGGAGGGCCTCCATGATAACGTATACAATTAGAAATGTCTAATCTGTCTGATGCAATTCTTGTTACTCGGCGATGGTGGGGAACTGGTACGAAGACGGAAGTTCGGACTGATGGCCTTAGGTGCGTTAGAGATTTGTTGTAGGTGAGATTGACGATTTTCTGTGTCGCAAGGAGAGAGAGAAAGCACTATCGGTTCAGTCTTACGTATGATTTCGCCTTACCGCACTGTCGCGTGTGTAACACACCACTTACGTAGCGGTTTGTAGCCAGCAATAGGGATGCGAGCGCAGGTCAGGTCTAGATCGCAGGCGGTATATAGGTCATCACCCCGCTATCCGACATGCAGGTCCTCCCTTAAACAGCCCGAAATAGGTATCGGAGCGAGTGGTTACAGCAATGGTCAATCCTGTAGCAAAAATATGTTTTCCCTTTTGGTTTCCTCATTCTACTTTTTATTTTATTTCTCAATCTCTTTTTTCTTTCTGGGAGGAATGGGGAAGAAAACTAGGGGCCCAGGTCAAATAGGTACCTAGGTACCTACCTACAGCTGGTCTACCTTAGCACGTCTACTCCGCACGTTTTTACATTAAACGGCATCCCACTAATGTGTGCTAAACTTTCCGAAAGCACACTAGGAATAACGTGCTAATGATGGTCTCAACATTAGCTAAGTACTCTAGGACATATAAGTCTACACAAGCGTTCCCTGACGGCGGCTTTCACGGAAGCGTGCTAGCGCTCGTCGCCGAACTTTGCCGGGTTTACATTTACGACCGCCCAGGACCATAAGATAATCCCCCACCGAGCTTCGGTTCAACGACAACTTACAACTTGCCGGCGGCCGACCCGAAGCAGCAAAATAAAGCCGCATTGGCGAATCACCAACTCCTGTCCCTCGCCTGTGACGCGCATTCCCTGAAACTCAGCCTCCGCCCCTCGTCGGCCCCGCATTGAACTGTTGGAGTCGCCTGTAAAATACTCCCGGTGAGTGTAATATATATATAACGTGGTGAGGCGGCTTGCGAGCGGCGGCCCCCAGTAGTCTGTCATCATGAACGTCTTTCGTCGCGGCTTCGCTATGGCTTCATCTTCTGCGTCCAGTCTCAGACAAGCACGCAAGGTCGTGTGCATTGGACGCAATTACGCGTGAGTATAAGCTTCCCTTCTTTTATAAGTCCTCGAATGTGGCTGACGGCATGTATGTCAGGGACCATATCGCTGAGCTCAACAGCGCTCGGCCTAAGCAGCCTTTCTTCTTCTTAAAGCCAACAACTTCCATCCTACTCCCAGGAGAAGGCCCAGTTCTCCGGCCTAAGGGCGTTGATCTTAGCTACGAAGTTGAGCTTGCCCTGATCATGGGAAAGAAATTGAAAGACTTCCCCGTTGAGGATGAAGCCGGTGCCATAGACGCCATTGAAAGTATGGGCTCCGCGTTCTTAAATATGCGTGTCCGCCACTAACATTTGGATTGAAGGCTATGCCCTCGGCATCGACATGACAGCTAGAAATGTTCAGTGGGAGGCCAAAAAGAAGGGCCTTCCCTGGTCCATCAACAAGGGCTTCGACACCTTTTTGCCTCTGAGCAACATAATTCCAAAATCGGCCATTCCTAACCCTCACTCCATAGAACTGTACCTATCCGTCAATAATGAAATGCGGCAGAACGATTCGACAAACCTTTTCCTGTTTCGGGTTCCCGAAATGCTGAGTGCCATTTCTAAGGTGATGACCTTGGAGAAGGGCGACATTATTCTGACAGGAACCCCGAAGGGGGTCGGACCAGTCCTTCCTGGAGAAGTCATGCGCGCCGGTATCAAAGTTGATGGCAAAGAAATCGAGGAATCCAAGATCGAAGTCGCTGTTGAAGAGTCAACAGGGGCATACGTATACAGCGAGACATGAAGAAAGTGTCCTACAAATCCATCTAGTACCCACGATTTAGACATGTTCGATATTAGGTCTGGCTGCATCTTACAGGAGCTTGGAACAATATATATCTTTGTTATTACTCCCGCGTGCTATCATTCACCTCAATGATTTATAGCTAAGACAGGATCATCCTAACCCAGCCGATTGCACATACTCAATTACAGCTTCCAAGATTTTGTACCAGTCACTGATAATAGACACGAGCTTGGGAATTCGGTAAGTATTGATTTATCCCTCTTATTCGGAAGTATCAAACAAACTCGTTACGCCACAGGAACCTTGCATTTTATACCACCCGTTTTCCATGACAATGTTAAGCAAGTCTATAAATATCAGAATCGATCAAGCACCAGGCATCCCAAGCCGAATATTCATGTACTGGCTTGTCGGATAGTGCAAGTTGTTCGGCGTTCTCTCCAGCCAGTCCAATGTGCGGGACATGGTCATCACGAGGCTTTCACGGTTCCCTCGATCGCCGCTCGCTTCCCAGAAGAACGCGCCGCCGAGGCCTCTGTCACGGACATAGCGCGCCTTAAACGCAGTGCTACGGACATCATCATACGAGATCAACTCGCGGGTTCTCCGGTCGTAACTATACGTCGCCTTGGCCACCTCGTCGAACTCAACTCGCGCGCCCGCCCTCGGCAGATCCTTGTAGTACCAGACGCCCGGCTGGGGACCCCCGGTGCCGAGGGATGTGTAGTTCTGTCCCAGCCCCGAAGTTCCGTCGAATGACCGTCCATAGAGCGGTGATCCGATCACAACCTTGCGCCCACTGATTCCCTGTGACTCGTAGTACCGCACTGCGTCGTCGGTGTTGAGCGGCGTCGAGGCTTCGTTGGCTTTGTTTGCGAACACGTTGGCTTGGTGTCCACTTCTCGTAGTCCAGTTTCCGGTGTAGTCATACGACATGAGGTGCCTGAGAAGAAGCGTTAGTGTCATTGCACTGCAGACGCCACGCAGCTACTAAAAGTGACTTTTCGAGGATGGAAGAACGCAGGAGGAGGCTGACCAAATATCGACATATCGATCCATCTGCGGCAGGTCCACGAATTTCCAGTTTGTAGCGCTCGCGGGACTAGCTACCGTTACCAGGAATCGGTATGCTAGGTGATTATGGAATGAATACCGGTCGAAGGCCTCGCGACACGCTGCCACGAGCTTGACCAGGCTCTCCTTTTCGACTTCATTCGTCGGGTACTCCCAATCGATGTCGATGCCGTCGAATCCCCAGTCCGTCACGAGCTTGACGGCGGATTTGGCAAACGTCTGCCTGCGCATGTCCGTGGACGTCGCGGCCGCGAACTTGGGCGAATAATTTCCGCCGCCGATGGATAGCAAGACTTTCAATTGCCTGTTATATTTCTTATGGATATACAGTTGTTTCACGGCTCCATAGGCGTTGCGTCCCTTCTCCCAATTCTTGTCGTCCGGATACTTCTGTGCTAGGTCTACCACTGGATCTGCCGATAGCACCGTCCCATTGGGAGCAATGTCTGCGAAGGCGTACAGGACGTGGCTCAAGTCATCCACTGGAAGTCTCTGGGGTAAGTATTTTTCTTGCGAGATTCCCCTAGAGGCATGTTAGATGTTTCTTCACATATAAGTAGGGACGATCCGCACCAGTTCGTGAAGTATACCGCGTTCTTATAGCCTCTGAAGGGTCCCGAAGGCGGCGGAGGTGGCGGCGGCGGTAAACCCCCTATGCTTGTAGGTGTGGGCAAACTTGTGCTTGTGGGCACCGAGCTCCCTCTCGTGATGCTACTATTACCCCGACTGGTAGGAGTGACGCTAATGCTGGTTAGGCTTGTTGAAGAGATCGTGCTGAAGCTAGTTGTTGGGTCTGATGGTGTGCTCGTGGGAGTACCGACTACGTCGGTTGTGGTTTCAGTGCTCGAAATGGTTGATGTCCCTATTGTTGTCGAGGGCGATGTGACGATACAGGAACCACCTCCTTGGCTGCTCGTTATATTTGGCGCAAATACATATACTGTCGTAGGCAAGTATACCGTCGTCGTTGTGAGTGCACACTCGCCGGAGCTCTCGACTGCAGATGCGATCCCAGCCAAGAGGCCACAGACAAGTGCCCAAGAGCGACTTCTGTCCATTTTGGTGTCTCTTCTGTTATTCCTGTACTTCTTAAAGCTTAGGGCATAATGGCCACTTTAAAAGACTACCACGCTGTCAATTATACTAATATTTCATATGATGCCATTCAGCAACTGTCGAAACGGGCGCCATACGAAGAGAGCCTTCGCACCCATTTTTCAAGTCTTAAGCTGTCTATATACCACAGTAGGGCTAGATCGCCACCTATTGACGCCCAGGCTGGCTCAGTCTCGTCTTAACAAGTTGTCTATACCAAATGACGCGGCAGCTCAATGCTCAGTATGGCCGCGCGGGCCAGCAAACAATCTTCAATCACGCAAGCAATATATCATGCAGGTACTTCATTAGCCTGTGCAGAGAGCAACGTTGGGTAGACATCCCAAGGCGACACTAAGGGATGTAACTCTAGCGTTCCCGCGCAACTGCTCAAAAGGCCGAAGAACGTACGAGGGAATCGACAAATCAAGATTGGCGAGCTACTGGGACGATCATAGCTCTCTTCTCGGAAGAATAGACCCGACCGGGGGGCACCGTCAGGTTGTCGGTAAAATAGAAGGCCCTTCAATTCTAGCCAGGCTCCGACTAATAACATCTCTCCTTCATGCGGATTTGACAGGGGCGGTGGAGGAGATCTGGCCAACAGAGCAAAGAGACCTCGAACACACGTTCTGGGTAGAGGCTCAGGGATGGCGGCGTCTTGGCCACGTTCCTTCGACCATACATTCAGGTCTTGGTTGATCTATTAAGTAAGAAATATTGAAATCGTGCTGTCTTGACATGTAGGCTGTCAGCCTAGAACATGCCTTGCATATCCAACCAACCAGCCATACATAGCAGGGTGACTCGCTTATCAATCGACAGCGATGTCCTTTTACTAGAATGCGACATTTCGCATGCTCTGACTTACTGCAACGTAGAGCTTGCGACCCAATTGGGGTCAAGTTTCCAGAAGAAATAGGGTATCCTCGATTCAAGGTTAGGAATAAGTGTCTTGCGGAGTCAGTCGTCTTGGCAGAGCTGAAGAAATGCTCCGATTCGAGCAAGGCGACATCTCATGTATTCTTAGTCTTCTAGGCAAATTAATTGCATTGACGAGGGAAGGCAAAGATCCCATTTGGTCACATCCCAGTTCGCTTCTCCAACCGACCCTAGGCATACTACTACTATATGGCACGGCGCCACCCTCCTATTCCCGTCATGATGTTTTCTAATTTAAACCGACGCTGCCTTATTCTCCGGGCGTGTATGTAACGCAAGAGAATCAGTTATGTTGCAGCGATTCCCAGGGGTTCTAACTGGTAACACTCTATCTTCTTCTCATACGTACTCCCTCGTCAGCTTGTCAATCAATCAAGTTCGCTCTACTGTATATTCACAATTGGTGCATAGATTGATTACTCCCATGAGTCAATATCAATTATAAACTGAGATTTAGTGTTATGAAGAACGAACGACCTTCTTAAGGAGCTTATAAAGGTAGACTAGAGTATGCTCTTTTCAGTTGAACCTCCGCGGATGCTTGGCACTTCGACAACGATCCCCACGATTAAAGGAAAATACAGAACAGAAGCACTGGGAGCTGAGTCGAGATAGTACTCGAGGTGTAATTGTCTCGTGAGTCATGCGTGGAGAAGCGTGTTGAAGTGAGCCAGGTAGCAGAACCCCATCAACGGACGTGTCTCGTAAGCCCCTTCCTGGAAGACAGGCCAAGTCTACACTTTTTAGGAGAGTTAACGATTAACTATTGGGAACTGACAATGGAAGGAGACGAGATTTAATTAATATTTCTTTTCTTTTTAAGAAAGTCCGTAATGCTTGTGTTTTAACTACAGATGTCCCATTTTATCTCCCTATGTAAGCCGGTCTAGTCGCCAAGTGTCCAGGTTATCCCCATTAACCTTACTCATAATACTCTCGAGCATGTAGTTTGTCGCCGCCCCCAGAACCCTGGGTTCTCCGTATTCTAGAACTTCATCATATATTGACATATTAACTTTTCCAATGAGATGGTAACCGGTATCCATCCATTTCAGATATTTACGCCCTTAATTACCTACTACATCGCGTTACTGACAGAGCTTGAAATCCTACTTACTATTATGATGAGGGAGAGTTTCCAGATTCCTAGCACTTGAGCAGAACTTGAGATTCATGTTGAAAATATATAGAGTATTCATCGTACTCTCATGATTACTAACTGTTGAAAAGCCAAAGACGATATAGTGAAGCAGTTTTAGGACGGCGATGATATATATTACAATCGACCGAACGGATATAACTATAAATATATTTCTAAGGATAATCTGACTTACCTTCGGGGATACAGTCACTCAGTATTACTCAATAGTAGACTGATTCTCGTAATTAGGTAGTTACCGCATACTGCTTGGCGTCATCTGGAGCATGGAGGCAACCTATATACAAGGGAATAACTACTTCATAAAATCCATTCGACAATGAACATGCGACTAGGCAACAGAGCAACGCCAGCTCCTTCAAATACGAAAGTTGAACCTGCAATAAATTCTTAAAGGGTCGGTAAGCCCTGTGATGGCCTCTAGCGATGCAGGGGGCTGCAAGCGGCTTAGCCTGTAGAAGTGTAGCTAGCTAAGCCCCTTGACCTCTTGATCTAGGTATCGATTGCCAAATGAAAAACAATGGTTGCTATGGTTTGACCACGCAACGCCCCATAAGGAATCTGTATATAAATCCTGCGGTCACCGCACAATGATGCAGTTTTCTTTCCCAAGCATTTCATTTGCACCAGGATATAACGTAGTCGTTGCACCCATACTGCCCGTGTTGAAGCCGTAACAGGTAACAAGCGCGGAGATCGAGCTTGGACAATTTCAGCAAGCTGACTTCACCGCCAAATCACCTTCAAAGACCGACCAGCAGAACATCCGGGGCAACTCGCAGGCTGTGACCATCCATATTCTCAGCCACCAAGTCAGTCAACAAGCATCACAAATACCGGCAAGTGTGGAAGATACTTCAGCTATGGCACACGACTCGTTCCACCTGTTCAATTGCCTGCCTTTCGAACTTCGTCGGATGATTTACCTGTTTGCTTCGCCGCCTCGCTTCGTACACATCAGGGAAAAACATGAAGACCCGGAGGATTTTGTAGAAAGGTTTAGAACAACGGTGGTTCAGATAAAGCTTCATCCTTCCATAGCATATTTTGCCCGTAATTGGCGAGGACGTATTCCATTCCCGCGCCCAATGTGGACGTGGCATGACGGCCGAAACCAGACGACCCTTGAGAGATACGGACTCAGAGGCCCTCCTCCAAAGCATCTACCGTGGAAGCCGACCAGAGAGGTCCCAAATATTCCTCACGGATTCTTAGCAGAAAACCCCGATGTCGCATGGGAGTTTTTGCGTACCGGTTCATTCTATAGTAGCGCTCCCATACCAGCCATGTTGCATGTGTCGAGAGAATCTCGTCAATTCTTGGTAGAGTGTGGGTATGAGCTGGCATTCCGGACAAGGACTTGTGGCCCTCGCACATGGTTCAACTTCAAGACTGATATTTTGTATGTTGGCCAATGGGAGCCGGCGGACGTAGAAGACCGCGCACTCCGTGAGTAACCTCAGAATCACATTCTTCTTATCTCGAAAACTTCATGAGGAACAATCTCCTTCTTGAGCTTAACTACTGCCTCATCACCGTCTACCAAATCTGAGACTCTGACATCTCACGCTTAAGATAACCATTACTGAGTTCTGATGTTACAGATTCTCTGCTGAGCGGGAACAAATCGTGGGATATTGGGCAGTTCGACCCTCAAGACTTACATAGAGTTCGACGACTTGCTCTAGAAGCTTCATCTCGTACCGTTACTGTGACTCCCGATTTCCATTTCCCAAATGGTCCGCGTGAGATATCTAGCATATTGGAGCTTTTCACTGGTGTGGAAGAGCTATTTCTCCACGAGTATAATCTTCACTGGTTGGATCACAGGTTCCCCGCATATCTTAACCCAGATAAAAGTCAGCTGTTATGGTCCTCTATGCCAGTCCTAGAGGTTGATGCTCTGTTTACCATCTTTGAAGACTGCAACATTCTGTGTTGTACTGGGTATGATAATGAAGATCTCAGAGCTTTTAAGAAAGACAACATGGGAGATGGGAGCAACTTCTTTCTACATGCAGTCCGCAAATTTAAGGAAAAACTAGAGTCGAGAAGGGATGAGCTGGTAAATGGTGGCACGGTGGCACCATGGAAAATCCCGCAGGTCAGCCTTGTGCACATCCTTCCCCAATGGATATGCAAGGGCCTGCAAAGATGGAGGTGGGATATATGGAATCTTCATCTCGCCTTGAAAGAGGAGGATGCCCGGGCCCGGGCCATCGAGGAGGCACGGCTCTCCATTGACGTTCCGAAGCGGCCACTTTATGAAAGAAACCCGGACGAAGACGCACCGCGATCTCCATTCAGTGAACAATTTCGGGACGATCTAGAAGCCCTCGAGGAGGCCATAGCTTACGATAATCCTCCTTATTACAATCACTATGAAGAGCGTATACTACGCGGCTGGCTCAGGACAGCAACCATATCTGCTCCAGAGCAGCCAGCAGTTCAGAAACTCTGAATTGTCGATAATTTCGTTTGTCAGGCTGTCACACTAAATGTTTCGATAAGTTCCAAAGATTTGAGTTTGCCCTACCAAGATATCAGATAGAGACCTTGAATTGAATAGATATGTCCTAGACCAGACCATAACAGAACAAGTGCGAATTTCGATTGATTAGCATATAAGCTAATTTCCATACGTTCTTGGTAAAGGGTAAAAGTTGATGAACAGGCTCCCCGAAGTCCACCTCTATTGATAGAAAGCAATAGTTCAGACAGATTCTCTCTCACAGCTTTATTGGGCGTATATCGTTACCCCCATGTTAGCATATAACAGTGCGCAAAAATCTTGATATTCTCTGTGTTCATAACTATTGTTACAACTCTTTATTTCTATAGAGCAAAACTAAGGTCTTGTTCATTTGTTAGCAGAATTGACACACTGGCTGCTTCTTTCACGCCAACGCATCTGCAGATTTCAAGATCCTGTGAGCCATTGGAAAGTGCAATGGCTTGATGTGTTGATACCTCAATGCGTCCCACATACGGTAAGACAGGGGCATAGTATAAAGTCTTATCTCGAAGTAAGAATTGAATTAGTCTAGGCTGGCTTAGCAATAAAGCCATAAGTCTGAAATTGCTTTTGGACGTGCCTGGATCAGAGAGTCCCTCATCGAGTGACGTGATCTTTCAAAGTTTTTCTATTAAATTCACTCCGCGCCGACCGGAGAAACTAATCTAGACTGTCCTCTCCATTTCTGAAGCCTCAGCCATGACTAATCGGGTAGCTGATTAATTCCTTCACCAGTTATAAGGACGCTCTCAAGATAGCTTCGGCATCCCGCCCGTACAGAAAGACTCCCATGAAGATGTGGGCTCAGCTTTTATGGACATATGGAAATTCTGTCGTAAGCACTTTTTTAATACTATTCTTGTTGTGTTGACCATGCTCAGGAGTATCATCGCTCTGAGCTGACGGTTTGATTGCTCTCCAAATTTGAAATGCATTCAAGCAATTTAATAGATCGAGAAAGTTGACACAGAAGCTGTAGTGGCGGGGAGACAAATTGGCGCAAGACGGCTCCCTACGCAGGGCAATGCTGAAGGCAGAACTGGTACCGGACTTAGAGAAAATATTCAAGTCTCTGGGCGTCCTAAAGCCACTTCAGAAGCAGGCAAAAGACTTACTCAAAGACCGTAGAATAAGCGATCGGTACGCGACTGATCTCCTTGAGCCTCAGGTCCGGCGCGCTTACGGCCAGGGCTTAGACCAAGTCAAGGGCTTCGCGGCGATGATGGCCGCTGCCCAGGAAGAATCTGCAAACTGTTACAAGGGTGGGGACTTGATACAACAACTCCAACATGTCGTGCACGATATCGACGTGAAGGTGCACACAGCTACGCGCGTCACGCAGCTCAAGTACGTAGAGCTATCTGAGAAGCGCCCCAGCTGGCTTGTTCGTCACGAGAGTGCAGAAAACGCCGGCAATGGCGGCAACTCTTCTGTCGAAATGTTTGACAAGGTCATTATGGCTGCGCTGGATTTCGATGTCCAGATCCAAAACGGTGACGAACCTATGCTCGATTTGGGAACCTACTATAATGTCGGCGCGAACACAACAGGTGCCACGTTGCGAGATGAGGGAGAACCCGTGGTTCCTGTGCATGTTACATTCTTCACCTCGACCGCGAGGCTTATATCACCGTGGGACGATGAGCAGGTGCTCTTCGTCGAATCACAAGGACCAGCAGGCATGCGAGAACTGATACTCGTGCGCGAGATCGTCAACAGTCGAGACAACAATGGCACGGATGTTGAGTATCTGTATCGAGTGCTCTCACAAGGGCCTATCCTCGACGAGCTGCAGAGCCGCACTAATATTACTTGGAGTTATCAAACAAAGGTACGCCCATCAATTCTTCCGAGTACCAATCGCAGGGCTTACATGGATAACTGAGACATAACCCCTGACGCCACGACCCAAACAGATCAAAAGAGCGTATCCCGTTTTGTCCCCGCTTGAGCGTTTTCCATCGTTCGAAGTACCATGGGCCACGGGATTTTGGTGGACTTCCGTAATCCAACGCGCGGGGTCGAGTGTTGATCTCAGCTGGTTAGCAGGCAAGGCTGCCGCGGAAGCCTTAGTCAGCCAGGAACTGCAAGTTCATTATTTCTGGGCGCGACCGTGGTCACAACTCCTCAAATCTCTTTTGCCCCTTTGGTAGTTTTTCATCAGCACGACCGGCGTAGATGCCATGGAGGAAAATGGGAGTGAAATAGCAGGACAGGGTGCATGATAGTGCATATTACCGAGCAGATCTTTTTCCATATGAACGTGATAAAGTCAGAGTCTTAGAAGGGCATTTGGTGAGCAACAGCCTCACGTTCAGCAATCGTGACATGAGCAATTTGGATACTGATTTAATTGTATTATTGGATAAATGAAATTAATGTCGTATGACTTTGACGCCTGTCGATTATATCACCGTATCCCCAACCCGTTTTTTGGCCCCCTTTAAATGACACCGAATCGTACACTATACCGCCGACGTCTACACCTAAATTCTTAAATAACCATGCCGCAGGATTCTCGTGCAACACGAGACGTCTCGCCTTATTTGGCGAAGTGAAGATCGTATCCTAGCCATTTCCGTCGGAGAACCTGTTCCGCACTCAAGCCCGGGTAGCCGTAGGTTAGAGGCAAGAAAAAGTACCAACTTGCAAAGACTATGGCAATAATGACAACGCATGCGATCCATGATGGCACCATACTTTGGCCAGCGAATCGCTCGCGAGCAGTAATATGGCGTTGAGGACCGGTCGCTTTCTTGCCAGTCTTGACATCCTGAGAGCTTGGCTCCTCAGCCGAAGGTTCCGCAATAAAGACGAACTCTAGCAAGGCACCGACAATCAGGCACGACGCTAGGTGAGCGGGTAAATAATGATGTAAGAAGAGTTGACGCCCCATCAGATAGAATGGGAAGTAGTGTGTAGCCCAAGCAAGGAAGAAGAATCCTGTCGAGTTATAAAGTCTTGAGCGAGTGCCTATAATAATCGTTAGAACTGAAGCATAAGCAGTATCAACAGATTTTACGTACGATGGTCTAGGGCATCAATGCCACGGCGAAGGGAAACCTGATCAGCGCCAATGATACCAGCATAAACGGCAATCAGACTGCTTGCGATCCACCAGCCAAGCGGGTTGCCAAGGAAGTAAATTTGCTGCCGTGTATCGTTCTGGGTCCAAAAGCTCACACCTCGGAGAAGGAATGGCCATTGGAATGGCTGGCTAGCATACGGATGGCTGCTAGTCAGTTGACTGTTATGCCAGAACATTGAGCGCTGCAGCTCGAACCACTTCCTGAAGAAAGGTAGCGTTTTGACCTTGCGCTCTTCCTTAACACGCCGAGGCGAGTCTTCAGGGACTGAAGGAACATCCTCGACAAGCCAAACGTTGGAGCTGGGCGCAATTTGCTTATTTCCATTTATTTCTTGTTGTTTATGGCCCCATTCAGGGAGTGGTTTTGTGTGCGTCCACATGGCCACCTTGCTTGGGTTATGTATGAATTTGAAGTGACTCGCAATACTCTTGAATTCTTGGTTCTGTTTCCCCCCTTCTATCCGAACCTCGAAAAGGGTATCGGCCGCACGAGGTCCATAGCCATCAGCCAGAGAGACGGTAGTGAATTCTTGGTTGGTGGGATAGTAAGGTGACGCTACATCGTGGGATAGAAGGATGGTGTCCGTCACAACGTGGCGAAGTCTGACAAGGTCGTGATTCTTGACATGGTGGCCCAGGACATGGTCGTCTTGCGCCGGTATAATTTGCCAATAGTTGTTGGTATCATTGTACGGATAGCCAGTAACCTGTTGGCCTTGACTGGAAACGCGGCCATCATCATATCGCAAAGGATACTTGGCGTCATGACTATGGAGGAAAGCCTTGGTCTCCTTGTGGCGAATCGTGATAGTATCGTAGTAGTCGATGGTTATAGCATTGGCAGTTAAAACGTTGTCTGAGAGTGTCTCCTGAAACTCGGGCGACATGAAGTCATCGCCGGGCCCAGAACGTGTGAGAATAGCGAAATGGACCTGGAACCAGAATAGATAGAACAGGAAAGGCAGTATGATCAAACCTACTGCCCGAGCTGCGAAATGATAACCAAACTGTTGAAGACTCAACGCGCCTCCAGGTCGCTTGACGTCCAAGAGCTCCCAGAGATCAATAATCACCGCCGAACCAATCGTGACGAAAGCGAATAAGCCAACATATTTCGTGGAAATGTCGCACGACAGAGCAAACCCGGTAAGTATCAACCATTTCCACCACTTGCGGCTAAAGGGCTCATGCCTTAGCTTGTAAAACTTGATGTAGCAGAGAAGACTGCAAGCCATGGCCAAGACCAACGTAGCATCGAGCAATATGAGCCGAGTCTGTCCAATGTGGGCATTGTCGAGAAGAACAAGGCTGGCAGCAACGATACAAGCTGGGAGACTGTAGGCGGATTCCCACATGATCAGGAAAACGACGGAGACGGTCAGGGAACCGAGAAGGGCGGGCATGGCGCGAAAGGCCACGTAGGGTACTTTGTTCGAGATGTAGGAGTCTCCAATGTTCTCGAAGTGGAAGTGGCCATCGTATCCTACGAGCCAGCCCATCAGGGCGAACAGGAGCTTTCCGAAAGGGGGGTGGACATCGAAGAAGTAGGTCTTTTCGAGATAGTACGAGGCGAACTGGATCACGCAGGAGCATGGGTCAGATAGGGGGAAACTTCATATACATCACTACTAGCAAAAAGAGGCCAACTCACCTTGCCGAAGTGCACCTCGTCGAAGACGACCTCATTGGGGTGGCTGATGCCCCAGAAACGGGTCAAGAAGGCCAGGGCGGTGATGGCAGTGAAGGCGACTCGGTAGCTCAGCTCGGAATTCGACCCGGTTGATTTCTGGGCTGGTTTGGCGACGACGACATTGTCGACATCCGTGTCAGCGCCAGCAGCGGCCCCGGTCTTCTTCTTTGCAGAGCCGGGGACGTTGCGCTGGCGTAGACTTCCCTGCGGAGTCGACGACATGGCGGAGTTCCTCGTGAGTCGAGGAGTGGTGGGGAGAGATGATGAGCTGAGCTCGCAACTTGAAGTGTGGAAGAAGCATCTATTAGAGAACGTGTTCGTAAGATATGCATGTACAGCTCTCAGCATCTGATTTTATGTGGGTAGGTCCGGCCAGCAATAGTCCGCGTGTTAGTTTCAGTCTTCTCCACTATGGTCCACTAAATCGGCAGCTTATTGCTACCTATCCGTTCCAGGTAGCCAATAGAATAATACAATTCGGTTTATTCTGCATGCAGTCAAGTATTTTCTTCTTCGATATAGGTGTTCTGATACTACAAATCTTCTTGGACTGTAAGGCGGCGTAGGTAACCCGGTTCAAATTACATGTATTCCAGTTTCCTGGAACTACTTGCATAAAATACCCAACACATACTTCTTTATTAGCGTCTTCGTAATAGGGAATAGGGGCATTCGGCAGAGCTCTCCGTCCGTTTGGGGCACAGAAATATAAGTACCTACCTAGCCCAACACATTTAGACATGTTGCGCTAGCGTCCCTACGAAGGTATAGAGCATCATAAGACCGCTACAGATAGAACCCTCATGCTAGGTAGGGTCAAAGTAGCAATGAGCCTGTAGATAATGAGTAGACGTACCTAACCTAGGAGCCATAAATTAAGCATCACTTTATCTATATTGATTTGCATATGCGGACATGGGTACAACATGGACAGTCTGGGCTATATACTACCTATATATACAACTTTCAATAGAACTTGTATTGATGGTACCTCGATAAAGTGGGTTGAACACTATGGGTACCTCCACTACCTACATACTTACCAGCTCTAAGTGTGTCCGACAACGGCCGACAAACCCTCCGAAACATTATGTTACCTTACGTCAACTTTGACATATGAACACCTCTCTCTCTTTTGTGCAATGTCAATTCCTCGCAGAATTCTGTCAACCTCGCCCCGGCTGATCAAATCAATAGACCGTCTCGCGAATTCCTCCCCAGCATCCCGAATCCCCTCTGTCACCGCATTCACCCCAATTCGCACCATGTCGGACATGACTCCAATCTTCAGTAAAGACGCAGCTCCTCGTGAGTTTTGGTGCCCTAACTACAGCTGGCGGGTTCCGTTTGACTGACGAGTGCTTGTAGCTGCGGGACCTTATGTATGACTTTTGCTGTCTTGCTCGCATGTTCTGTCTGACATGACGTTGAAAATAGTCCCATGCGATTAAGACGCCCACAGCCATCTACTGCTCCGGCTCAATTCCCATGGATTCCCAGGGTAACCTCATCCAAGGTTCCATTACCGAGCAGACAACCCAGGTCTTTAAGAATCTGAAGGCCATCCTGACGGAGGCTGGCTCCAGCCTTGACAAGGTCGTCAAAGTGAACATCTTCTTGGCTGATATGAGCTCTTTCGCCGAGATGAACGAGGAGTACGCCAAATGGCTCACCCACAAGCCAGCCCGCAGCTGCGTCGCCGTTAAGACGCTTCCCAAGAACGTCGATGTAGAGATTGAATGCATTGCTCTGCCTTGAGAGGGGTCTAACACGGCCACTAACGACTTGGATATGGGTAGTCTGATGCACCCTCTGCGGATCGAACAGGTTGCAGGAAGCCCTGAAATACGCGCAACATATCATATATCGTTCAAAATATGACACGAATCTCTCTTACAACCGATATCCGGTAAACCGCATTGGTGTCTGAGGAACGATTGTCTCACATGCCCATGTGTTAACTCATGACTATCTATCTTTCAATGAAATAAACTAAAAAAAACATCACGCCTCATGGGAACGATCGTCTTGCAGTTTCACACTGGACATGTATTTAAGACATGAAGCACGACGTGTATTAGATAATGCTCTGCATTAGCACCTGTAATACTTTCTAACGGCTACGTAGGTTAGTAGGTTCTTATGGAAAGATTGGTAGTTGTCCTAATGTCTCATTCATAGGCTCCATGCCCACCTACCAGACCTGCATCATTCTGATAATAACTGCCTAGCTTTATAGCGCCATCGAAACCGAGTCGCTATCGTAATGGCCGTACTCATTTATGTAATCCTCATCCGTCTCTACTTCGGCAACGCAGTTCCCCCCGCTCTCTCTCATCGGCATCTCGTAAAGAGGGTCGAGCCTCGACTCAGCAATATCTACTTGGTTCCCATCTCGCCAACCCCCTACTTCGGAAAGGGGTGACAATGACCGAGCTTGTTGCACTGTATCTTCATCCTCACAGTCCGCGAGTCCTCCTCCTGGCATCGACTGATAAGCTGCTATAGGCTTCGGTATCTTAAGCCAATTAATTGGAGAAAACTGGATAGGCCCCATGCTTGCAGTTGCGCTCTCGACCTCCTTCATTCTAGTCTCGAAATCCTTCAACTGGAGTGAAGGTAGTTTCGACGATGTAGTCTTGTTCCAGCCAACTAATCTGCTGAAATTGTAGACTACCACGCCGGGCTTGCCGTATCGGACAGCCATTTCGGTCTGTTTCTTGAGGCAATGAAGCTGCTCTACAGTCTTACAGCTTGGATTCTTGAGAATTTGCTGGACTTCGTTCGTCCCTTTCGCTCTCGGCCCTCGCCGGATTTGGCTTGCGGCCTGGTCTCGTTCTGTTAGTAATGAGGCGAGCGACTCATACGCACCTGTGTTTAGCCACGCAATGGTCTGTTCTCTACCGTGGTCTTGTGGCATGAAGGAAATAGACGCATTGCTACTGTGAGGGTCCCCTATGTTTTGGCAGGGGGAAGCATCTTCGTGTGGATGTTTCGCCATTGAACTCCTCTCTGATGTCGGCTTTCTAAAACTCCTTTTTACAGGCATGTCAACCTGGAAACGCTTCTCACAATTTGGCTTACTCATGTTCGCGTTTGTGGAAGCCCCCCTGATAGATCCCACTAGCGTGTCAGCGTATTTGTATGAGACGTATAACTAAATTCGTGAATGCGTAATGACAGTTAGAGAGCGCATTCTCGGGATGAGGACTTTATTAGATGTACTTTTACTGATACTGTAAGAAATGCAGGCCTTGTTGTAGTAATAGAAGCAATGCACAGATTTAGACAACAAAGAGGTCAGCTCAATAACTAAGAACAATGCGGAGGTCATCAGAACGTCCAAAAGACCAACATTCTAACAGACAATAAGACAAGAGTATTGTTTTTACTTGTATAGAGTTAGCTGGGAAAGTTGCAGGACGCTTGCTCTTTCACGATCAGCTCGAAGAGTGACTCTAGTCAATCAGTCATTTACTCACTTCTCACCCCCAAACAGCGCTGTCTCCTTACTTTGGTGGTGGACGTTGTTCTTATCTGTAAACCTACGTTGATCTATTTCCCAGAATCATGCTGAAAGTCATATATGCCCTCATCATACGTCAAAATCAGATAGGACTGTCAGCATTTCCCTACATATCGCTTCTGAAAAATATGACTTGTCTTCGCTTCCTCACTATTAGGTACTACGTTAGACCCCCCTTCAACTTATTGTTCCACTAACAATAAAGCGCAACGCCCTAGATATTCGATTAGAATAGCCTTATCTACAACTTCAGTAGTTATGCTCAAAGAATTATGGATTCAACTTGTTTTTTAACGTTGGCTTTGACAGTACAAACTGCAATGTTAGCAGTGAATGTAGCTAAAAATAAACGGACAAAGAACACAAGGACTCTTTGTCTATCGACATTGCAACGGGAGCTATTAAAGCTCTAAACGCGTCCCTAACCACGCTTGTGCAACTAGGCTCGTGGTTAAATATCTCTCGTTCTGATTCATATCACTCCCCTTGTTTCTCGTTCTTGAGACTCCATAAGAGCACTTTTCACGATCTTTCCATTCTTCACACCTTTCTTTATTCGCTTCTAAAACCATCGTAGAATCCGCAGAGCGTATTCGGTTCATAACTCAACCTTCTGTCTGGGACAGCCTTCCACCCCTCCCTTTTTAAATTCGATTCACAGAAACTCAAACTATTCATATCCAAAAGCAAGCACACACGATCAGTTACTTCTCAAGATGGGCTGCTCTGGTTCAAAAGAAGACTACTATGACTCTGATCGTAAGGCTTATAGGCCCTCCGACGAAAAGCCGCATTATGCTGGAGACCGGCACCAGCCCGAGCGACGACAACAACAACACCACCAACATCGACAGCACTACGAGCCTCGACACCACTACGAGCGTCAGAACTACTATCAGCACCAACGTCGTGATCCAAGCCGTGAGGAGGCAGAGAAGCGGCGACGGCAGGCACAGGCCACCGCAGCCGCACAGAATTATGGATGGCCGACAACGCGCGGCATGACCGGCAATACTGATCCCCTCAAAACACGCGGAAACAGGGACTCGGTGATCGAGCCCGACCTCGCCGGGGGTCTTGCCGCCATGCCTGGGTCAGACTTCAGAGCAGTCTATGACCCCCAGCGAGCGCAACAGCAGCGGATGCATCGACCTAGCCCTCCTCGACCGCCTCAGCGTCCGCCATACTACCAGCAAAGATTCGTTGAGAAGCAACCAGCGAGGATGCCCAATATGCCCAATATGCAAAATGTAAGCAGAAAACCTCAGGTGGTGAACCAGAACCGCCCCCTGGCCAGGAAACCTGTCATCCAGACGGTTCACCCGCAGCACCAGGCTCCTCGGGCAGCGCGCATCGTCCGTCGAGACTCCAACGGCGTCTCCGAGTGTAGTGACGACGACGTGGATATCGAGGATCTGAGGGACTACACGGTCTCTCCTATTCTGCCCTCGCCGCCCCCAAATGGTTCAGGACGGCGCAATGCCCCTTTCTGATAGATTTCCTTTCTGAAGGATGAAGTCAGATAATGAAATGAACCCTCAATACTCCTTGCTTCTCAAAGTACTTGTTGGAAAGATGAGTTATCGCACATGTGAGAATTTTCCATTGTGCTATGACTGGATCGTAATTATGGAAGATGTCAAAAGGTAAGAATTGATTTGCCAGCACTCAAACACTCAGTTATCAGCTCGGCTAGGTGACACAATGGTGATTCACCTAGACATGCGTATGATACGTCTTAGTAAGTATAGTTTAACACAATGAATATAGAGAACCTTTAGAAATTCAAGGAAAAGATGTGACAATGAAACTTGCTGGGTCGTTATATGTTTGATTGAATCTACCCTAGCTGAAGTCATGGTATTGTAGCGACATGAAATCGGCAGGTTTTTTTTCTACGCTGGGATGCATTGACTTCAACTCATCGGGGAAGAGACACCATCTCTAACCTCAGGCGACTCTATTACCTACCTCTCCGCATAAGCAACCCAATGACAACAGGATAATATAGAAGGCTATGAAGAATAGACATCGACGCTGCAACTTGATTCGATACTCTGAGAATCCGATTCGGAAGGACTGAAGACACTGAATTTGGCGAGCGGATGCTACGACTCATGATTTCCACGGCTATTGTAAGTATACAACGTTGCGCGAAGACAGCAGAACCAGACCGTGACAAGATCTGCTACAATGTTCGGAACACTCTTTGTTCCCTTTGTCCATTCCCAGAATACTTTGTGTTCGGACCGCAGAAGCAAGTGGTCATGTGGTTAAGTGTAAGTGTACGGAGTAAGCTCCCAGAATACGGAGTATGTACGTGCGGCACAAACTCGTTCCTGGTTTCTCTGCTAGGGCCATCCAGACGGGCGCTACTGGTAGGGTTCCCTAACCGGTCATGGCTCTAACCTGGGCCTTCGATTTGCAAGATCCAGGACTCGCAATCGGATTCTAACCTGCGGGGCCTGAATAGTACGTGTTATTTTACTTGTCACTAAGACATGCATATGCGATACTTACCTGTTCCTACCTGACTAGGTACGTAGTTTAGATACCTGGTAGGTAAGTCTACACCAGATGCAGCATCAGCCCTACGGCTATCATTTGAACCAATCATGTTTCTCCAAATATAGATGCCTTCGATTGTCGCGCGTCCCGAACTCCTCATTCTCTCATCGATACAATCGAACAAGGACAGAATCCCGGTGCCTAAGATTGTTAGATCGCGATAGAGAAACTATTGATGTGGGAAGACGTAATCCATAACGAATATGCTACGTATGGCTGATTATGTGTATTCAGTGTTCGTAGTAATGGGTACTAGTTTTAAGCTCTGCGCGGTATTTTTTGGTTTGCAGTCCTGATGGATTAAGGACAGGACACATCGTAGGCAACCTCTTTTTCTCCCTAGCTCTCTCTTTTTAATCTAGTTACTGTTCATCTAGGACAGTAGTATGTAAGGAGAATAGAGCGCCGCTCTAGGTCACAAGTAGGCTGTGCGACACAAACCTGCTTATAGTGTATGTAGGACTTACCTACCTACCTTGCTCAGTCAAACTGGGCAAACCTAAAGTGCACCGACTCGAGGTCGCGATGGGGGCATGTGTGTAGCACAGTTGATCGAACCGGTAAGTGTTTAGAGCATTCGGTCACAGCTATGTCTCCCGACAGGGGGCTTCTGGCACCAGTATCCGTATCAGGGACCTCTCGGTAACGGTCGCGCAAGTGCTTCCGACTGGCTGGCACTTGGGTTGGAATGGTCCCCTGAAGCTTAGCCAAAAAAAAAACCCCAGCGAGGCCACAGATCGGCCTACCGTTCAGGTGAGCAGCTTCGCTTGGCCGTTACGTGTCCACTACTGTTGCTAGAGGAATTGATTGTATCGTTATCTGGGCCAATAGAACTGATTGTTATTGTTTGTTATTCCAAGCGACTTGCTGGACAATGTCGGACGAGCCAAGATATCTTCTGATTGTGCACTTTCTCTGTACTGGCAGAAGAGTGATTTGCATGAGTCAATTAGTGGGACGAATCAACTGTATCTGGCTGGGGTAGTGGAGTTGGCGCTGCAACCTCGACAAGCAAGTGTGACTCAACCAGAGACAACTGACCACAGAGCTGCAGCTTGCAGCTGCAGCTCTCCTTGTTGTATGCTAGTACAACCCAACAACTTGAAATCGCCGTCACGACGGATGATTGGTTTCGATCACATGTCCCGGACCTCATAGCATATAGTAGGCGCGACTTGACTGTGCCGCACAAAAGAACCGGGACTTCATCATGATTTTCAATGTAATATATAAATTGCGGCGGGTGTGACATTTCTGCTTGCTGTAGTAATCCCTTATGTTATTATATTTACTGTATACACTCGTGCATGCGAGCAGTGTGCGAGCAGGTGCAGACCTATGTATGCTCGGCTCTAAATAACTTGACTGCAAATCTGACCTTTACATTTGTCTTGGTAAAGCGTGGATGGTACTGAAAGGACCGAGCATTACGAGCCGTACGACCAATTGAGACTAGAGGAGGCTCTTCAAGAGTAGGTACTTAAGTATCTAATCCTGGTACAAGAGCTTCAGGAGAGATGCGCCAAGACTGCAAACTGGCGTTGTGGCGAAGCACGAAGCGAAACCGAAATCGATGATACATTAGCTTAGTGCAGTGTGTCTCTCAATAGTTCAACCAACGCACACACACGCTCTCGACTGTTCAGTCCTTTACTGAGGTGTCCGAGTAGTTCCTATACTACTAGTAGGTGTCGACCGATACCCCTTCGTGCAAAGGACAAATCGGACCACTGACAAAGCCATGTGTGCCGACCTGCTGGTTGGAACGTGGTAGGTACAGTAGGTAGTATCAGCTCTCGGGGAATTTAGCGTGTACAGTGGTGTAGCGCCTGGTATCTACTCGCCTGGATGTATCTGGGTACCTTGCTGGTGGTGGATTGACTGATGGCCAGCATTATTAATCTCTTAGCGGATTCTGTAGGGGTAGAATTAGTGGAATAGTTGCCGCTCCACCTTTTATAACGGTATATTTACGGCTCCTATTTGGAACGTTCCAAACTTGGGAGCGGCTCCAGTTTCGGGAGAGGCTCCAATTTCTGAGCGGCTCCGTATATAAAAGCAATATCTACAGCTATTAATTCTACAGGTCACGCGAAGGCTAGAAAGTCTTCCGTTAAAGTCCTGGACCCTAAAGCCAATAACCTATTATTCTGATACCTAGGCATGCGTAGGTGGTAGAGGTAGCCAGGCTACTAGTAGGTTGGTTGCATTGGCTGTAGGGATATTCCTTGTGCCGCTATATCTGCCTTGGTGAGCGGCTCCAAAATGGGAGCGGCTCCAATTTTTGGAACGTTCCAAAAATGAGCGGCAACAATTCCCCTAACATTACGGAACGTTCCAAACGGTAAATTTACCGCTCCCAGAACCCAGCAATCGACGCTACGGCTATCTAGGGCTGGCTTATTTATTTTTATTCTGACGTATCATCGCCCTCTAGCTTACTTAATAGTACCGTAGCTACGCATAAGGTAGCTGCTCGGGTGCAACTGTAACTCGGAGAGAATAGTTCGTCCGTCAGTCAATTAATCATCCGCGGTGGTTCCTTGAGATGGATGTGCAAACAAAAAACAAAACCGGTTCG
Organism: Xylaria sp. FL0933; assembly: GCA_022578765.1. NCBI lineage: Eukaryota > Fungi > Ascomycota > Sordariomycetes > Xylariales > Xylariaceae > Xylaria > Xylaria sp. FL0933. Next base: position 337,216 of record MU389740.1, read on the forward strand.
TCTCAGCTAATCCGATAGTTAATGCAGAATGTTGGTGATGTGAGCAGCGGTGTTGATTGATTAGAACCAAGTTTCAGGGCGGAGTTGCGCTGTTGCGCCTTAGCTGCAAATCCAATGAGTTCATCGTGGGTCGCAAGCAGCGCAAAGGCGGCAAACGGCAGGAGGAGGAGGAGGAAGAGGCAAAGGTGGTTCAGGGAACGCGCTACAGCGTGCTGCTCCACTACCTAGGTGCGCCGTAGTGTAGCTCCCCCTTCCGAAATGGCCTAGCTTGAGGCGGGAAGAAGGCGCAGCTGATGAGTCGCCGGGGTGGTATTCGGGCCCGCTAGGACTCCTGGCTCGTACTATGTAGCGCGCCGTAGTGAGATAAGTAGCGAGAGCGCTTATGCTCCGCTGATAGATACTTTAAACATTATCGGCGGCAACTTGACGTCCCCTTCAACTCACGTTGACCAAGCCGATGGGGCGACAGGGATATATCAAGGCTGCACCAATGCCAACGGCTGCTGCCTAAAATCCCACGCCGACAGACACATTTCAACGTCCGTCTATCCTGCTGGTGCTTCGTCCATGCTCCTGCTCTCTTCCGCCGCCCATCGTTCATTGTCCGTCACGACCAAGATCTCAGGCCACCTTATTCTTGCCCGTTCTTTGCCCCCATTAGCGCTTGTCCTGCTCCCGACGCCGTCTCGCCTGTGACGAGTCTGGAGACGTGTTTTATCTCTCCTGCCTTCCCCGACACACCCGGACAACTTGTGCACATTTCCCCCCCTCCATCTTCTCTCTTCCTTCACTTTCTGCCTCCACTCGCACTGCTGTCATATCAAACATATAGTCGTCCTCTCCTTGCTGCTATACCTACACACGTGTTTTGCTCCTGTCTTGGAACATAACCTCTTGTCGATTGGGTTTGGCTATATCTGTGCCTGTCTGACCCTACTTGGACGCACCATACGAACTAGCTCGACTTTTTTCGTATATTGAGTCTGCATCATCTCGTTGAGGTCGAGTCCACGTCTTGTTTATACTCAACTGCTCGCATCCGACACACTGGTCTACTGCAGGCCACCGGTTGGCCTACCTTCCCGGTAAGAACATTTACAAATTTCTGGCAACGGCTTCGTCCCTAGGTGCGGGTGGACTTGATCGTGTCTGTTTTATTTACGCGGTCTATGGATTGGCCAATGTGCTATCGACAATTGTGATATATGCATTGAGTCCTCAGGCTGTCCTGGTCCGGTGTGCATCCAAGGACTCGGTGACTCATAGGCTTGCTCAGCCCTGCAGTGCATATCAGTGCTAATCCACTGGTTCTTTACACAGTAGCCAGCAAACATACCTATACATACCACCCACCATCCTCGTACATCCGTCCCGGGTGGAGCGTACCTAGCCATCATGTCTAATCCTCGCCGGACCGGTGCTTTGGCTCCCTTGGATCCTAACGTTCGCGATGGCTTGAAGTTTAAGAGTAACCTGGGCCTCAGGAAAGGGGCCACTTTCCACTCTCCTGTTACTCCTCCATCTAGCCCTCCATCAGCTTCTGCTCTAAGGGTTCCCTCGCTTCCTCGTCGGTCTCAAACCAACTTGGATGATGTCGTTGGTGCTCACGTACGCCGCGCAGCGTTAAATATCGGCAAATTCGAAGACAGTCTTATAGCCGCTGATGCTGAGTCTACCTCGAGTCGTCGCTTATTTCTCGACGACAGCCTTCCCATCCCCCGGGGCTTTCTGAATCACACTGTCATCGAAGACAAGATGGCCATGGAGCCTCCATTCCCAGATAGCGAGCGGCGGGTACTACGCCCTCGCACTCGTCGTTCCTCCCATCACCATGAATCCGACAGCGGTCTGGGAACATCGATCGCCTCGACCGTGCAAAAGCGCAAAGAAGCTAGGCCCTCTGTTGGTGCTTCAGCTATCACCCGGTCTGTCAATACATCTAGGACCGAGGGCCTTCCACGTCTGAGCGAACGTGCTATCAACCGTATTCATGAGCATACTCTGAAACCTCTGCTGGCAAAGCCTGAACTTAAGGATTTCCGCCCCATTGTCCTTGACTGCCCCAGGAGAATCCAGGAGAATCAGATTGTTTGTCTAAGAGATCTCGAGAAGACCTTGATCTTTATGGCACCGGTGAGTGAACTTCTAGCAGACAGTGGAATTTGGGGAGTTACTTATCGTTCGTTGTGTTTAAAGGAGAGGGCCAATTCTGCGAAACTGTACCTCGACTTTTGCACCACATCGATCCGTTGCATTCAAGCTACCGTCGAATATCTGAGCGACCGCGAACAAAGGCGACCCCACGATCGGCCATACAACAGCGGCTATTTCATTGACCTTATAGAACAGATCCGACAACACGCACAACAAATGCAAGAGTCTCGCGAAAGACTTGCCTCGGGAGAAGAACCCACTGAGATGGATGTAGACCCGTATGTGACGCCAATTTGTCCTTTCGACTCCACAACTACTAAACTGCTTCCCAGCTCCGACGAAGTCAAACTCGTTGGTGGCCTTGCCACTACCGGCCGTCCAGCTGAGCTCGTTCGTTTCAAGAAAAACGGTAAAGCAATTTCCCTTGCAACCGGCGAAATAGTTGAGGACTTGGAGGAAAAGGGCCCAGTCCGCTTCAAGCGGTCAATGAGCCAACAGGCTGAGGACGAGGAAGAAATCATGCGCTCCATGGCACGGAGGAAAAAGAACCTGACGCCTGAGGAGCTTGCTCCCAAGAAGTGTACTCATCCGGGCTGCAACAAAGAGTTTAAGCGTGCGTGCGACCTCACGAAACACGAGAAGACTCATTCCCGCCCATGGAAATGCCCAATCCCTACCTGCAAATACCATGAGTACGGCTGGCCAACGGAAAAAGAGATGGCTCGTCATGTCAATGACAAGCATTCCGCAGCCCCCGAAATGTTTGAGTGCAAGTTCAAGCCTTGCCCCTATAAATCAAAGCGCGAGTCGAACTGCAAACAGCACATGGAAAAGGCCCACGGCTGGACATATAAACGGTCCAAAGCTCCCAAGGCAGCAGGAAGCAAAGCCGGTAGCTCTGCAAAGCCCACTCCCATGCTGAACAACTTGCCTACGCCAAGCAGTGATCAGACAGACCCCGTCTTAACACCTCCGGAAGACGCTTTCCTACCCACTTTCGATGACAACCAGGATCTTTTCCCTGCTTATCCCAGCACCGAGGAGTTCAATGCTGCTCTGTTTGATGATCAGCCCTTTGATACCGATATTTCTCTGGACTTCTCTCCTATTGACAACGGCACACCTTCAACTGATGCCGGCCAGTTCAATACGTACCAAGAACTAAGCCCTGAATTCACTGGTCAGTTCGAGGATATCTACGGAGCTCACGTGCGAGTACCTACACCCACTTATTCCGTGTACAACAAGACGATGCCTGAGACATTCAACAATTTCAACACAGCAATGTGTCCGCCTGTGCCTGAGCCGCATTTCTCGCCCTCCGGACAGGCCAACCCGATGCTGTATACACCTGTTTCGATGGTGGATGTTGATGAAGGCTTCGATGACTTTCATCCTGTCGGAAGCGCCCAATTTGGTGGTGATTTCACTCTATTCCCATCAGACAATATGGGAAAATCCTCTGAATTTGATCCCACGCTCTTTGGCACCATGCCTCCAAGCATGACTGCTGGCTATAATCAGCCAGCAACTCAGGACTTCGGCATGGACTTCACTATGGACTGGACGTCTGCAGACATGCAGGGATTCCCATCTCAACAGTGAATATCTCCACACTCTCTCGCCGCTCAGAAAGACTAGTTAAAAAATTTACTACTCTCTGTGTGGGTAGACATTCTTTTACGATGTTACGACGATGAATGGAAACGTTGGGGAAATAAGACTGTTCTTGATGTGAAGAGAAGTTGCTAAGAATGTAGTTCGGGTAGAAAATGCCCCTCTGTTTACTGTACACATTTGTTCCACAGCATTTTGATTTCTTCAACAAGAAGCGTTGTTAGAGACAACAGTGGAGGGCCGGCCTATTGGCTGTCGGGATCAAACAGCAATTGTTGCTGCATCACTTTCAGATTACGTTATTCAGACGATAGCGTCTGTTTTTTAATAAAGAAAGATTACATGAACAAATGACCATTGCTGTTATATATATATATATATATGCGTTGCTTAAATGTGAGCTCAATAAGCAGATGTTCATAATAGACCGTGTACGGCGGGAGATATGTCTAGAGGTACAGGTACCTAGGGTTGGCAGCTTCAAAGATGCCTGAGCCCCAGCCGGTCTGCTGCCAGCTGTCACTTCCTGCCACCCTGCTCCCTACCGATCGACCCATGCTTAAATTACACTCAACAAATTTTCCTCACGAACTTGTTTTCTACAACCTTTTCCCGTTCTAATTTTGCTGTTCCTACCACAACCACGCATTACTCGTCCCCCTGTGGCTGCTGGTAGTAACATGCAGCTTGAGAGGGGAATCTTCGCGGCGATCTAGAATCTATAGGTAAGCATCTGCTCCTGTATATCATCATAACTTCCCTTTACCTTTCCTCCTTCCCTCTCTCTCTCTCTCTCTCTCTCTCTCTCACATCCTACAATGATGACTCCGACACGCAAGTGTCCAACCTACCAAAACTCAAATAGGAAGAGCCGTATGAGACCGTCCTCGGGGGCGTGCAGGAGAGTTTGGAAAAGTTGAATAATTTCTCTTTTTCACCTCTTCTGCTAACCCCTCCTTCGGCTTCCCCATTCGTTTATTTGACTGCCCTTGCGTCCGAGACCCGACGAGCTCCGCGTGTGCATCGTCACGTGCTTGCCGCGTTGCGAGGCGGGCAGTAGGACCTTGATGTGCGGCGCGGTGGTGGAGGTGGGGAATGCGTTATGCTTACACTATATCTGGTTTCTGATGTTGGATGTTCTAAAATTCTTGAGAGATTCTCTTTTTCTTGGATTCCGCTTTGAGAGCTTTGCTGACGTGGACTCGAGATAGGGTTTGATATTTGCTTATGATATGATTGGACTCAGCATCATGAACGGGTATTTAATTATCGGTGAGTATGAGCGAGATAGAGAAGTGTTATGATCTTCTATCCATCATATAGGTCACTGTGGCGGATGTTATGGTAGAGGGACACTTGCTAGTCTGTTAGATAGTCACTAGAATACATGCCAAATTTCACACTATTAAGCCATGGCCTGCGACTTGCTATCGTTCTAAATAGATACCGTCATTATGTGCGCATATCGATGAAGCCTAGGGATTTTGGTCCCCGATTATCAATTATATAACATGAAATATGTTGCACTTCTACTATTGAGTACTCCCGCCGCCGAGTTAAATTCGTATCAAGCCTTGACGTCTTTTAGCTTCGCTGTCTTCGCCAAATCTTGCGAGTCTTTGATCATGAAACTGTGCATTGTGAGCGAATGGTGGGAGAAACCAGCGGAGGGAAATTGATTAAACACGTACTTGTACCATAAAACAGCCGGTGCTATTGTGCCCAGATGCCACAAGCTATGAGCGTCCAAGGCCCCCCACAGTGGCGGAAAGTCGAGCAATTCCAAGCTCATGACCAGCATAATCCAGGCGACGAGCATGCTCGGCCAGATGGCCCAGGTCTGGCCGGTCTCGCGCCACCTCTTCCAGCTGAAGTAGGACCACAGCAGGTTGTGGACCATGCCGACGACGAGGTTGGCGGCCATGTTGTACGTGTAGTCCCACTTCCAGAGCTTGAGGTAGGCGACGTGGGCGACGTACAGCGCGCAGCAGAAGACGGTCCAGAGGCGCAGGATGCTGCGGCGGCGCGGGGTGGGCAGGTCGAGGCGGGCGACGCGCACGAGGGCGTAGTACATGCCGTAGAGCACGCTCGCGCCGGCGCCGAAGTAGTCCAGCTGCTCGGTGGCGGCGAAGTCGCGCGTGTGGAAGACGGTGCTGAAGAACCAGGAGGCCATGCTGAAGTAGGCGAAGGCCTCGTAGTAGCGGCGCATCGGGTAGTTGGGCGGCACGCGCTCACGCAGCTTCGCGAGCCCGTTCTGGTGCGCGAGGAAGTTGCCGAGGCTGAAGACGACGGAGAAGGGCTCCTGCATGCCCAGCACGCGCACGAAGGGCCATTTCCCGTGGAACTGCGTTATGGGCTGGCCGGATTCGAGGCGGCGCGCCGTGGTTATGTGCTGGCAGGTGTAGTCGCATTCTTGCGCGCATGTCCAGAAGAGGAGGCGATGGTGGAGGGCTATACGGAAGTCATAAAAATCATGGTTAGTGTTTTATTTTATTTTGCTTTTATCAGAGGGTAATCTAGCGGTGGCGTAACTCGGAAAATATTGTTGGTGGTAGAACAATGAGACAGAGGGAGAAAGGGTGTGTGTGTGATAGTGGTAACGGTAACGGGGGTAACGGCACCGGGAGCGACGAGGTGAGCTTACGGATTGGGGTTGGGTCGTTGTTCGGATCGCAGTTCTCACGGTGACACACCTAGAATCGTTAAAGTCAGTGTGTCCTACTCTAGTTAGGACTACAGTTCAGGGCGCGAAGGTATCACGAACATCGACACATTCTCGAAACTCGGGCAGCCGGTCACCGAGCGAGGCCTCGGCCGTCTGGAGCAGCAGGCAGACTACGACTACTAAACCCAGGAGCAGTCGCCGCAGCTGCTGCGAAGAGGAGCGCGTCGTGGCCGTCTTCCATCGTCGTATGGGCATCTTGTCGTCCGCATCGGGAATGAACTGCTGCTGCACACGGGCAAGCTTGAGGCTGGCTGTGGTCTGTCGGTCTGTCTGGGTCACGGACTTCGAAAAATCCCGATAGCAGCATGCATGCATTGAATGTGCCTAAATGAATCAATCTTCAGGGCAGCTAACATCCTGGTCTGCCGCACACACACGGGGAATATGAGGCTCGCTCCGATTGGGCCAATCTCCAGCTGCTACCCCAGCTTCTAGGGGACTGACCCTACCTATTCCTTTGCAAAATAGCTTCTAGCGATAGCACCTAAGGCGCCTCCGAGAACAGCAATGTTGCTATCTAGGCAAGCTTCTCATTCACCTCAGGCTGTGAATTACCTGAATAGTATGATGATTTGAAACCTGAGTACCTAAGGTGCCTACTAATCCTCGAAAGCCGGCTACTACCTACATTAGCGAGAGGGGGGGGGTATAGGAGACGGTCACCATGATGGTCATGGCCGTTCAAAATGGTCTCAGAAATATGATACTCTTTTGATAATCATTCTGGCAACGCCGTCTCCATTCCAAAATGATCTCAGGTTACTAACATGATCTCCAGCCTTCAAAATGGTCTCCAGCCCTTCAAAATGGTCCCCAGAACCTACGCGTAGCCATACAGACTTAGCCATACAGAACTTAGCCATACAGCCCACATACAGACTGGCCATTTAGACTTGGCCATACAGCCTACGTACAAGGATAATCGCTGCAGTCAATCCACCACCACCACCACCACCACCACCACCACCACTACCACCTGTAAGGCTTGGAAAAGTAGCGGAATCGCTTCGCAGTTCGAGACTTTGACGGAGGATTCCATGGCCTTCGCGACATAGTGAGATATTATATTTAGGACCGTTAGCTGCACCGTTTTCTCTTCCGTTTTAAAGGCGAAACGGAGTTTTTTACAGCTGTAGCGCAGCTGTGATCGTTTTTATTTTTGGAGACCATGTCGAATATTTGGAGATTATGTTGAATATTTGGAGATCATGTCGAATATTTAAAAATTATGTCGAATAAAACATGAGCTTAAAAATAAAGACAATTTCGTATAAAAAACCAGTACGGTGACTGTCTTCAGAATTAAACATGATATTTGAGAACCTATGACTGTTACCAAATTGGAGACCATCACGGTGATCGTCTCCTATACACCCCCCCTGTCGCTAATGTAGGTATTGTGTAGCCCTTCGGATTTAAGTACATTAGATCAGCACGTATAGTAGGTGCGTCGATGGGTAGAGTCTACAAGAGCTGACTGGCTATGACGGATGGTTTGGCTACTTAGATCGGGTTGTATATAGTTCTTCCAACTCTTTTACTCAAAACTCATAAGTATTAATCCCTTTTCACCAAGCACTATGCATCTCGTTACGTCTGCTTTCAGCTAATAAGTCTTAGCTTGTTCAACATATCGACGACATATGATCGGACCGGAGTTACCATACACTCAATTCTTGCCAAGTCTTCAACTACAACGATACTTACCGAGAGAGTCCAGCTAATATGCTCCAGATTTGGTGCACTTGAATTATCATGCCGAGGTTTTGTTGCAACTTGGCTCGGCACAGTTCATCAAGTTCCCGGAGCGTGGAAAAGATAACGCCAAGTGAAAAGCTAGTAGTAAGTACGCCGTAGATCTCCCGAACTTAGATTGATCACGGTCGAGACGAACCAGGCTCTCGGTACGCCGCCGAGATCTACGCAATTAGGTTTCTCAGTGCCCGTGCTGTATGCTAATAAGAGATCGTCCATTCCTAGAATACACCAAGTTGAGCCGACTTGCACATAAACTTGATCATTCATTTGGCGCATTCAACTCGCATCTATGTCTTGTCCCATTCACAACCAAACAACGTCTGCACTGGGGATGGAGATCGAGAGGGTCGGCGGAGATGAGAACACATGTCATATGTGCCTTATGTGCCTTCAAGAACCAAGGACCTGTAGAGGCGGCTCACGCCCCCGAAGATCCGAAAAGTGCGTGCAATGCAAAGGGCTAGCGCATTGCTTCACGACTAGCTTGGACGACTGGCCCCTTGGTTTAGCCAAGACTAGCATTCGAGTGCCTTGTTCCAGTGGCGCTCAGATTCACCGGCAGCGTGGCTCCGATGTCCTCATCGGGATCACTCCGTGGGACGCGGGCCTGCACCACTTCTGATTCGCGGAGCTCGTCACAGCTAGGATCCGTGATGCCGGGATGCCTCCCGGTTTCCTAGGCCTGCTCGACGAAAGTCACTTAGTTTGAAACATAAATATGCGAAGTCCCAACGCGAGAGAGAGAATTATGTCGGGCTTGGCTTGTCACTCAGGCGTTGTTGGTTATTTGACAACTATAATCTCAGTTCCTTAAAGATGGCGCCAAGCTTCAGAGGCGTCCTGACGACTGCGGCGGTCCTGGCTAGCTGCCAGTTTGCCAACGCTCAGATCAGAAGACAAAATCCAGATGACACAGCTGATCGGTATGTGTAAAATTTCTTCTTGATCTGATTTCGAATTTCTGTTTACTACCCTCCCTCAAATACCTTGTTGGAAAGCTCGCTAACATGACGCAGTAAGTTTTACCAAGCGTCCGATATTCTAGGACCATGATTATGGGACCTGGCAGTGCATGCTAACATATAGCAGAGCACCCTGCACTCACCGTTTACAAGTGCACCAAGGCGGATGGCTGTGCCACTCTAGCCAGATCTGTGGTTATAGATTGGAACTATCATTGGTTTCATACAGCGGATTGGCTATCTTGCACGACTGACTCTGGAATAAACGCGACTCTCTGCCCCGATGAAGCTACCTGTGCGCAAAACTGCTTCGTCCAAGGAGATTCGAACTACACGAACAACGGCGTCTCCACGTCCGGAGATACCCTGACGATGTATCAATACACCATCAACGAGGACGGCGAAGCCCAGAACGCTTCTCCCCGTCTTTATCTTCTTGGCGACGACGGCAACTATGAAATGCTACAACTACTAGGCCAGGAGCTGACCTTTACTGTGGACTTGTCTACACTACCTTGTGGTGAGAACGGCGCACTGTATCTAGGCGAAATGGATAAGAGTGGTGGTCGAAACCAGTACAACACTGGAGGTGCGAACTTCGGATCCGGCTATTGTGATGCCCAATGCCCCGTTCAAACTTGGAAGAACGGTACCCTAAACTTGGACGGCTCAGGTTACTGCTGTAACGAGATGGATAGTAAGTGGTTTTCATATGAGCTTCTTGCTTTGTTTTTCTCCTACCTCTGTCAAGGTGTTGGCGTCATGCTCTCGGGTCTTAACACCGTATCTATACTCCATTGCCATGTCTCTTTCAGTACTGGTTCCATTACTAACTCAAATAATTGCTAGTCTTGGAGGCGAACTCTCAAGCTCACGCATTTACGCCTCACCCATGCAGTGATACCGACTGTGATAAGAGCGGCTGTGGCTTGAACCCCTATGCCAAGGGATACACCAACTACTACGGACCTGGCGGCACAGTCGACACCACAAAGCCTTTTACAGTCATTACTCAATTCAACACCGACGACGGCACCACAACCGGCACCTTGACGTCGATCACCCGCAAGTATATGCAAGATGGCAAGCTCATCGCCAGCGCTGACCCCAGCGGCGATGTCATCACCACAGAGTCGTGCAACGCCGCCGACAGCAGCGCCGCGCAATTTGGCGGTCTGACGACCATGGGTGAAGCACTGGGCCGCGGCATGGTCTTGACATTCGCCATCTGGAACGATGCCGGCCAATTCATGAACTGGCTCGACTCCGGCTCCAACGGGCCGTGCGACGCCACGGAGGGCAACCCATCCCTGATCGCACAGAACAACCCGAGAACGCACGTCATCTTCAGCAACATTCGATGGGGCGACATTGGCTCCACGTTCGAAGACTCTACTCCTGGCAACGGCTCGACCACGACCACGACCACGACGAAGTCTACTCCCACTACTACCACGTCAACCCCTGGACCGACGCAGTCTCACTGGGGCCAGTGCGACGGCATTGGATATTCAGGCCCGAAGGTCTGCGCCAGCGGGTTTAAGTGCACTAAGCTGAATGACTAGTGAGTATATGATCCTTGACAAATTACTGTACTTGTAAGTTCTGACTCGACATATAGCTACTTCCAATGTTTGTAGACGTGGGAAACGCGGTTTAGAGGTGCCTAGGGGGGCTTTTCTTGGTGAATTGAAGTGGGTGGTGTCGGAGACGCTTTGTATATACATTTTTTTCGAAGAATTATAAGTTCTAGCAACTTTTAAGAAACTTGCCCAGTACTGTGTTTTTTGCTACTTCTCAAAGCCGAAGTGTGCTGGATTGGTATCATTTAAATAATTGGTTGAATCTTATCATGCTCTTACGATGGCTAAGATACTCGAACAGTTATTGCCACGTAGTAAGTACTGGCCAAGCTTTCACTTAAGAAATCTTTAGAAGTTAGAAAGACCTCTGGTCAAGTGCACGTGCGACTTAGGTCATCTTTTCCGTTACCAGCCGTTGGGTATCTTCAAACCATGCGATCACCCTGCGGATTAGAATACTACTTCTTTCCCTGGAATCCTCGCTGGTGGAATTCGCTTGCCGTTCCTTTTGCTTTTCAGCCGAGAAATTGGTGCCGAACAAGCCAAGAGCCGCGAGTAGGTAGGTTCCTCCCGACAAGGCTCCTAAAACGAGCCAAAATATCTTCTGCGTCGTATCGACTGTATCTGCGTCGAAGATGTGCATGCCGAAGAATGTCTGCAGTGCTCGTGTTAGTATGCTCTCGTGTGTCAAGCCTTCGTCTGCAACTTACGGCGACAAATGTGGGGGGCAGGAATATAATCGTCACAATGGTAAAGACCATTAGATACTTATTTAGAGTCCTGCTTTTACGGGCTTCGGTGATGGACTGGACGTTGAAGAGCTACTACTCGTCAGCACGATAAGAACGTAAGGCCGAAAGGGTACTCTAAACTGACACCACTCTGGAGGCTTTTGACCTCGTTGGAGGTTCGTTCAAGTTTCTGAATGATCCTGTTTGAAGCATCGCGTTGTCGTTGGCTCACGACCTCCCAGTTATGGTTGATGATCTGCCGAGTCTTCTCTGTATGCGGATACGACTCTGAGAACCAATAATCAATAGGCACCCGATCGCAGCCTCTGGGCCATAGCGCGTCCAAGTAGGATGGGGCCGCCCGCACCATGTCTGAAAAATTGCTTAAAAGCTGGAGGACTTTAAAATACAACACTGAATCGTCGCTGTTATTCCCAAGAACCAGGTTTCTTATATGCTTATCGTTTTCAAGCACGTTGAGCTGTCAGTGTCAGTGACTTCGCTATCAGAACAAGGCCAATCAAGCTCACATTTAGAGACACCATTCTGTCAATGTGATTGACTGTGCATGTCCAGTCCTGTTCCCACGATTCAATAAAGGCGCATATCTGTAACTGGAGCATGCATATGCCCGTATATAATCCTGCTGGGTATATGCCGTATTTTTTCCATGGCGCAGAAGGGTGCGCAGAGAAGATCTCACCACCAGGGCTTTCATCAAACATCCTGCGGACATCATTCTGTTGACCATCGCATATCGAGACCAAGACGTAGTGTCCGGCGGGTTTCTGCAATGGAAGTATATTAAGGGCGGTAGAGTAGCGCTTCTCGGTCAATTTCGTCGCTTCCCCAGTGTAGAATCCCCGGAAAGTTATATACTCTCTAAGACACTTCAAACTCGGAGCGTGAGGCTTCGTCGACTTCACATTTCCGCTGGAATCAACGATAAAAGATCGCATATAGTGCGTGAAGATGCCGCTCATCACTTCTTGGTGTGTAATGCTCACACTGTGCTCGGGAATATTAAGGGGTCTCGCCCAGCACCGGTCATGTGCTGGCTGCTCCCGCCAACCAGCAATGTGTCCATCCAGAAATTTTGGGACATGTGGAAGAGAATATGGATCTCCATCCACGAGCGAAATAATAGCGACTGCGCTGTCTAAATTAATAGAATCAAAGGACCGGCTGATAGAAAATTGGCTAAGGCATATACATCAGACTTTGTGTTAATTATCATTGGAGATTTGGTGCCACAAACGCAATGATACCAGATATAGCCTCGTCTGATCTCATCATATCTGGCAAGTCCTAAGAGGGTGACATTAGATTGAGTGGATTTTGAAGCATACCTCAATGGAAGATTATCACCTTGGCATCGCTATTCCATATCGACTTGAATTCGAACTGGTCTCTGAAATTGCTCGGAGAAGCGCAAGAAACATGGCTTCGGCAACAGAGGTTTCTGTCATATTCGAAATTGTAATGGGATTCCCTAGATATCTTCCATGTGTCGGGCCACGGGTATTGACCGCTTCTTATTTGAAGGGCTGTGAGGCCAGAATCATCGAGGTAATTCATCATCCAAAACGCAAAATACGCCCTACAATTGCGTTTGACTCTCTGTAAGTTCGTAGTATTTGGAACAAGAGCCTCAAGAAACTTCTTCCCTACTTGCACATCAGCCCAAAATGAGGAAGCCTGGGAGTCAAGTCCTACCCAGGCGTCGGCCCTGTCTACCCAAAGATCATGAGCAACTCGAGGAATATCGTACGCCACACCCCCTCTCTCACGCTGTAGTGACATATAGTCCCTTTGGTCATCTCGGATTTGCTTTAGAAGCCGGAGTATTTCCAAGTGCACATCGTAGCTATTCTTCGTGTCTTCCGATAACGTTTCTGTCAGTTCCAGGCGGCTCGAAGCGTTCAATGGCTGCTGCCCTATGGTAGGCACTGAAGGCATTTTTGTGTCTGGGTAAATACAGCTGAGTTGACTGTTCTACTCAGAGCGGACAAAATGGGGCGAAGAACACGAGCGCTTTTGCTATACGACACTGTCGCAATACCAGCCCTAGCAAAAGATATGTATATAATGGTTGAGAACCAGATTACAGAGAGTTCTTCGTGCGGCAGCCAGGACCTCAATACCTACCTGGCTTACGTTACGCTAATGAACACTGCCCGTGTCCTGAGGCTGAGTTCTCGAGAAGCCTCCTGCAGGTAACAGTGCCAAGAAACTGACACCGCCCGGGAAAGGTACTAATGAATATAGCGATAGGGCTTGAGGTTGGTCACGTATCGCATGACATGTAATTACCAAGCCTTGTCTTTGGGGAAAAGAGCTACCGCTTTCGCTTGCTAGCAATTCATGGCCCATGATAGGTGTCTGAAAATGTTTAAACGAGTCACTCATTCAGTGCTCAACCAGTGGTCAGCAGCTATCTATTGGCCGCTGTCCCATGTGGTCTGCCCAAACCCCATCTTCTCCATAGCAGGAGTGCTAGCAATTAGAATTCGACGATCTAACAGCTAAGCATCAATCAAGACCCTAAGTGACTTGGGACAATATGAGGACTAGGAATAGTCTTACGAAGTATGTCAACAACTTCCTCGCGACGGCGTTGGTAAAGTAGCAAAAGCCAAAAGTTCTCAGACAACAAATAGTATCTGTCAAGGCCTAGGAAAGTAATTCGAGCCATGGTGAACGATCAAGCTCTGGAGAAGAGTGCCGATAGTGTGCTGTCGAAGCAGTTACCGCTTATCAACCGCCGGCGAACGTTACCTAGATGATAACGAAGTCGCGGCCAGCTATACAAGAAGCCAGCTTTACAGTCTTATTCGCGGAGCTAGGAGCCTGACCTGCTGAATAGTGATGTGTTGATAATATGGACCAGCCATAGGGAACTGACTTTTTAGTACAAGCAAAAGTCCGGCATTGTCCATTGTCCAACTCAAATAGAACTACTCACCAATACCCAAATCATTTATGATAGAACGGCAGAGGTTGAGATGGTAGCGGTCCGCAGGGTGATGTAACCCCATAGTACCCCAACCCGGTCCGTCACTAGTTGGTTGATACTAGTACATAGCCACGTGGCTCGGTTGATAGGATCTGCATTATAAATAGAGAGACATAGATTTTATGAGGCTCTGAGTAGATACGTCTAGTATTGGTGAACTCCGTCCTCAAGATATTTCATATATAGATGTGTATGTGTATTCACATATGAGCTTAGTCTGTTGACCTACATGAGCATACCTTCCCGTTTGACGACCACAGTGCACGAAGAATTCCAGAACCTACGTGAAGCCAGAGTTGCGCTACCCCTGATGAGCCGAACGTCTTCGCTAAGTCCCCGTCACCCTGACTGTTGCCCTTATGTCGTAGTGCTGTTGGAGTGTTGTATTCGCATGCTGCAAGCACGTTTGCGAACGGACCCCTAAAGTCTCTGTGCACTTACATGCATCCCAGATATTATCTGAACGGCTGTTGGCGGCACTACGAAATAACCTGTCGGACCCCTTATAAGTGTACGGAACAGGCCACAATCAGTCTACCCCCGTCTATTACCGCGGTAGTATGCAGGTGACACGTTCCAGAGCAGGGTGTTCCCTACCTGAAAGTTTTCTTGACAAGTCTTGAAGAAATGATTCTCAGCGTAAACGACATGCATCGTCGTGATGCAGAAGGCAGCAGCAACAGCAGACTTAGAAGCATGAGTCAATACGTACCGATAGATCTGAAGTCCTATATCTTATGTTGATTATGCGCTATAAGATTCCGAAGGAGTACTATATACATTAGAACTTTTCCAGAAGTGTGTTTATACATGAGGCACTACTTACTACTGGCTTGTTAGCGAGTCAACTTTAAGAGATATAGAATAACATAGCCAAAATGTGACATATGCTGTGCGCTGCATTTTACTCCAAAAACGTTGAGGACCTCTCTCTCTAGACGGCTTCTAAATGTAGAAAAGGAGATTATCGCTTCTTCGGGAATATAAGTCGCGAGATTGAGACCATCCAGCACGAACTAAGAAGTTCTAGGCGAATCCCATCTGTGCGCTCATCTTGATCATGCCACTCAGCTACATACCCCATTGTAGCATGCAACGAGCACCGGCAATTGGTTCTTCGGATCGGCTCGGCTCGCATTGTATCGACGCCATCAACCCGATGGGAATACTCCCGGCGTTCTAGATCAGCTCAGTTTACAGACGGCGACCGTGTTTAATCCTTTCAATGCGCCTCGAACCGCTCTTGAAGCCAGTGCGCTGCCGATCAGCATTTCTTAACTCTAGTATCGCTATAAGGACGCAGTACGCGCGAATATTGCTACAGCTACTACTACCCAAACGCAGCGGAGGCTGAGCAAGAATTCAGCATTATACACATGCGTGAGTGGTAGAAGCCAAGTACTCCGAGATGTAGCTAACAGTCAACGCACGGTTAGGTCACTGCGTAGACATTGTTCAGCGTAGTCTGATGTTTAAAGCGGGCGTAGCAGTATATACGGTGTCCTGAATTGGCGATTATGATGCCCTCGGTAATGGATTCGAAAAGGGTTTATATCAAACTGTAGGCATTTTATACACAGAACAGAACAAGACTCATGCTCAAAGACATATACGAAGTAAACACACATAGCCCCCTATGACTAGTCAAGGAAGTGAGAACAGGCGATTTGGTCCTACTGGTAAGTAGGATATAATTAGATGCAACGATTTCATGATGCTGACGGTGCCGGGGATTAACTCATACTGCGCAAATCGCGCGTAGACTAATCGGCGAATATTAGAAGCACAGCAGTAGGACATGGTAGAAGACAAGCGGGGTATTATGTCAAAGTGTCGATATATAAAGCTAAACTTGACAACCCATTCCCCTTATTCTGCTTCCCTACCTTGTATCGCGCCTTGCCTTACTTACGGAAGTGTTATATCAAAACTTAGACCAAACTACTTTACTGGTTACTTGCTACTCACAAAAATGTTCACAGAGGTCCGTAAATAATCTCGCTATCCTCGTATTGTCGACGAAGGTGACTTGACCTGAATGAGAAAACAGGGGACAGCTGAGTTCAAGGTCACTGGGCTCAGCAAGCCTTGCCGAACCTATTTCAAAGTCTTCGGCGAGCTTGATTCTCCAGATATCATGCCTCTGATCGTCCTTCACGGCGGTCCAGGGGCGTGCCACGATTATCTCCTACCGCTTGAAGATTTATGGCCTTCTATGTCCCTGGTATTCTATGATCAGATAGGAAATGGGAGATCAACACACCTACCAGAGAAGGCTGGAGATGAAAAGTTCTGGTCTATACAACTATTCAAGGACGAGCTAGATAATCTGGTTTCCCACCTTGGCCTGAATCGCCGGTCTTTCGACGTGTATGGTCATTCATGGGGTGGAATGCTTGCAGTGGAATGGGCAGTTACCTCTCCCTATGCGGCGAACCTTCGGCGCTTAGTCCTCGCAAGTAGCCTTGCTAGTATGGACGCGTGGCGAACCGGTATTACCGAGCTACGCAGAAACCTTCCTCTTAATATGCAGAAGGCTCTCGATGATTCAGAGGAAAAGGGGGACTTTGAAGACCCCGAATACGCGGCAGCTATTGAGATGTTTTACAAGCGTCACCTATGCCTTGCGCGACCATGGCCGCCAGAAGAGGTGAAAGCCGCACTTGATTGGCTCGCGAAAGATTCTACAACATATGAGACAATGTATGTACGGCGTGAGTCCCTGTCGACAAGACTGACCGAGACATAGGTACGGACCGAGTGAACTGACGATCACTGGTTCGCTCCGGAACTGGACATCGGTACACTTGCTGAACCAGATCGAGGTTCCGACGCTGTTGATCAACGGTGCCGACGACGAAGCGCAGAACGTAGCAATGCAGCCGTTCTTTGACCATATTGAGATAGCCAAATGGGTTACAATAGAGAACGCTGCTCATTTCTCTCATGTAGATCAGCGCGAGAAACACATGGAACACCTAGCAGCTTTCCTTCACATGTGACAGCACTTGTATGTCAGGGTGTCTGGTCTCTAGAATGAAATATTGGGGGGTAGGGGCTCACTATTATCAATTCGTGTGCCTCCTTTTTGCTAGATCTAGGGTGAATCCTAACAGTTATATAGATAATACTAAGCTACGACTACCCTTACTAGGTCGCTTCTACCTCACTGTGAGCCTGGTCCCCGACATATATGACAGAGTCATTCAACTTCCTATTCTTTGGTCTATCTGTTTATTAGTTGGAGAAGGAATACTTATGTGGCGAATAAGAACACTGTACTTTATGGTGCCATTCACAGCTTTTGATTCCCGGGCCTCACGGTGAGGTTAGAGTCCGAGAGCAGGTACATAGCTAAATATTACTCAACACTATCAACTTGTTGGTAAATACTATCGACCAGCGTCAACGACCAAATATTTACAGAATTATGAGCTCTCCTACTTCAGCTTCCGTGCTTGCGGTGGGGGAGCAGGGCAAGGAACAGGCGGTAACGGCTCTCCAGCATCAATATTTTTGCCTTGACTCATGGCAATGAAGTGTTTTCGGATCAGCTGGATTCTACTGTTCGTGTAATCCGTGTTATTAGGATTCCCATACTGCAGCGTAAAACCATCGCTGTGATTTACAAAGGTCTAGTACCATCTTATTAGCCACGCCCCCATGGAAAGAACAGGCTGAGTCGTTAGAGTTGACCGTCAAGGGGTAACTTACACTGCAATCGAGACCATTTCTCCCGAAGAGGCTCCAGAAAGCATCTCCGCCGACTGTTGGACTGTTCTCCAGAATTTGAAAGAATGACTGGAGCGAATCGCTACCCGAGGTGCCTACCCAGTCGTATTCGCCCGCGAAGTAAACTTTACCGGCATCCTCTACAGCATCGATATCCGCTTGCAGCTTCTGATTGGCGGGTGGGTAGAAGTGATCAGAGAAAACGTCGACTTCGTCAATGCCGAGGTGCGTCTTGTTGATGCCGTATGTGCCGTCGAATAATAGCTTCTGGGGAGCGAGGCTCTTGACGTATGATGCGATGTCTCTTACCCAGTCCGCTGGACAATCCATGTCTCCCCAAACGGGTCCGAGAAGCTCGTTACCAGTCTCATATGCGAAGATGGTAGGATCTTCTGCATAAGTAAGGTTGTTGTACTGGTTTCGGTGCGTCAGGAGTGTTTTAATGTAATCCTTGAATGTAGCGACAATAGTGGCGTTTGCGTAGAATTGCTGGATCGTAGGATTGGTGCTGTCTGCAGCTTGGGTCAGGTCGAAACCCGCCCAGCGCAAGAAATTGTACTTCCCGCCATGGTAATAATCCTGCTTATTTAGTACTTCTACCCCAATGAAGCGGATGATGAACACTAACGTAGTTATCAACAAGAGGCACAAGCAGTCTAACGCCATAGAGACCAGCTTGATATACAGCCCAGTCGATAGCGTTGAAGGCTTCCTCATTCACAACGCCCTTCTCCGGCCAGATACTTAGGGGGTTCCCCGTGCTAACCCCAAGAGTATGAGCTCTGACCACTGCGCACTGGGAGTCAGTTACGGCTATTTCGAGTTGGATCTGTAAACGAGCCCGTATGCCTTCAGGACGCCAGAACAAGATTGAGACAGCTTACTGGTACCACCGAGCGCATTCACCACGGCCATTACCTCAGTGATACGCTCCTTAATAGGATAGCTGGCGTGAGTTGCCGGATCATACGGCTGCCCAGCTGGCGGAACCACGTTCTCATCTAACCCGAGCCAATACACATTTGGGCCTACGGCCTTCCATTGTTTACCGTCTACCAGGAGCGTTGAGCCATTGCGGATGACGGGAGAAAGCCGACCGGCTTTCGGCAGCGCCGGCACAGCGAGCGTGCTCATTACTGCCAGTAATAAGAAGTAAAGCGTCTTGAATGTAGCCATCTTCCTACTCCTTTTTCAAGTTGCCAATTGGGGACTGATGAGTTTTATGGAGGGAGGATCAAACGAGACAATGTTGTCTCCCGAGACAAAAATGTCAGGGAGAAAAACAATTGCAATCGCCCCGACCAGCCGAGAGGAAGTGCGATCTTTTATGTACTTCCCAATTCTAGTTACTTCAAGCTTTAGCCTATGAAAAGCAGGCCACGCCTCTTTTGAAGACAAGTCCATATTAGACATTACCTATAGCGATGTCTTCTGTGAGGGAGAGATGTCATTGAAGGCTCGTCGACCGTGTCAGTAAATGCTATTCTACACTGTCCTGGCGGAGTGAAGTCCTCCGCGCACCGCATTTGGTTAATTGCCAAATTGGGAGTTTACGGTTGTAGGTAAGAGGAAGGATATCGAGTAATGGCTTCCTGGCGTCGTTGTTGCCGTAGATTCCTACTACCTAGGGATTTTAGAGTTTGGTGTTGCCATTGCATACCTACTAGTACTTGCTTTTTTGCATCTAGCTGCATCAGGGGTAGGGTGAGCATGGTGTACCTTATCATCGGCGGCGAGCGGTGCAGCCCCTATCTCTAACACCTTTGTCAAGAGTCGTCAAGAAATATGAAGAGATATTAGGGATGGTATTGGCGAAAGCCTACAAACAGGGCTCCGTCGGCAACAGAGAGCTCAGACATCGTGCTCACTACCGGAACAAACCGTCTGGGACTAAGATAAGGGCACGAAGGAGGATGAAGGTCTCAAAGCGACTGGCTATACGCAACTTGGTTATTCTTACGCCAGCGGAATGGGCCTGGGGGTTACCACGGGCTATCATGGTGTCCTCGATGACAACACTGTCATGCGCACCAAAGGAGCTGCGGCGTGAACTGAATAACCTAGTAAATGAACCTCAACGATGCAATCGAAGACGCCGTCGACCAAGCCAACGAAGCCAAGAGCTCGTACCAATGCCTGTAGCAGATCGATTTGCCGCCGCTGCTAACCATCACTGGCGCTCTCACGAAGACGTACATGAATTGGACAAGACTCGCAAGGACGCATTAGTCTTTTTGAGCGCTTGGATTGATTATGATACTGACACGTCGGCTGAATAGGACGACGGCAAGGCGCTTGCGCTGGCTGCGGAATGCCAGATCACGCTGCCCCTGTCAACGAAGATTCACCGCTGTACAACCTTGCCGGGAATGATCCATAGGATATGTGAAATCGTGATTAGGGCCAGGCGATCGTAGAAAATCCAGTGGCGAGATGACAAAGACTTGCCAAAGCGAATGCCGCCGTCAACGATAGCGACTGCAAGAGCTAGGATGTCACTTGGTGTCGACTTACTCGCAGATCAAGGCTTTCCTACCTCGCACTCGGGGCATGCATTCATATAGAGATGCCATCATAGAGGCGAGAGAAGTAGACGGCCAGCTCCAGATATCTTGGGAGAATAGTCACTTTAGGTCTTATGAAGCCTCCCAATTAGTCGATAACAAGAAAGCGAAGGAACAAGAGTGAGCGAGGGAGCGAAATGATGTAATGAAATCTGCATTGAGCTGGGTTGCTTCTTCCAGTTATAAGGTCAATATCTGAAAACCATATAAATTTATACTTGTTCGGTGCTAGACTCTTTAAAGAACACCTTTTCCTATCCCGTCTCATGCGTGTCACGGCCCTTGGCCAGTATACGTTATGTCAACTTCGATGAAGAAGGCGAAATGGATCTGTCGATAGAATTGAGTCTTTGACATCTGTTACGGCGACACAAATAAGTCTTTTGGCATGGATTATATGCAAGAGTATCGTTAAAACCCATATCCAATCAAAGTGACGATGGCCCGCACTATAAGCTAGCTAGCTCAGTGGAAGAGCGCCGGGCTCATAACCCGGAGGTCGATTGATCGAAACAATCGCTAGCTAATTTGATTTTGATTTTTGATTTTTTTTTTCTCTTCCTCTGTCATTGTATCCCCAGAACAGAATTATCTTTTTTGCGGTCTATTTTAGTCAGCGTTCATTCTAGTCGATTTGCTTCCTAAAAATAGGTTAGTTAAATTAGTTACCTTGGCTGTTAATGACTAACGGAACGTGCCTTTTCACCCCTCTTCTTTTTGCATTTGCGCATATAACCTGTAGTGCAGTGAAGCTGTCGATTCCTTGGACTAGGTAATCCCTCATAGACCAAGTTTTTTATTAAGCCGTTGTTTCGTCGCAGTATTGGCGAAACGAACTAGGTAGAATAAGCTAAAGTAGTGCTTTCAGCTCTGTACAACGCTACACGAATAGCGTCGCGGGCGGAGAGATGCTCCATACATCTGCGTAGTCCAGCCAATTCTATCATCACCGCCATTCGTAAGAGGATGATACATGCTGTATATTCCCTCAGCGCCGCCACCAACTTACTAGGTAGTAGACCAGATGTCCCCTGAAAAGGAGCGTCGTCGCTTCTGGGAAATTTAAAGACCACCAGATTCAACAATGTTCAAGTATTGAACTAATAAATAGTTGATTCTCTTCTCTCTTTTCGAAGAGGAAATCAGACAAAAATAAGTATACGTTATTGATCTTTGTTTAACAAAAGCCTCCCAGCTCCCCATCTCTAGATAAGTTGCTAAAATGTCACTAATTCACGAACTTTTTTCCCACAGTCGTAGCTCATTACCGTCATAGAATTTCTGTTCTCGCCCCTTGTCCCTATTCCGCTTGCCAAGGCCGCTTTAGGCTCCGCCATACTGTCTTACAATGACAGCAATTTTGTTAGCGAGCTCATCAGCCTCAGACCTAGTCGCCGCTTCCGCATACACGCGGCAGGCATTTTCAGTGCCACTAGCACGCGCAAAGGAGCGAGCAGTGGTGTACTTCTTGACCTCCTTGTCAATCTCTTCCTGACAGCCGACTGGATGGCTGAGTTTTCGTTCGGCGTCCGTTGTTTGGAAGAGATCCTTGTTGCCGACCTCCACACGAACAAGCCTATTTGGGAGGTCTTTGTATGTCAGGGCCCAATCTTTCATCGTCCACACCTTGTGTGCGAGGATAACCTCAACCATGAGCATGTCCGAGATAGCGTCTCCGACGGTTTGATTGATGAGATCAGCGAGGGCACTGAGGATCTCCAATGCGTCCTTTTGAGCGGGAGACTGGGGCTCCTTCGTCTTGAAAGTTTGGACTGCAGTTGGCGAGAAGAGGACAGTGCCATGGCCATTAGCTTCAAAATAAACGCCAATGTCGAATGAGCAAGCGGCATGGTGAAGATGCTTCACACCAGTAGGCGTACAGACAACAGGAAGTTGCAGGTGCTGCTCGATGTATTTGGTGCTAGCACCGTTGGCATAAGCGGTCTGGATGACACCAATTCTCAGTTGCTGGTCGAGACCTGCACTTCTCGAGAGATCGGCAATGAACGAAGCAGCAAGTGTTGCAATGCGATCACCATCCAGCATGAAGAAGCCTGTCTCGGGATCAACCCAATAGTAGATGAGACGGTCTGCATCACCATCGAGCGAGCACCATCGCTCACCGGGAGCTGGTTTGGGATTGGGTGGCGCCCGTTGCCTAGTCTTCACGAAGTCGGCACCGCAGTCAAGGTTTAGGATCTCTGGCCGCAGCACATCATCGTTGATGACCTTGACCTGTAAGCCCGTCTTTTGAGAATCGTGACGCTTGAGGAGTTCGTTCAACTTGGGGCCGCCAACACCATTGGCACAGTCAACAGTTAGACTGCCCGAAACTTTGCGACCTCGTAGAGCGCGGTAAAAGGCTTCGAGAAGCTTGTTATAATATCCTGCTTCGCTAACTTCCCCATAGGCGCCTGGTGTGCCGGCAGTATTGACACAGCGAGTCAAATAGTGAAGTTGTGGCGTAGTGAGGATTTTGTAGTCAACAAAGGTTGTGTTAGTCGCAGCAAGGGAGTCGCTGAGGGCGGTGACGAGAGTGATCCCAGAGGGTCGAGTATCTCTACCGGCAATGACCTTTCCGGGCGATGCTAGGTCGATCTTTAGGGTGTCGGCGAGCTTAATGAAATATCCAACAAGCTCCTCGTGACTTGGGGCATTGACCAGATTCGTAGCATAGGCCTCCCACTCCTGCTCGAGCATATCTCCAAGAGGATCGACAATCTTGACACCATTATCAGCCGCCGGGTTATGACTGGCGGTGATCATAACACCGATGGCCTGGCCATTCAGCTTGCGGCTGCGTAGGGCGGCGAGCAGGCCAACACGGAACGTAACGCCGTCGAGGAGATCTGCATTCATTCGGAAACCCGCAGTGCCGTACTTGTAGACCCGTCCTGGTACGATGTTGTGCTTCTTAGAAGCAGCAATGATACTTTCTCGGTCCATGGTGAGCAATGAGGGGGATGCAGTCGAGGGACGGGTTTGGACACGGGCGATGTTGCTACAAAAACAAAAGGAGTCAGCTGGCTCTCGATGCTGATATATGGCTGTCGTGGGTGGATCTACTAGTATCATCCTTACTTACTTTAGTCCAGCTTATGGTGCTCTGGGGCTGGCTGGGTATACGATGTGGAGGATGCGTACAGCAAAAAGGAGTTGCTGACCTTCAAATAAGCGAGCGGAGAGGGCAGCAGAGCCGGTGGCAGGTGGGCGGTCAAGATTTTTTAGAGCTCTAGGCTGGGGATGTTTCCCTCGAGTATGGATTCGAATTGAGCCGACCACCAGATGGCTACCTAGTAGTAATTGTAGGGAACGAAGGGAATGAAGGGAACGATGCAGCACATCTCCTCGTGTTGAGCAAGCGCCAGAATGCAATCCACTATCAGCAGGTTACACGTTACAGCCCCTCTGGAAATCCCCCTCTTCACAGTACTGGCAGGCTGATTACAGTACCTACTCGATACGACTTGGAACGATAGCTTGCAGCTACTGTACCATTGCCCCAACTTACCCCGCCATGGTACTGGGTACATAATGAGGGAAAAGAACCCCTGTAAATCCTAGGCCCCTGTTTGTCGCCTGATACTTACCTATCTTGGCTTAGCCAAGCTCAGACCATGCCCCATGACGTGCAACCCGCAGGGCCCGCTAAAGTGGGGTAGACGTAGTCATTTGCACAAATTCTACTGCAGTCAAGTCACGTGAATTGGCGTCGGGGTAACGCATGGTTACCAATCTAGACGCGTGGGTTGTTCGAGATCGAGCCGCGTCTTCCTCAGAGTGATAGGAGAGTTGCTTCTTGTCGGCAATCCACGACCCATGTAGGGGATTGGACGAGGTAAAATTGAATGCGCTACGATCTCCTTTGCTCTACATGCCATAATATTTGCTGTTGCTGTGTGGCTAGCCCAGGATGGCCTCGATGGCCTCGGAAGAAACATGTGCCAACCCGCTTCTCCTGGGGTGGGTGAAAGAATGGGTCGACGTAGCGCGGGAGCGCAATTCTAAGGGTGTGACGACCTACAAGAACGCGTACAATGCGCTGAAGGCGTGCCCCATCACCTTCAACCACCCGTCTCAGCTGCAACAGCTCAAGGGCTTTGGGCCCAAGCTTTGCGATCGCTTAACTGAAAAGCTCCAAAAACATTGCCAGGAGAATGGCCTGCCGATGCCTAAGCGGCCGAGGCAGTGGCGCGTTCCAGGCCTCAATAATGAGAATGAGGACGACGAGGATCTGCAACAACGGCCGGCCAAGAAGCCTAGGAAACAGAAACCTTACGTGCCGACTCTGCGATCCGGTGCCTACGCCCTGATTCTCGGCCTCATCACGATTGGGGAAGATGCGCCTGTCGGCATGACAAAGGCTCAGCTCGTAGAAGCGGCGCAGCCTCACTGTGATGCTTCTTTCACCGCGCCTAGCGATCCCACGAAGTTCTATACTGCGTGGAACTCGATGAAGACCTTACTGGAGAAAGATCTGGTCTACGAACGGGGGCGACCGCTCAGAAGATATGCATTGACAGATGAAGGATGGGAAGTGGCTCGGCGAATACAACAGACCGCAGTTATGACTCCAGCTGAATTAGCCGCCCAGCAAAGAAGAGAGTTACAACCCGAGTCCGTGCCGGAGAATCATCCACCGATACCTGTCGCTAGAGCACCATCAGTCGAGGTGGAGGAAATTGAACAGCCACCACAGTCGGCCTATGCAGATGTCGTGACCAATGGTGACTCGAGCCTGGATAGCGTCGACTTTCCCTCTTTCCGGCCGATTCGCCTTGCTCCAGGGACATTCACGGTCCATCTTGTCTTAGACGTGCGGGAGGTACGGGCCAAGACCGACCGTGATTATATGCAAGAAGAGCTCACCAAGAAGGGGGTGAAGCCGATAATGCGATCCCTTGAGCTCGGCGACGCGCTATGGGTCGCCAAATGTCACGACCCTAATTTCCTCTCTCGCACGGGGTCTGAAGGCGATGAGGTCGTGCTAGATTGGATTGTCGAGAGAAAGCGTTTAGACGATCTGATCGGTAGTATCAGAGATGGGCGATTCCACGAACAAAAATTCCGGCTGAAGCGATCCGGAGTCAAAAACGTGGTATACATTGTTGAAGAGATGTCCATGGATGCCATGGCTTTCCAGAAGTACGAGGAATCCGTCCAATCTGCTATTGCGTCGACGCAGGTGGTTAATGGCTACTTCTTGAAGAAGACGCAGAAGATGGATGACACAATTCGCTATCTGACTCGCATGACAATGTTGCTGAAAAAGCAATATGAGGGCAAGTCCCTGCTTGTCATCCCCACGGAAGTCCTCACCGCGCGGAATTACTTGCCATTGTTTGAACACCTCCGAGAGAAAGAACCGACAGTAGGACATTATGTTAGCTACCCGGCGTTTGCATCGATGGCGTCGAAGTCGGACATCATCACGTTACGAGACGTGTATCTCAAGATGCTCATGTGCACTAAGCAAGTGACCGGGGAAAAGGCGCTCGAGATCCAGAAGAGATGGAAGACGCCATATGAACTCGTGAAGGCGTATGCGAGGTGTGGCCCTGGCGAAGATGGCAAGCGGAAGAAACAAGACCTAATCTTTGCGTACTTGGGGAACCTATACGGGAGGAAAAAGGTGGCAAGGGCTCTAAGTCACAAAATCGCGGAAATCTGGAGCGACATTTGATTTTTGCTTCCAGATCGTAACCTGCACCTTTGTGACCTGAGCCATTCGGCAGCTTCGATCACGGAGTGGGCACAAGCAATCGGGCCCTTTCAGGCCTGCTTGACGGTGGTTATGCCAGAGAACCTGTACATATACCCTACCACATAAGGTATTTGCACAAGATTAGGACACAAATAAATATCCACTGGCTTTTTATTTTATTCTGAAGCACTTCAAGTCGGACCAACAGTTTGAGAGACTTACATCGGTCCTAAATGGAGAGAATTTCACGAAATCTGTATACAACCTCCCTAGTAGAACGCCAAACTATCGCCAGCCAAATAAGCCTACCTGCCCCCTTTTTAAGTCTCCTTATGTGCGCCCACTAAAACAAAAACAAATCAGCAAATGTCCTTGCAGACAGGTAAAGAGTAAACATGCGCCCGGCGACGTTCGCCGCCGCCATCACCACCACCACCAACAAACACCGCCTTCCACAAAGGAGATCTAGCCAGCGCTTTAGCAAACCGAAACCACTTACTAGCCTGCGCAACTAAGTCCTGCACCATGCGCTCGATGACAGGCTTGAAGAGATTCCCCCCGCCCTCGGCCCCGAGGTAGCCCGCCATGCTCTTCTCAGCGTACTTCGCAAGCACATCAACCTCAACATTGACGCTCTCCCCCTCCTTTTTCTTCGCCAGCACCACCTTCTCCTGCGTGTACGCGATGAGCATGACCTCCCACCAGCCTTCCGCGTCGTCGACGCGCGTGATCGTCAGGCTGGTGCCGTCGAGCGCGATGAACCCCTTGTGCACGACGTAGCGCATGACGGCCGCGCGCTCCGCCTCGCGCGGCTGGAACCGGAATGTCACCGCGTTGCCATCCTGCGCGACCCGCACGATCTCCGCCGTCGTGTCCACGTGCCCTTGCACGAAGTGGCCCCCCATGCGCGTGTCCGCGCGCACCGCCCGCTCCAGATTCACGCGCGACCCCTCGGTCAGCGCACCGAGGTTCGTGAGCCGCAGCGTCTCGGGCGCGATGCCCACCTTGAAGTGAGGCTGCGCCGCGCCCGGTCCGGAGAACGCCGTGGCTGTCAGGCATACGCCGTTGATGGCGATGCTGTCTCCGAGGGCGGCATCCTCCAGCAGTTTTGAGGTCGCCGGTAGCGTGATGGTTAGTGAGGTGCCGCCTGTCTCATCGTGAGAGTCTAGCTTAGCGACCGCTGAATTATTGTGGGCAGGTTAGTTAGTTAAGCTTTAATTTGTTCACAGCCCTTTGCAGCACTGATCGATACACTGGCAGCTTTGCAGTTCATCATACAATGAAGTGAGGGGTCTGGGGTGGGACATTATAATCTCGGCATTTGCTTGTAATGACTTACTTCCTATCTCCTCCACTAGCCCAGTGAACATTTTGCCAAATTAAATGGTGTATTTATTGAGGAAATAGAGGTGAATTCTCTGCCTACAGTTGGGGAAATACAAGAAGGTGGTACTGTTCGGAGGTCCGTTTAAAAATGACGTTGCGCAAAGTTTAAGGGTCCAGGATTTTACCCCACCATTTGGTAGTGAGATCAGTCATTCGTATAACTATCCTCAGCAATTGCTCACTGGCTATACACAAGACACGTGTTTTTATATAGCATATACTAGATTCTCTACTACGCTTACTGCCATGGTCGAGTTACGGATGCCTAGCATAGCTCCTAGTACTCAAGATTGACCCATGCAGCTGCAGATATACCGGCAGTAAGAGAAGAGAATAGTAGGGATAATCACGGTAATCGGCAGCAGTCTGAGCATACGCAAGTGACAGCTTCGACGCTTTAAGCAAATAGGCTGGGCAAAAGAGCTAAGTTCAGGCATCTTGTGTGCACCCTGGCAGGATAGTATTAATACCCACACAGACGGTGGTTTCTTATACTATAGATACACTCGTATAGATTCTCATCAATCATCATCCGTAGCTTCCTTATGAAATCTATGTCGTATACGACGAATAGAAATGCACTTGGCCCCAGCCCAAGATGGTTGCCGGCACCTAAGCTCGGCATAGTAGGACTGCTTTGCTGTGGCGAGAGGTGGCTTTCTCAAGTCTTGGATGCACGCCTATAGCTGCTTGCCTCCCTCAGACAGACAATGTTGGCTTGATCTTCTCAAATGTTACAGTCAAATAATTTGACGGAGCGTCGATATTCTAACTGGCATCAATGAGCAGCTGCTAGCACATCTTGTAGCTGCAAGAGCCTTGGGCCTGACGAGTAGGATCCTGTGTCTCGAGCTTGTATTCGATCTTAATGTCGAGATCCCGGCGATTCTTATCGTTGGGCTTCACGTCCAGGGTACATGAGATCTCTTCGTCTTGTTGAACGGTCAGTACCTCCTGGAGGTAGAAAACCGTCTGTTTCCAGTGCGTGTACTTAGTGTGCGGGCCGGTAGAGAATCGAATCGGCTTGTGGCACGCGGTAAAGTCTATATCGAACCATGCGACCAGCGCGTGCACAAAATCATCGCGGCGGCATTTGAGGCTGAAGGGTATCGAAAAGGCAAGGTCGGCGGTTGTGCAGGTGTACAGGTCTAATGTGATCACGGATGATGGGTCCGTGACAGCCGCTTTGACCTCGACAGTATCAACGAGAGGTTCGGAGAGAGCGGTCGCTTTCAGTGGCGAATAGTCGAAACCGTAGACATTGTCCCAGACTGGAAGTTGTAGGTAAGTATGGGAATCAACGATTGCGGTCCGTTTTGTGATACCTACATCCAATCTTCTCATCCTTATAATCACCATCCTCAATACCGCACACGAATATGGTAGCCTTGTCCGGGAAGATCAAGCCATCCTTGGCGAGGTACTTGTCCCTGGCATATAAGACGGTGTCAAGCATGCTCTCGTAAAGGAGGAAATAACCCATCCACTCGGATATTATAATGTCGACCTTGGGGTATGGCAACTCGATCTCTTCCATCTTGCCCTGAATAAGAGTGATCTTGTCTTCCATGCCATTAACCTTCACAATTTCCTTGGCCTTGAAGATGATGGTTGACATATCAACGCCAATAACGTGCTTGGCTCCAGCCTTTACGGCAAACCTATACCAAGGGTGAATTCGGTTAGGTTTTGGCTACCCATGAAACTGGTGGAACGTGAGACTATTCCTTACATAGAGAGAATAGCAGTGCCACAGCCAACATCCAAAACAACCTTGTCCTTGAACAGGTGCTTGTTTTGAACTATGGCATTCATGTATGATCTGGTTCGAACCTCATCTTTCTATGCGGTGACAAGTCAAAAGCGTTAGTGATTCGAGGGCACTTGAGATAATTACAGGAAGGGCAGAACACATACCAACATTTCCTCATGAATGCCTAATCAAGGACGCACATTCGAGGTTAGTGTCAGGCTGCCTCACAAGAGTGGAATAAGCACAGAAAAGACGGACGAACCATGGTGGTTATAACTGTGAAAGAATAAATTAATGAGCGCCAGTCTTAGCAAAGCTGCTTTCATTCAGTTGCGATGGGCGGTCGTTTAACTTACCTGTTAAAGTAATGCTGCTCGGAATGAGCCATGTCCGTGAGCTTCTTCTCAGCAACCTCGACTTCCATCTTGTCGCTAGCCATGGCGGGCAATGCACAGAACTTCACAAGACGACTAAAGAAATCTGGGGCAAGTTGAAAGGGGAAAATGAGTGCTGGTAGCCCAGTTTCTGAAGCCGCAAAGTACGAGAGCCTCCGGAATTTTTTTTTTCTTCCTCTTCTGTCGGGCTTGAATCAGGGTCCAGTCAGGTCTCTTCACCAAACAAGGAAATTCCACTGGTGTAAGGGTGGATTTGGTCGGCATTATTTATCTAATCGTTTCACCGCCCGCACTACCGCCCCTCTTCCATTTGTGCCCCGCTGCGCCGCGGGCAGCGTGCCCTGCCCTATCCTTGTCCATCGAGATACTAGATACCTAGCTTGGTTTAGCGCGGTGGCAGCTTTACAAGTACTCGGGCAGTCCCCTGTCAAAAAAATAACCACACACTTTCTATGGCTGTTGGGTGGGAAGTGTGTGGTTATTTTTTTGACAGGGGACTGCTCGGGTACGTGCATGTATATATGCATCCAGACCTCGCCAGATCAAATGGGACGCTTGCGCAACCTTAATTACTGCTTATCACAAAGACATCCTCGAGAATTTCGAAACCTACGGGCCTATCCGATCTGCCGGCTCTATCTACATAGGTCCAGACATAGACGGCGCATTGCCTAGTATCACTCGATGTACATTTGATCGTAACCCACGATATCCCACTACAGCGTATCTGTATTCAGCGTGAGATTCGTAGGATTCGTCTCGCCTCCCCTGAGGGCCCCGGACTCAACAGACCCGCCTGCAACCGGGCGTGCCAGCTTATTCTCGCCGCTGAGCACCGTGAAGTTCGCAAGCGGCAAGTCCCAAGAGTTGCGTGACGCTACACTTGGCGACCCGTAGAACCGCGCCTCCACGCTGTCCTGCTTCACCGATAGGTAGATGTAGCCGCGATAGTAGCCGTCCTGCCACTGCAGCTGCGAATTATTGCCTATCCGGTATTGCGCGTCTATGCGCGCGGGTACAATGGGTGCATCATCACCCGTCGAACTAACGGCTGTGCCAGCGAACTCGACACCTATGGACCCTTCACCCGATTCCGGGTCGTACTCTTTCTCGTCGAGCCAGACAAGGTCGGCAACCTAAGAGGATCAGTTGTGTATTCTCGTGAAAAGGGGTGCAACCCGAGATTTGACGAACCCAATTCTGGTGACTATCACCAGCCAGAAACACGTTGTTACCGATCTTGTTGTCATATAAGTGCTTTAGTGTACGATTGCGGTTCGCAGAGTACCCCTGCTCAAGAAATTAGCTCTGTATCCTCTCCAAAATCGCTCGAGGACAGTTTCTACTCACGCTCCAATTGTCGCCACTCAACCCATACGATTCGTAGATGCGCGAAAAGAGGATCTGGTTACCGACGATCCTCCAAGCGGCACCACGCTCTGAAGACTTCGACAGTTCGTTATAGAACCAGTTCTCTTGATGGGAGCCCATAAGGCTCCTGGAGGCTTCGTCTCGAATTAGGTCAATATAGTGATCGTTCCAATCTTTGCATATCTGGTTAGGTCTAGCACTATGATCGCGTTGTAAAGGGTACGTAATGACTGACCTAGAGAAGTGATGCTGCGGTCATAATTCCGCGTGTCAAGAACAATGAAGTCCTAGTAGATCATTAGCTTCATTATGCTTCGATACATCTTAGGGTCAGTGCTAATATCATAGAGGTAGCGTACCAATAAGTTGCCCATCTGGAACGTTCTCCAGACTCGTAAATTGTCATCAAGGTCAACCTGCCTTTTTGAGGGTGTCAGTACATCTACAGAGTCATGATATCATAAGAGACTCACCGGATAGGCATCCACTCGAAATAAGCTCTCACGGCATTCATTTTCCGCTGGTCCACGCTGACGCCATGTCCATATTTCAAAAAGGAATCTTCAGTGTTATTTAGGCCAGAGGCTCCGTCGCGGTATCCATTATTCGACACCTCTGCCATTTCATGCTTAGCAGTTATCAAGCTTTGTTAGACCACTGTCACTTACCATGATCATCCCACGTCGTAATCCATGCGAAGTTTTGGGCAGCTGTACGCATGAAGAATGTCAGTCGACTAACTATTCTAGCTCCGCATCGCAGAGCCCTTCCAACGATATGAGTAGGTTTTAATGCATACCAAGCTGGAGGTCTGGGTCGGTACGGTACTAAAGAACCTCAATTAGCTCCCGACTCTCTAGTTCCACGAATCACAGCGCACACACCTGCCCATGCCGGGTCCTGTAGTCGTATAATGTAAACAATAACCGAGGCGGTTGGTGGGCTCGCTCTCCTTGATCACCATTCTCGTAGATATAATCTCCGAGATGTACCTAGCTATCGTTAGGTATAGAAACGTCTGACATGATTATTAGGTAGCAACTTACGAAATAATCCTGATTGTCTTTTCGAGCGGCGTTGCCATAAGCGTTGAAGTACCCATTCGCTTTAAGTTGTCAGCCATTGACCGCGGGGTGAGGTACTAAGAAGAGAAACTGAGCTTCGCTAACTCACGATAGTTGCTACATGAGAACACAGCAAAATTGACTTCTGCGACATCCGCATCTGCAGCCGGAGCTGTCTTCGTTCGTCCTACTAGGCTCTTCACATCTGAACCGCAAATGGTGAATTGGTAATTATACGTAGTGAACGGCTCCAGGCCTGTTGCTTCAACCTATTCGTTCATCTCGATCAGTTCTTTTGACATCGCACATCATTGCGCCAAGTTCAAGAAAAGTGTCAGTACCTTGACAGTATAGTCAATATCGCTAGTTGTATAAGCCTTGCCGCTTGCCACGATAGTCGATCCATTCACTCCACCTTCAGAATATACGGCCCAGTCAACGCAGATTGGACTAGGGTCAGCCTCGGTATATGTTTGCGTGTCGTGATTGTATAGTGGAACGGGGCCTTCGACTGTCACATTGCTCGCATCAGAAGCGCTTGAGGGCGCAACTCGCGTCCACAAGATAACAGAATCAGAGTATGGGTCGCCCGAGGCTACACCATGAGTGAAGGCCAAGTCTTCGGGTGCATATGCGGTATTCCCGCGCTTCAGACTCCGTCGCGAGACGTGGGGGACGTCGATTCCAAGAGTTGGATGTCGCTTTGACGGGCTAACATAGTTTATATTTCCATCGAAGGCCCCTGCTACGACTGTAGCTTGGAGTAACAAGACCACAGGGGCCACCAAACCGACTCCCAATTGGTTATGCATCTTCTCTCGCTTCTGGCTTCTCAGGTTCAAACTTGAGTGGAGAAAACCAGTATCGATTTTGCTTGATCAAGGCGGCCTCACTGATCGAGATTGAGGCTTTGAGGGTATGGCCATGCAGGTAACTTTTAACACAAACTTATTCCCATTTATACTCCCTTCACTCCAGCCCCCCGCAACCTACGGCGTAACATCGAACCGCGGGGCACACGATGCTGACAGCGCCTCGACTTGCACTCACATATCACGTGGAATGAGACAAGACTGGCAGGGCCTGATCTGTCACATCCTCCTATGAAGCCTGCATGCGGGCCCCGAGTACTCCAATGTGGGAAGCGTATGTGTATGATATCACGGCCCTATAGTCGTTGTTCTAGAACAGAAAACGTGGGAAATAGGGTGCTCGTGATTGGCTTCAAAAAACAACGTGGATTGCAGATCTCCCGATTGGGTGCAGGGCGTTGTGGCTTTCAATATTGTATAGGCGGGGGTTACATCAGCATCTCCAAGACTCAAGGCTCACTCAAAGATGTATCGGAAATCCACATTCTCCAACTTGAATTTGCTTATTAGTATCTCTCCTTAGTTACCAGATTCCCGGAACCTAAGCGTAGATCGTGAATGCACGGATATTCTGGCTTCTCTGTCCTTGCTATAAGGCGCCTCTCTCAACATCTATAAATGCCAAGACCTCCGCGTATTTTCAACGAGGATATTTGCTAAGAGTTCATCTGAACAACCCACTGTACTATGGGTAAGATGCGGTGCGACCTCAAGCACCCATCTAACACCAGCCTGCACAGACCT
Organism: Xylaria sp. FL0933; assembly: GCA_022578765.1. NCBI lineage: Eukaryota > Fungi > Ascomycota > Sordariomycetes > Xylariales > Xylariaceae > Xylaria > Xylaria sp. FL0933. Next base: position 371,347 of record MU389740.1, read on the forward strand.
GACTGAGTTCATTAGCACACCTCAAATTCAGACACCGAGTTAGAGATCGGAAGAAGTTTGTGCCCTTTAGTAATGGCCATTTGATCGAAATCTAGTTTCTGAGAACACCGATATTTAATGAAAGAACTTGGCGCTTACCTTTGTGTCGTTGCGTAAAACTACTAGTACTACATACTAGCCCGCGGGTTCGTTGCCGGCGGTACAAGTTTACTTGGCATAGCTGAATTCCTTGTTGGCCATTTCATAGGAGTGGCTCACCCATCTCAGCCACTTGCAAGTGGCTGCCCTCTTCTCACATTGAAAACTTACCGTATTAGGAAGCAATCTAATCTGCTTGCTTGCCAGGCAGGGATCCACTCGCAGGGTCGCACATGGAGGGGTCCTGCTGATTGCCCCGCCATTTGGCTGAACACCCCACCATGATGTGAGTCTTCACTTATTTTTTTTTCTACTGGTAAGGTATCTATCTGCAAGGGCTCTGATTCATTGCAGCCTCTCGATCGATACTCTTATCGCGCTATCAGTCAGAGCTCCGTGTTCGGTGAATAGCTTTAGGTATGTGTTTTTTTTCCAGTTATCCTCGCCAGCAAGGCTTTGTACTCTCGTCTCGTCCGCCCTTCAACATCGAGATATAGGATCATTGCTTATCGCTTATCTGATTTCTACCAAGGAGATAGACATTATAGGCGATCACTCCAAGATGGGAGACATCACTACTGCGGCCGCCGCGCCTCACAGCACCTTTGATGTAAGTCAGCCGATCTGTAGAAGAGCTTGGCAACTTGTACGTTCAATGAAGCTAAGGCATCTTACGTAGACGGTCTTGGTGCTGGATTTCGGCAGCCAAACAAGCCACTTAATCCTTCGACGGCTAAGATCTCTCAATGTATACGCTGAGATGCTGCCGTGCACCACCAAGCTGGCTGACTTAGATTGGACTCCGGTTGGCATTGTTTTGAGTGGAGGTTCGTAACGTGCGATCTCGTATTGCCAACCGAAGCATTATCGTGACTCAACATTATGTTAACTGTGTAATAAGGGCCATCTTCTGTTTACGATGAGGGAGCTCCTGGTAAGGCTTCGCATGATTTTCGTGTTTCTGTAGACAATATGCTGAGTTAGTCTAGGCGTTGATCCCGCCATCTTCGATTTGGGTATCCCAATTCTGTAGGTGATTCCTTATAGCCCAGGCAAAACGGACCCCATCTAATTCCTGGTCACAGTGGAATATGCTACGGATGCCAGTTGCTGGCTTGGTTAATCAACGATAAGAATGTTGCTCGCGGTGAGGCTCGCGAGTATGGCGAAACCGACCTTAACATACATAAGGTTGGCAGCCCCAATGCCGACCGTCTCTTCGAAGGCTTCGGGGACACCCTCCATGGTAAGCCAATTTTTTTTTTTAATACATAAAGATCATGTTGTCTATAACATCTGATGCTAATGTTTGAGTAGTCTTCATGAGTCACTTCGACAAGCTTATGCACTTGCCCGAGGGTTTCGTCACGATCGCCAGTACCAAGAACACGGCATACGCTGGAATTGCTCACCAGACTAAGCCCATATTTGGTTGGTCCTTCGTTTGCTTCATCTGGCATACGACCGTATACTGACTTGTGCCGCTCCAGGAATTCAACTCCATCCCGAGATTTCGCATACCAACCGGGGTACAGACATACTCGCCAACTTTGCCATCAAGATTTGCGGGGCTCGGCCGAACTGGGAGATGGGCAACTTCACCGAGAAGGAGATCATAAGAATTCGCAAACTCGTCGGCGACAAGGCTCAAGTCGTAAGCTTAGCTATCTAGGCCGTGTGTCTTCTTGATACGGAATCTAACTCTTCTTGGATAGATTGGAGCGGTTTCCGGCGGTGTTGACAGCACAGTGGCAGCTCGATTAATGAAAGAAGCAATTGGTATTTTCTTCTACCTCTTCAAAGCCAAAGTTCTGAGGCTTTTTTTCCCCATAAAACTAATTCACTTTCTACTAGGCGACCGATTCCACGCGATTCTCGTAGACACCGGTTAGTGCTCAACACCCCTAGGTAACTACGCAGGCGGAGAACTAATAAAAACCTCTGTAGGATTGATGCGACTTAATGAATGCCAACAGGTTAAGGAGACACTCAAAGAACATCTCGGCATCAACCTAACGATTGTTGATGGGTCGGACTTATTCTTCAGTCGCCTCGCAGGCGTCGTGGAACCCGAGAAGAAGCGCAAAATCATTGGAGAAACTTGTTAGTCAGCTCTGTTGACTTCACGAACCACCCGGCAGGCTCTGGCATATAACGCTGACACAGCCAGTCATTGATCTATTCGAGAAAGAAGCGATCCGGATCGAAGGAGAGGCCAAGGAGACTCCCCTTGCTGGAAAAGTAGAATGGTTCCTTCAGGGAACTCTCTACGCCGACTTAATCGAGTCATTAAGCTTCAAGGGTCCCTCCGCTACTATCAAGTGTACGTCAATACCTCTCAGTCTCACCCAACCGGCATATCATGGTTTATTCGCGACGGAAATGGGGGCATAAGCGTTCTAAATGATGGAAATATACTGACGACTTCCGCAGCGCACCACAATGTTGGTGGTCTTCCAGCTAGAATGTAAGTTATTCTTCTTCAAGCATGGGATGTGTAACTGACTTGAAGTTAGGATGAATGGCGTGAGTCACATTAAGTGGGAGTCTTGATAACGTGTCTATTGACATAGATAACAGCAAGCGCAGCTTAAGCTGATTGAGCCCCTAAGAGAGGTATGTTCTATATCAGCGATGTATTACTACGATATTCCATGCTGATTGAAATCTTCAGCTCTTCAAGGATGAAGTGCGTGCGTTCGGTCGTCAACTTGGCATACACGAAGACCTTGTCATGCGCCACCCGTTCCCTGGTCCTGGCATTGCTATTAGAATTCTTGGAGAGGTGACCCGTGAGAATGTCGAACTCGTCAGGCAAGCTGATCATATCTTCATCTCTATGATCAAAGAGGCCGGTATCTACAACGAGGTTTGTCAACCTAGACATTTCTAAACTATCGTCACTAACTTGCCGGGTAGATGTCTCAAGCTTACGCTGCTCTTGATACTAATAGAGGTATGTGTCAGCTTCAGTTAAATTACAACTTGGTTTTCCCCTCATCCATTCATCACGTTTCCTTTGAAGCTGCTGACCAAACCCCGTCTGATAGCTGTGGGAGTAATGGGCGATAGCCGCGTTTACGGCATGATCATCATCTTAAGAGCTGTTACCAGTGTCGACTTTATGTCTGCCGAGCCATTTGAGTTCCCGTTCCAGCTTCTCAAGAACATCTGCCGTAGAATCGTCAACGAAGTCGACGGAATTACTCGGGTGGTATACGATTGCACATCCAAGCCTCCTGGTAGGTTACTGTCATCCCTACTAACTCTGATACTTTCGCCGTCTGACCCTCAATAGGAACGATTGAACTGGAATAGGGGGGGAGATTAATCGACGAAAACCTTGACATGGGCTTATAGAGTGGTATCGACGATCGCCATTAAGTCGAGCGTAGTGAACTATAAAAACTTCAACCACAATCCGGGGACACTGCGGCTATGCCCCTGCAAATAGAGAAACCCGTGGTTTGGGAAAAATCCAGTCACGTTCTGCTCGGACGAAGATTTTATAGTAAGATTCTGTAACGTTTCTTATGCATCTGAAATACTGTGGATGTGAGCTGGGAACGCATGGGATGGAACTAAAGAAAAACATAGCTACTAGAGACAGGTCTTCACTGATGTGGTAATTTTATCGATAGATGTTATAGACGGATGATCAGGATAAGATGCGTCATCTAGCATGTCACAATGAGCTACTCAAGTTTCTCCGTCTTAAAAGCTTTATCGCAACCAGCTAGCGGCATGGCCATCTGCACATGTATCTTTGTACTTAGTATCAAGTTGAACAAGACCATTGACTGTATTGAGATAACGCCGTGAATACGAAGAAACTCTTTCGTATTCAGGTAAACTAAACGCTGATTTCATCATATGCGCGACCGACAAAGCTCCATGCGCACCTACCTAAGTCTATTCCTCTATCCAAGCACATAAGCGACCAAGTACTTTCATTCAGCACCATCGCTCATGCGGCTCTCGCCACTGCACACCCAGGATCTCAAAGATCTTCTTCTCATCCTTGCCCTCGTTAACACCAGGCCCAAACAATCCCTTGTGGTTTAGCTTCATCTTCTTCTTGCGCGCAAGCAGCCGCATGCTGCGATTGAACAGATCGTTGCCGGTGAAGTAGATCAATGCCGCCCCCATCTCCGTCTCCGGGACGAGCAGGAAGTCGATGCGGCGCCAGACGGGGCGGTATTCCTCCTTGTTGGGGCCCGGGAACGCGGCCTCGGGAAGCACACAGCAGCCGTGCCACTTGTTTCCTCCGTCGTGTCTGTGCGAGGCGAGCGCGGCGGTCAAGAACCCATTGTTCGAGAGCTTGTCGACGAGTTTCTCGAGGAAGGGTACGAGGTCCTGCGTAGACGATGTCCCTTTCTTCGTCGTGATCAGGTCGATGTCTCCAGAAGATTCGGCGCCGCGACGATAGCTTCCGCCGATGATGAGCTCGACATCAGGGTCAATGGTGGCTGCCACGTCTTTGACGTAGTCACCTAGTGCTTTCACTTCAGCTCTGGGGATGCGCTTCAACAAGTCGTCGTAGTGATTGATGCCGAGCTGTTGGTTACCCGAGAGCTTGGCCTTCGTCCGAAGATCGCCCAAGGTGCGATAACCCATCTCGACCCATCTCCGGGCCGTTGGGACACCCACGCCATAGATGTTACAGAATATCTTCAGTGCCTCCCTCGCCGGCTCTCTGCGGATTTCATCGAGTTTCCGGAACCGGCCCGTCGAGACTATCTCCTCGATATGTTCCGCTAGGCTCTTACCGATGTTGGGGAGCGCTGCGGCTTCTTTGGCGGTTCTGATCTTCTCTGGGTGTCGCCGAAGAGTAGCTACGGCCTTCCGATACGAGTGTACTCTCCAGGTCTCGTCTGAAAGGATGTGTTCTTCTATCATCTCCTCCAAGAGCCTAATCACATCAGTATTCGGCCCGTTTGGCTTCTTCTCTTTCGTGCCCCCTCTCATGCACATGAATTTATCTTGTCCAAATTTTGTGCTTGTATCATTTTCCCTGGGTCTTAGACGCCGCTTCTTCTTATGAGGAGCCTCGTTCTCTGAAATCTGGGCATCTGGGTCGCTTTCGTCGAGATACTCGTGTTTCTCCGGATCGTCTAGTACGGCATCGATGCATGTTGCCAACTCGTCCGTGAATGACAGGGCTTGGGTTGTACCTTTGGTAGATCTAGTACCCGACTTTGATTGTTGAATCTCGTCGGGGTGTGAAGACGGAATCAAGTCGTTACTCCCCTGAGTAGAGCCTGGTGTATCATTCGACGTCGGCTGGCGGTCTCTTCGTGGTTTGATCTGCAGAGAAGATGTGTTTGGATCTTGGATCGATGGCTGTGGTGCTGTCCGTTTCTCCGCGTGGAATCTGGGATCCTCCGGAACCCAGTATCGGTACCTCTCGACTGTCGGATTGGTGTCGAACACCACACCCCTCAGTATGCACTCGATAGGGTATTCCTCGTTAACGAGAACCATAGAAGGTGCAAGTGGAGTTTTATTGAAAACAACTTGTAGGTCGTTATATTTTAAGTCCTTGTCAACAATAACATGAGTGGCGCAATGCATGTCCTGGGTCCACATGGCACCATACTCTCGGGCCTTGGTGATTCTCATTCTCCGGGTAGGGCTGATGTCATTATTTGGTATATAGAAGAACCAGAGCCCTTTGAAGATTTGCTTCGATACCGGTGCCATCTGAAGTGGCTTGTCCCGCTTTCGTTTGACCATGGTGACAGATGGAGAGACCTCTAGATTGGACTGTGACCTTAGGACCCGCGTAGTTGGGTGAATTATCCTTCTGGTAAGCCTCTTGCTCGGTTGTCTCTCTGTTTCAGGGATGATAGGATCACTGGCAGATGTGCTGTGAACTTGCGAGGACACCGTTGCTGGTAGTTCTGTGACCGGTCGGTTATCTCTAGGTGTGACAGCGATTATCTCCAGCTCTTTGTCCACGGGCTTCAGGGCGGGATCAGAAGCCGTCCTCCGGTGATGTAATGCACGTAGCCGCGTTTTTGGAAACAGTATCGGCGTGACCGCGACAGCAGAAGACGCAGAGGCAGAGGCAGTGGTAGTGACAGCAGTAGCAGTAGCAGTAGTAGTAGCAGTAGTAGTAGCAGTAGTAGCAGCAACAGCATAGAAAGCCTTGCACTCTCCTCTCAAGGCCTGCTCTTCGTTGGTGAGAGTGTCAGACTCCTCATCGAAGCTTCTGAACGCATCAAGCTGTTCAAAGAAAGCCAGCTTCTCTTTTAAAGAAAGGTCCATCTTCGGCATCATGATTGCCCAGTCTTATTTGCCGCATCCCTTTAAAGTTTTGTAATAGCCCAATTGGTTGGCCCGGATACAGGTCACTTGTCATTTAACAAGAATCAATGTGAGACTTGTTGAGAGAATGGTAAGACCTTGTCGTTGCCTATTGTGACTTTTCCATTTAGGCTTCTAAAACATTGGTTCGGTATCCAGGACATTTGAGGTAGCACAGGCAGCTAACTTAGTAACAAGTGGAGACCGCCGGGACAAACAAGGGAGCTTTATTGATCGCACTAGTCCCACGCGCCAATGAGGACATCACAGTAAGGCAAAAGCTATTCTTAGTTGCAGCGTGCATTCCCCCAACAACCTAATACCACACATAGTACCTTCCAGTATCCCATCACAAACACTACATAATAACAGGTAGGACAGAGCTCATTTTTTTGCAGTCGCATCCTATAGGACCCAGCCTAGACTGAGAATGTGCCTAATAAGTACCTTGCGTGAATCTTGTCTTTTGACGTCAGGAAAATCTATATTAAAAGGGAGCTTGATCTGCAATTGGCGGCGGTGTAGCCGCTCAGTAACTATTGGATAAACAGGTACTCAAAGCCTACGCGCATCACCATGCCTTACTTCACCTTTCCAGCGCTCGACCATGATTGATTCTATTCATCAGGCACCGTTATTACTCCCACATCAGTATAAAAAGATAGGCATCCTGTCTACTATGTCTCTACGTGGAACAGTACATGGGACGGGTTTCATCCCGTAGTTGTTAGAGTCCAGAGCCAGGTGTGTTGCATTCTTAGCTATAATATTTTCCAGACGAGTGCTATTCCCTTAGTGGATATCACAACATCGTACTACTTTTCTTCTGCCTTCGGAGTACTTAGCCGGCCATACCAATGCAGGCGGAGATCACCCGATACCGACGGCTGCCGGACAATGGCCATCAAATCTGCCACCGTGACATCACGTCCGTTGGGTATCCAGGACCTCGAATTACCGATTCTAGGGATTAGTGCCAATGCAATCACTAATTATTTGATTAGTTCCCACTGACTTATGGTTTTTTTTTGGGTCTTGCATTTCCTGGATTTGCTGCTACGATAACTTCTCAAGAGCAACTTAAACCTGTCTAGTCTCTAATTACACGAATATGTCTCCGCTGAAGCTCGCAGTTTCCTACTCAGAATAGTTCTAAGAGGACGTACGGCGCGGTCCATGGGAGCCTCGCTAGTTGTTGATGTTACAACAAGCACTTGACTTTATCACCTAACGGCTGAATACAGGACCTGGAGAATGACTCAATATGAGAATAATATTCTATGAGCACATAGACCTTTAATTATCCTAAGAACTCTCTCAGTCTTCTGAGGGTCAGTCTATGTATATGTACAGCATTTGCTTTGGCCTTAACCCTTCTTTTCAGCGTTTGGTAGATGTCTCGGGTTTCGGAATAGCTTCATTTATCTCTCATAAGAAGCCTCTGCAGTAGGGCCCTATGCCTATGATATGAGGATATGAGGAACACGAATAACGAAGGCTGTTGAAGTTCAAGGGGTGACCCCCGCATGTGCACAGGCTTCCGTATGACACAACTTGCTCTTCTCGATTTTACCGAATGGTGGTTACGGTCATGCTATCTTGTTTGATAGAGGTATAGCATAGTGTACCCTTGGTGTTCAGATTACAGTTCTAACCAAACAAAACGAGAAGTGAAGCTAAGGCCAGTCGCATGTTTTAGATACTTCAGTGCAGTAGTTGGCCAGGCCTATCTATTCTTTCATAGTAGATATATCCTCGTTCCCAAAGGGAGAACGATTGAAGTTAAGCAAGGCTAGTTAGGAAAACAATACGACTATTCAACAATGGTGCGTAAGGAAAAATAAATATCCCGGACGACCTCCGAAGGGAGCTGGACTACACCTGGAGAACTGTCAGGTAGCCAGGTAACACTTTAGCGTATATCTATTAACCTTCGTCTTTATATCCAGGTAGTCCCTCTGAACCAACTGTTGGAAGTGCTAGAGGTCAAGACCAATACATAGTATGGCTACTGACCCCTTTCTACCTATTTGCTATGCTGTTAGGGTCCTCTTCACTCTGGCGCCCAAAGTCCTCCTACCTTCGCCCAGTATCACTGCTCACACCGGTCTTTACTGACATCAGGTAGGCTTAGAACTCAATCATCAGTTGCAAATATTGATTCTGTCTAAATTTAGTGATATATTGTGTACATGAAGAGCACCCTTGGGAAATAGTCCGCAAACGGCACGAAAATAGTCAAGACCTCAGCCCGAGGGGTTTTGGTGTCAATTGCTCATAACTTATATGCGACAAATAAAAATATACCATAACCCATTAGACTCGATGATACAATACAGTCCAGCCACCTGCACCGTTTTAGACTCCCAATATCGTACACTTGCACTTACTTATGGTGCAACTATGTCACGCCTTTGTCTTACTGGGCGTGTGGGAGCTGAGACGATTGGCCAGCAAATACCCGGGCGTCTATTAATGGGATGCTGTTCTTTTCGCGGGGATCAAAGGTCGGGTTGCCCTCCACGGAAAATCGGCTGTTTCCATCATCGTTCTCGACCTCGTTGAGTACTTCTCTGGTTAGCTCGACGTAGTCGTACGCGAATTCACCAATCTCTGCGTCGTCGATACCCAGGATCTCGGCCTCCTCACTGGCGCGAATCTTAAGACCCGGGATTAAGTTAATGACGAAAAGAATGATGCATGTGCCACCAAAAGAATAGACACCGCCGGCAACCGAGTCGGCTAACTGATACGCCAGTTGGATCCAGTGTTGGTTCAACCAGCCGCCCTTAATTACTGATACACCATCGAGATGCGCAATGTAGTCGGCAGCGAAAAAGGCAGTTAGAATGTTTCCAACGAAACCACCAACAGCATGAACGGCGAAGATATCCAAAGAGTCATCGATTCGAAGTATGAACTTGAGCTTCGTGGCATAATTGGCGAAAGAAGCTCCCAGGACCCCGAAGGGTACCGCGGCCCACGATGGAACGAAACCTGCCATGCGTTAATCTCTATTTGCCGGGCTGAGTCCGAAAAGACTTTACCTGAGCCTGGGGTGATGGCCACGAGACCAGCAACGACGCCTGAGCAGAAACCGACAGTGGACCACTTGCGCTCTAGGCGATAGTCGAGTACACACCAAGTGATGCCACCAACGCATGCCGCCAGGTTGGTCACCACTGCAGCCATAACTGCCCTCATGTTGGCTGACAAAGCGCTTCCAGCGTTGAAACCAAACCAGCCGACCCATAGGAACACAGTACCGATAACAATGTGTGTGACGTTATGAGGGCGGAAGTTAAGCTCGTGGGTTCCGTGGCCACGTCGTTTTCCAAGCATCATCGAGTCTATGTGGCTTGACATCAGCATGTTTCTCTAAACCACGTCCTGCTGACTCAGGAAGTAACAGGGGACATCATCACCCTTGAGCCATACGACAAGTGAGAATAGTAGAGCTGGATGGGTGAGAACTTCACTAACATGCAAGCGCTGCCGTGCCGGAGGCGATATGCACCGGTGTGCCTCCGGCAAAGTCCAGACCGCCTAGCTTGTTAGACCAACCAGCTGGGTTCCAGGTCCAACAGGCGATGGGGTCGTATATGATAGTCGACCATATCAACATGAAGATGATACAAGGAAGCATTCGCCCCCGTTCCGCAACAGCACCCGTAGCGAGAGCCACCGTAATAGCCGAGAACATGCCTTGATAAACGGCAAAGAGAAGATCTGGGACTCTAGAAGAGCCCACGGAAGGCTGTGCGAGGACGTCCTTGAAGCCAAAGTTTGACAGGTCTCCAATATACGAATTAGCGGTATGCGAAAAGGTCAATGAATAACCCCAGAAGAACCACTGGAACGTGGTAACTGCTGTGGCCATGACAGAAAGCCATATTAGAGATAAAGCCGACTTGCGGCGAGCAAGGCCAGAGTAAAAGAAGCTTGGGTAGCTGTTAGTTAGGCTTCGTTGGGAGCTCAAGTATGCGCAAATAGACCTACCCGACACCCGGGATCATGAGCAACACCAAAGCCGTCGACGTGATCATCCATCCTATATCGCCGCTCTAATTGATGGCAGTCAGCCTGTTAGTCGGCTCCATTCACTGCTCGAGGTTATTCAAGAACCAGTTACCTCATAGAAGATGTTAAGATTCTCTGTCAGCGAATCACCTCCAGTCGCAATCGTGCCATTGTAAGGGAATTTCTGAACGTAGTTCAGGGCATCCAGGTCGACGCCATCCGACGCGGCCATTTTGGGATCGGCCGTGAGAGGCTGCGGGAAGATTCAGCGAATGGGCGCCAAAATCTGACGGGCTAGACGACTTCGATTTCCAAAGACTGTTCTGGGTTTATGGGTGTTCGCATGTGCAGAAAGCGTACACACTACTACTAAGGTTGAGAGCATAAGATCTGATTACTTATTAGGCAGAGGGGGCACGCAAAGAGGTAATATGAGAGATAGAGAGAAAAACGCCAAGAATTTGCCTGTAGACTACTATGTAGTGTCTCACCACCAATAGTAGGGGAATGGGGTGCATCCGAGGCGCCGAGAAAAGCAACATGATCACAGTCGCTGTCCGCAGATAACGGCAGGGCGTACACTGTGGTGCCACTTACGGTACTGCTCCGCACTAACAACCAACGACTCGACCATGCCGATATGACAGAGAGGCGACTGTAGGTCTTGTCAGCGTAGTATCGGACGGGCGTTTACGGTACTCGTTCTAGAAGGAGCTCTCATGCATGTCGGGCGGCGGAAACGCGGTCAGCGTCATCCAGACTCGTCACCGTCGCATTGCACATTCAGCACCCGACACTTCGCATTCAGCGCTCAGCAGCATCCCAGCACTCAGACGATGCTGTTCGCCCCCCTGGGCGTACAGTACCGACTACAGGTCCAACGGCCTGCAACAAGTCTTCCCGAGTGGTTTCAAGGGCGCGAGTATTAGGCCGAAAGGAGTCAATGGACAGACAGTGGTACGGAGTACTGAGTACTGAGAGATGTGAATACGCGGCGATACCCATATGGATTGATTATGAAAACGTATGACATATCAGAAGTCAACTATCTAGTGTGTACTAGGCAATTTAGCGTATGGAAGCTTTGTTTTCCAGAACAATGGGTGGTGGAATCCGTGGGAGATAGATGAGCCCAATCTAATGCCGTGGGGGGGAAACTGGGAATAGCATCCCGGTATCTGATATCTGGCCAAGATACGTAGTAAATGGGTACATAAAGAATAGAGCGACAGATGGACGTGAAGGTCAACAGGTGGTGTTGAGGCGATGGTGGTGGTATGTGTGGGGTGGTGCTTTATCGACCTACTTATGTACATGGCACTACCGCAGTATGCAGTAACGCTTGTACCAGTAGTTTACAGTAGCGGCAATGTCTTAATACATAGCTCACATGTGCAGTACTGTAGTGAATATCGTCCTAGCTAAGAACCTTGCCCTAATAGATGATTCAAGTTGTTGTTGTTTTTACACACAGGTACTATATGCTGTCACGTACATACCATGATAGGAAAGATAACTGGGTGATCTAGCAATTTTTCATATTAGAAATTGAACTAACAATTTGAATACCACCGAAACTTAAATGCCTGTCTCTTATCGAAGGGATACTAAGTGTAAGGTTATTGTATGTATGTTGTACTGGCATACCGTAGCAAAGGTAGACCAATCCAGGTAAAATCGATATCGGGGATACCTTACTGTAATCGAGCTGATAGGGTAACAGTGGAGACTGATCGCCTGCCTACTAGTAGGTACAAGGCAGCCAATGCCAAGAGCCATTGCCAAGTTCTGCCCAGGTACAGTAATTGATTCCCATAGTATGGGAAAATAGATTCCTAGACTGGTTAGACCGCTTGCTGGCACTAATATTTATCCTGTCTAATGCCTAAACTAGAGCCTTATCTAGCTGCTAGCAACACCTACCTAGAATCAGGGTCTGCTAATATACCATTGTCCAATCTGTGATATCTCTCCAGTAGATAACATGATATGATTCAGTTGCGCGCTGTGTTCCTCTTTAGTGCGATGCGAGCCAAAGCAAAAATCATTGGCTGCCTCAGGCCCCTGGTTTCCTATTTAGGTACCCAAACTCACGACGCCGACCAATGTTAGGAGAAATGTCAGCGCATGCGGTACCACCAACACACCTCGATACCAGCACGAAACTGTGAGCTTGACTGGGGATATCTATTCTATAGGCTTCGCTGCTGGTTTTGACGGTGGTCACAATTTCAAATTTGGCATTGCAGTACACTAAACCATCAACATCATCGTCATATCAGAGCATCGTTCGCTGCTTTTATACCGGACATTTGTGTTGTTCACGATATCTATCCGTCTACCCCTGTATCAATAGGCTGTAGACGGTGACAGGGTTTGGCCAGGGAGTCGCACCATTCCAGCCCATGGTCTCGGTAAACTAAACCGTTCCAGCCACATACCCATCTTAGCGTCGCGCTCCAGTTCTGTCCAGGGTCGTCTTCGATCTCGTGGGGGAGGAGAAACGCCGCTGCCTCAAGGGGGCGTCAACGGGGTCAGTCGATACTATGTACGGCGGATATGATCTCCCTCGGCGATCCACGTGTGGAAGCACGACAGCAAGCCACGCCCAATCCATCCTATTTCGCTTCGCAAGCTAAGGTCGTAGCTCGACGCCTTAAGAGGGCCCTCTCAACGGTCTGGGCATTGGTACGGTACTGTAGTTTTTCGCTGTGCGATTTGCACATCCGAGATAACATGAGCGTCCGACATCGATCACATACCGACGGCCAGGACCGGGAAATTCGGCGAGGGATGATTCTCAATGGATCGTCCCACGGCTCAGACATGATTCGGTCAGATCGGTCGGAAAAGGAACCATGTGCCGATTACTACGTAAGGTGTGCCGTAAGGTGTACCGCTATGAGACAGTCTCAACACTATTTGAGCTAAATACTATCCTCTGTCTCCCCAGCCATTTATTTCTTCCCCATCACTCAAGTCATCTTCGCACGCAAGGGTCGATTGCTTCCAGGCGTTGTTGCGTGCCATCTACCGAATCTGACATGCATATGTTCCCACATTCCATTCCTTCAAGCGGTTCAACATGGCGAAAATAAATACCCCGGTTCACCAATCGCACCCCTCTCCGACACCATTCATCTTGCAGCAACATAACCACAATATAGTAAGATATGGTATTCAGCTGGCAGTGCACAATCGACCTTAAAAGTATGCATACGTCGAGCGCAATCGAGGAGTACAATGAAGACAAGTCACGATCGCTCCGAACCTATATGCTGTTCCAATGTCACCTGGAGCGTATTGCTAACTCTAACCTCGTAGCTCCAGGATACTAGACATACTAACCATGTCATAAGTTTGCCTCACCTCGTCATTTTGTCTCCTTGAAGTCAGCAAGTCGGCATTGACACCTCCGGTTTGGGAGTATAGTTAGTAATGTGATAAGCATATCGCTCTCTAGATGACAGCTTCTATTTCACAGATCCCCGGGGGAAACAATCCTCCAAACACACAATTTTCATCTCAGGAGAGTTTTTCAAGGTTACATGCAATCATGCAGTGTAGTCGTCTCGGTCAGCGTTTCAGGGGTAAGATTATCAGCACAGCCTCCCCTGTACGCACCTCCAGGTCAAATTGGATACCCGGCAGAAATTCAATTAGGGGTTAAATCTATTTTAGACTGACGCATGCATAGGACGAGCTCTAAAAATTCAGATGTCGCGGAATTCTCATCACGATATGATGGTTTATGTAACCCACCCACGTTCTTAGCATTCTGCAATATGTAACTGCTCATGTGATGAAGAGTGCGTGATACAGCGTCAATAGCTCATCTTGAGTCTGAAAGAACACTTAAGGTGCCATGGGATTGAGAGCATTTCGTATACCACGGTATCGGTATTGTCAATATATAGCTCTATGCTCTTGCAACAATAGATTGGTGCACTTCATTCAATAGATACATAATACAAGGTACCTTGGTATCCCCAAGGGGTATGTCTCCTCGTCGCATTGCATGCAAATGGACTATTCGTCATTAGAAGTTTCTAGTTCAACTAGTTCTAGTCAATAAGCTCGTCCAGACATTAACAAGCAAAGGCTTTAAGTGAAAATTTATCAACGCAGAGTACCAAGAAACTGCCTGTCGTGACGGAGAAGACTTGATAGTACAGCGATAGACGCAAAGCATCTAAATTGAAAATGCACGCTTTGTGGTGACTCATATGATCTGGAAAATGTACTCCTTATTCCTACAGTCACATGACACGGCGGTCGACAACAAATGGTAGAGCCATCGTAAATGTGAGCCTGCAAAACTCTCTCAACTCACAGCGGACACTGGTGGTTCTCGATTATTTATCGGTAGCCTTTAGTTGACCGTACATACGTGGAGCTGTACCTGTTTTCTTTATCACGCTCATGGCAGAAACTCGTTGACAAACGTGCTGCTAGAAGATATATCAATAGGACATATTAGTTCAGTTATCACCAAAGGACAAAACACTACATAAATATCAGTGTAAACCGAAAAGCTTATTTCGAAGTAGCTAGACATTCATTGCTTGTCCACTATGGCTTATTCATGAAGCTGGAAGTTTGTAATGTACACTCATGCTATCATCCAACCTCACTATATTCCCCTCAGTCACCGTATACTAGTGATTTGAGTCTATCCATCACTGGAGGGAGCTATTCTAGATATAATATTGGGAGATAAGAATATGAATGCCAGGAAGGGGTTACCTGGAGAGCAGGTATCCTAGCTTCCGAAGTAGAGCTGTCCTCGAAATCTGATGGATTGACAGGGCGCCTTCCGATTGTAGTTTATTACTCAGAGACGCCCTCTCGAACTTTAAGATTAATAAACGACGCTTATTCGTGGGACAGTCGTCACGGCTATTCAATTGAGTTGAACTGTTGAGCTTATAGAATTTTTTTCAGAAGCATCTCTCGCGCACTGTTAGATGCCCACGGTATACCGTACCATTAATTTATGGGCTCCAGAGCGAATCTTACCCAGAACCTTCACCTCTCTTCTTTCCATTCACCATATACCTTCCTGACACCGGGTTTATACTTATCTACAATTCATTTTCCGCCTTATTGACTGATGCGCGTTCATGATGGCCGGAGAACAAAAGTAATATCCTAACTCCCAGCCGAGCGATGACCAAGGCATGTTAATCGGCTTACTAACGTCCCCATAGATACAATATGCTGCCACTCGATCAACGTTCAGGACAACCTAGGGCCACAGGCGATCAAACTACGTCGCAACGTATGTAGAAATTATCCTGACCCCGAGTAGTAGTAGCTATGACTAACGCAAGGGATCCAGATGGTGATAGAGATGATCAAATCATAACAGAGGAGATGCGTCGGTGGTTAGCGGGATTGTGCGAACTACGAGCGAAGAACAACTTCCAAATACAACTGTTATATGAAACCTATCAACGCCAGCTGGGTAACAGCCCCCGGACGATACCTCAAACTTTAAGTTAGATCTTTCTTAATTCTTAGCGCTTCAAAACTTCATACTTCAGCTGAATTTGTATTGGAATACGGACTATCTCTCTAACACTGGCCATAGCGACGACGCATGTTCCTTCACTCGATACCGACGCGCTAGCAGTTCTAAATGACTATCGAAGCCGTGCCCTCGATCTCCCGCCTACCCGAAACCTCATAAGTAGCGGCATCAATGACTTAAGTTCAAAGGCTGCGGACGAGTTTCTCAGGAACGCAGCTAAAGTAAGAATAGTCAGGGACTGTTCTTGCGATGATACTGGAGAATACCTAATGGAAGCACTACGAGAAGAATTACTTCAACCCGCGAAAGTACTTATGGATTGTATGCGATCACACAGGGACCAGGATGAAAGCGAACCTAGATGCCCGTCACCGCCTCCTTCTACTCCTTGTCTTTCTCCCTCTCCTTCTACTTCTTCTTCTTCTTGTTCTCCTCCTCCTCTTCGTCTAACAGAGGAGGAATTCAACGGAGCCTGCGAAGCTTTTGATCCGTCGAAGGATCCCTTTATGCTTGATAGGTTGGAGTTCCTGGAGAAAATCGCCCGCGAGCCTCCTCAATCGAGATTCTTCCCCCGTGAAAACAACAGCCATCAAGCCTCTCCCATACCAGAACAAACATCATCCAACCCTGGGCCACAGAGTAGCAGTAGCAGCTTCGAATCGTCAAATTGTGCGACCGACGACGATGGGAATGGGTTCAGCAACAGTTCGAGCGGGCATGAGCTGAGCGAAGCTTATGAGCTTCTCTATCATACAAGCATCTGAAAAAGCTGGTTTGGAGATCGAAACTGGAGTCGTGCCTAAGTCTGGGTGTTTTTGGGCTTTCATCTGATTTTTCCTGGATGCTGCAGATATCGTTTGGAAAACAAAGGAAGTGTGAATTTATTTTGGAATAAAACCAGCTAGTAGCGAGTGTCTTTCGAGACCATCAGCGAAAAAGCACTGGTCACAGTATTCACATATGATTATGGAGTTAGTTAGCAGTTTCAGAGAATTTCGAACAGTCCGAGTGGACACACGATAACATAGAGCCATTAACAGTAGACTCTAATAATTCAAGCCGTGCAAAGTAGCACGATGATATCATTATTTGGTTGGGTTCTTATCTACTAAGCTTCGTAAATCCGCCCGAAAGAAAACTCCAGCTACATTCTCAAGAGCAAAGCAGTAAAACCCCACGCGTAATGTCCGAACTGCCTGATAATAATGTACAAAAGGGGAAAAAGGTTCGCCTCAACCAGATTCGTTGAACTTGAACTTGAACTTCCGCCCCCTATCCCTTTCCGTCTCAATAACCCCCCTGAACACAAGGGTCGGCGATATAGGTAGCCTGAGCCCGACCGACGAGATACTTGTTGATCTTCATACAGACAGTGTGCGCCTGCGCGCGGAAGCTGCCAAAGGCCCAGACGATCTTGTTCAGCTTGCGCTCCTCGTCCGCCTCGAACCGCATAAAGTCCGTGTCGTAACGGACATTCCACTCTTCAGTAATCAGGCGCTCGAAGTGTTCCGGCCGCACGACCTCGGGGTCTCCGACGATCTGGAGCACGCGCGACCGGCCCTTGACGTCGACAGACTCGGTGCGGATCCGGTGGCGTACGATCTTCGTTCTGTGGCCGTCGACCGTGAAGGGCCGGACGGCGTCTTGTTCGAGGAAGTGGTTCGCAGCGTCGGCTGTGAAGAAGGTCAGGGAGGCCGCGGCCGTTTCCCATGCCTTAGTGCCGGCTTGCTTCGGTCTCGTGATGTGACAGGCAAATACGGGACCGATGCATCGGATGCAGCTCAGGAGTTTGCTCACGGTGCATCCTTCCGGGAGGCCGGTGATCCAGAGCCGACAGTTTAACTCGGCCGGGATGGGAGCACAGACGTTGCGAGGAAGCGACGTATCCCCTTGGTACGCCGGGCTGTTTTCTGGTGGGATTTCCTTCGCGCCAAGAGCACTACTGATGAGGTTTTTGGATGGACCTAGTCCGAGGCTAAATCGGAAAGCATTGAGGGTGTGCAGAGGCTCCAAGGTAACTAATGGAACAGACGAGTTCTCTATGTACGAGTGTCAGCTTCTTATTTTGTCTTCAACAGGCACCGGAAGTAGCTAGTTGGCAAGATGTTGTACGAGTATGAGCATTGGGAGTTTTGACGAACCTGGAAGTTGCTGTTGAGCCATGGTGCTTTATATTCATGCCGAGCAGCCTCAATAGAGCTAGCATGTCCTGCATGACTAGAGTTGAAACACTTCGAGGAAATTCAGTTGCAGCAGATATCGGGTATTAATAGAAATACATAGTGACAAGAAGTTATGCCCTAGGGAATGCAGCAATAGTTTGGTTTATTCGGCTCCATTGTGTAGTCTCCAGGCAACAGAAATGCTAGGTACCGGTACCTGTGCAAAGAAATCACATGAATGCAGCAATGTACATTCTAGTGGCTGCACTGAATGGGCTGCCTGTGGTGAAGAACGTCGACCACACCGGAGCAAACTAGTGTTTTGCGGCAAGCAAATCCTTCTATAGTCACTGATTGCAGAACTTCCTCCGTCCTGCTTCGCTGTGTCTAGGTTGTCCTCCTTTTGAAACTTAAGGTGAGGTAAAAGCACTCAGTCACTTTCGATATCAAGAAGTAATGCTTGTCTTCCTCTGGTCAAGGTCCTGGCTTTCTAACGATTATAATTTACACAGAATATGTTATCACTACTTTAGAACCAAGTGCGGTTAAGGAACAGGTAGACATTTGTATTTATTCTACAATTAGACTCATTATTGTCGGGTATAGGTCGATATGGTAGAGGTTACTCATCGTGGTAACTCATTGTTGAGCTTCAGATACGAACAAGAAATCAACAAGAAAGAAGGAAAAGAAAAGAACCCAAATGATATCTAAAGCCAGTTCTAACTCCCTCGCCTGTCGCCAACCGCCGATGCTGAAGAAGGAAATGACAGTCATATGTTATGCGACGAGGTCAAAATTCGACACAACTTCTCCCCATTGAGGAAGCTGATCATCTGTAGTTGGTACTGTGACCATAGAACTAACGATACTGATGGAAAGTCCATCGACTTCATTAGCTTCAACGCGTGTCCCATTTACTAGGGCGACCCTCAGCCTTATAGCGGACTTAAGGAACGGTACAACGTCTGCTGGGTCCAGGCTCAAGACATGTTCGTCAGCAGCCATACGCACAAGTGCCGACGTTAGGGGGATGGTGCCGGTTACAACCCCGTTTTCGGCTCCCGTAAAGTGACCATGATCCGCAAAGACTCCGAGAGAGCCGACCAGGTTGTCGAGGTTCTGCCACAAAGAGGTGTTCTCTGGAACATCCCCCAAAAAGAGATAAATCAAGAAGGAGCATTTCATTGCATGCTTCTTGACTTTTATATTTGCGATCCATTCACGATAGGATTTAACCTCGGACTTGATCGTAAAGACAGCACTCATAGGCAAATCGCTCGCGCGTTCGTGTTGCCAAGCCGTGACCCTTGATTTTTGGGAGCCCTCTTGGGCCACGGCATTGTACGTTCTATCGTCAAGTGATCGGCCCGCATGAGCTAGAGAATTCCGATTTCTTCTGAGAGTTATCGTTGCAGGACTATAGTCCGTATACATGCGGTTAATCGCAGCCACGACCTCTGCACGCGTTTTGTTGGCAACTTCTGCGTATGTGTAGCCGAATGTATCAAGGTCTCTGACCATGTCTGACGTCCAGAACGAATGGTCATTGACGAAAAAAGGCCTTAACGGGGTCTGAACATCTTCAATAGTTCCTGCATTCTGACTATGTGTCGCATAAGTAGCGGCCGTGGGAACAACATATGTGTCGTTGTGAATAGCCTGCCACATCGCGAATATCCTATCGACATTGGCATGATGAAGAAAGAATAATGGGTCGAACGCAGAATATGCAATGATAGCTAGGTGGCCCCATCCTCCGCCTCCGATGGTGTGCACGGAGTCATGAAGCGATTCGATGGAGTCAAAGGTACCGTTGTTGCTCTGCCCAATCCATCCCTCATTGCTAAAATGCGTGTAGTTGGGATAGTTTGCGAAGAGGTTGTAAAGGCGTTGCTGATACGAGGGGAGATGATTGTCAAGCGAAGAAGCGACAAAAGAATTATTCGAGATAGCATTAGGATCAGTAGTGGGATATGGCGCGCGCTTCGTTTCATTCCATGTGTTATACTAGGACGCCAGTTGGCATTTGCGGTGTTTGGTATTATAGCTGACTTAGGGGAACTTACAGGAGCATCTGGAAATATAGATCCATTGAATGGCTTAAAGGTGAAACTAAAGAGAGGGTTCGAGATGCTTTGAACACCGTTAGGACCAGACACGTTCACGGTTGAGGAACCACCGATGCTGAGAGGGAGCACGCTCTGCCCGAGTGGAGGTGCAACAGCCCAGTCCCAGTAAGGAATTCTGAACCTCTTAGCAGCATTTTGGACCCTATCAAGTTCTTCGGGCGGCCACAGCGAGGCAATGAATTGAACTATGTTGTACATGGTTTGCTGAAATGTAGCCATCGGTCAGTAATACGCCACCCAGCGGTAACTGGTTCTTTCGGCTCTTCTCACCTCGTACAAGACAAGATAAGGCCGATGCCACGTAGGGAATAAGATGGAAACATGATGGCAATAGCCAATGTTATCATTCCCAGGGAGCGGCGCGACATTGCCCCAGGTCAGGCCCGGAGCACCATGAATAGCTAATTTCCATCAGTATTACAAAGTCTCTTATCCGTTGAGTCGTTACCCACCGGCAATCTGATACCACGAGAAGGGAGAGTCCTGCGATGTATACTGCATCCAACTCAGAGCGAGAAGGTACAGGTTCCACTGATCATGATTCTTTTCCAGGTCTCGAATTTCCAGCCTTGGTTGTGGCTGGCCGTCGATGAGAGGGAGGCTCCCCACAATGGAAGACTGGCCAAAGCCTCTCTTGTTGACGCGAAGATTCATGTAATGACCGTAATCGTAACCCTTGGCGCTGTAGGCATTCGCAAAACCATGGCACAAGAAGGAGAAGATTAACAAGACAAAGACGCTGATGAACTCCATAGTGGGCTTACGTAACAAATATACGGAGAGGCTAGTTAAGTCACGTAAGGGTCAGATGGTGCGTTCAGGGGAAGTGAAAAGAGAGGGAGCTGTTTAGGGCTCGGACGTACGCGTGACAGTGAAATTAGGAGGTGTACGTGTGAGCTTGGGTTGTCATGGACAAACCGATTCCAATTTGCCCCGACCGTCAGGACTGGATCCTTACTGTTAATCACGTGCGATGTAAAGGGGCTTCGCGAGTTGCTATTAAAGGAGGAGGAGGAGATCACCTACACAAGTGAGAAACAAGACGATATTGAAAGTAAGGGGCGCGACATGGACTCACTCACTGCTCGCACGTGTTTAGAACAACGCTCGTACACAACAGCAGAAATGGATAGGCTCCAAGCAAGCAAAGGAAGTGAGATGGAACCAAGCCGAGCTAGAGTTATGTTGAAGAGTGGCCGTCTCGACAGCCCGGGCACATTTGGATGGTCAGAGGAACAGTTCGATAGTTCAGGTGAACATATCCGGAGATAATCGAGTACGTTCGACCGTGACAGTCAAAATTAGAAAAAAATTTAGCGCCAGCAGCGTCCCGTGTCTCTCTACCCAGATAAGTAGGTAGGCAGGCATATAGGTAAGTGAAGTGTCTAAAGGTGAGAACCAGATGCACACGGTCTCAAAGCTGTACCTTACCTCCTAGACATCCAGCCGACACATCCCTGGTAGGTGGGAAGTACATATATAAATATTCGGGCAGTAGAGACTCCGGAGATCTGAGCTCCTGTTTGCACCGACTGGCCGGCTAGTCCCACCAAGCCTGAGATTCTGGGAAGGAGGGAGCGAGCGACGAGTCATTCATCTGGCAAGTCATCTGGCGATTCCATGTCCGTGGGGAGTTACTTCCTCATCTCCACGTCTCTGGCTACACCCATGTAAGGCACATACGAAGAACTAAGCAGGCATGGTACCTGAGGCAGGCACCTGCCTAGCACATGTCCAACTTGGGAGTCTATCTCGGGTTATTACCTATTGGAAGTTATACTGATATGTCCATTCAGGGCTTGAGCTCCTACATAGTAAGCTTCGAAGTACAGACTGAATAATACAAGGCGCGACCGGCTTCGTAAAATGGGAGAACCGCGTATGCTGCCACACACGCAGTTACAATCAAGAGGATTTGCGATGCCTCAGGTCGGGAGTTTGGAAGCGAACCACCTGCTGTGCAACGCAACGGCTCTGCGTCACATGTTGCCCATCGACCGCTGAGATAGGGCGTATCTCGTATCTCGAAGCCAGGTTGTTGACTCCGTATGGAGAGTTGTTTGTAGCGCCGTGTGAGAGGCAAACAGCTACTCTGGCACTAATTTCAAAATAACGCGCGACAGATATGCATTCGTCGCACATACCTGGTAGTACTCTTGAGAGCTTTCAAGATGCTCATTTCCCACCCCGGCTATGGCGGCCTGCATGAATAGTGCCGGTTTCCAATTGCGTAGCTCCAATGAGGGTTGTACGAGTCGTATCCCGTCAATCCAACACCAGCCGACCAGCTACCCGGGTACATGCCTCCGCGTAATATTGTCCTAGCGGAGTACATGTGTGACTCTGTGCATGCATAGTCTCGGTCACAGTTGAGGTGAGTGTAACATAATTTGTGTTGGCCAAGGTGGGTTCGGCCGTAGTAGATCATCAATCATCTCTTCGATTAATCTCGGTTTATTCCTACACTGTGGGAAATACATATAGACGGACTCCTGACAACTCCAGTTGCGCGTAAATGCACCAGTAGGATTCCGATACCTATAAACAAGAATTTAGACTTCGGTTTCCTTTGTGTTCAAGCCGCCGCCAAGACTGGCAGACGCTTATTGTTGAGGCCAACCGCTTCTGGTGTCTTTTGGATCAGGCGTCCCTTCCGAATGGCATCTTTCGGATCAACCCGATACCTAAGTTTTACCCCCATAGCCGCGAGTTCTACGTCCAGGTATTTCAATGCTCCTGGAACTGCTACCTTGGTGGTCTCTTCGCCTCCAACCCATTGGGTGCCCTGGCCATCTTCCCATATCTCTCCTTTCAGCTTCGTCACTTCGGCGTCTGGTATCTGGTCCAGGCGTCTTGCGCAGTTGCGGCAACGCACCGTGCTCACCACTTTCTTCCTTCCACCGAAAGGTGTGACCGTAGGCTGTACCGACAAGAACGATCCACACTTTCGACAAACCCACGTGGGCGTGTAATCAGAGCAGTTCAAAAGACGGTCTTGTAGAAGGAATGCAGTGCCGTGAGCTAGTAAAGCGTCACGCTCCATTTCACCAACACGAATACCACCTCCTCGTTTCCTACCCTTGATCGGCTGCCCTGTGGTCGCTACCACGGGTCCCGTAGTTCTGACCTGATACTTGTCGTTTACCATGTGTCGTAGTCGTTGATAGTACACGACACCGACGTAGATATCTGCTGCTAGCTCTTGACCGGTGATACCAGAGTACATTGGCTCATTACCATGGTAGTTATAGCCAGCTTTCATGAGTTGATGACCAAAGTAGTCCGCCGCTGGGTTGTCTTCGTCAAATCGAAACGGAGTCGAGTCTTGGGCCAAACCATGAAGGGCGCCGGCCTTGCCCGCAAGCGATTCTACAAACATGCCGATAGTCATACGAGATGGAAAGGCATGAGGATTGATAATGATATCAGGTTGAATACCAGACTCTGAGAAGGGCATGTCGATAGCTGGCCATTTCTGCGAGCATACACCCTTCTGACCGTGCCGCGAAGAGAATTTGTCGCCAATAATGGGCGAGCGAGGTATCCGAAACTTGATCGAGATCGTTTGGGCTGGTTCATTGCCCAATTCGCTTCCAATAATTCGAACCTCTTCGATAAAAGCCTGCTCCGAGTCCTTGTACTTCTCATACTTGGTAACCCCGTCCCGATTCACGAGGTTGCCACTGTAATCTGCCGAGACAGTATGATAAGCGAAGATGACATCACCCTCTTGTACTGCACGTCCTACGTGAGGCAGGCCATCTTCGTCAAGCATAGTTTGTGTCCAAGCTTTCACTGTGCTACCAGGGGCAAACCCGAAAAGCTTATCTACATTCTTTGCTGACTTGCTCCGGCTCTCGTCCTTGATAGTGTATTTTTTCGTCTTATAGATTGTTCCGTGACCAAAGCCTCTTTCATGCGCTGATTTGTTTAGAATCATAGCATCGTCCATGTCATATCCAGTATAAGATATCACGGCGACGACGGCATTAGTCCCATTGGGAAAGTTGTCGAATCCGTAGGCGTTATGAAGAGGCGATCGAACAACTGGTGTTTGGCCAGTTTGGAGACGGTACATCTTGTTGTCGGTCCGATATGCCAAGGCCGTTGCTGGTGTTCCCATTGTCTGTTTACCCATTTGACACTGGTACATATTTCTTGGTGACTGATTAAAGTCAGAAAACGGTGTCATATTAGCTAGGATTGAGAGAATGTTCGTGGGATCGAACTCGACGTGAGTTGACTCTCCCGATACAATCTCTTGTTCAGTACAGGCGATAGTCATGTAAGGTTGCTCCAAAGTACCAACAAAGTCCTCTTTTTCCAGTGGGAGGTATTTGGTTGGCCGGACCATCCTGGCAGGCTCTGCCGACATGAAAATACCAGGGTAGGATCCCCCGTTTGACGAAGGGACGTGGCCGATTTCGAGTTCCAGAGGTATTCCATGTGATCCCTCCACTTTCCAATACCGGAAAGTGTCAGCTATTCGGCGCGATTCCGATGGCTTACACCAACCCAAGATTCTGCCGTTTAGCATTACCACAACACTTTCATCAGTAGCAGCGGACGACGTGTCAACAACGCCAAGCTCAGCAGCAAGCTGGGGAATGGCTGTGGCATCGACAGATCCGGTCATGATCTTGCATTTGTGAGCAAGATGATTCAAGAGACCGCAGGGAGAACCATCAGGGGTATGAACAGGACAAAGAAACCCCCAAGACTCTGGCAACAGTTTTCGAACGGTTGTTGTTTTTAACTGGGCGAAGAAGCTACCTCTGTGGACCATGCGGAAATGGCTAATGAATCGGAGGAAGTTGAGCTTCTCAGCTACAACGGTAAATCCGGATACCTGCTGGAGATCCAAACCCGATGGGCTTGACAGGTTTCCGGTCGAGAGAAAGTATTCGAGAGCATTGCCAACGTTTTCATTCGTCTTCTGGAAAATCTTGATAGGGAAGTCCTTTCTGAATTCGTCCGTGGTGAAGTCGTATGAAGGCGATCTTCTGAAGTATTCTCGCAAGCCTAAGCGTAAAGAACTCGATATTAACTCATCGAGGCGTTCCTTAATTATTTGACCGTACAGAAACCCGCCGAGTAGGATTTCTTGATTTTGGACAGCGTCAGGATTGTCTACAGCGCAATCCCCAGCAACAAGAGCGTAAAGCTTTCTGATCATTAACAGTAGAAGTCGAAACTTATCAGAATCTTGCTCTTCAGTGACGTCGATATTTCCAAGGTGAACCAACACGATCCTTCTCAAGAATTCGGTTCCAACTTGGTAGTTTGAAAACGTATCGGGTACGCCCAATACAGGTCGAAATTTTTCTCCCAAGTAGGATCGGGTTTGGGCCTTGGTGTATACTCCGTATGTTTTATACGTACGTAAAAGGAGTTCGACACGATCTGTGAGGAAGGTATTCTGGATTCCTTTTGAGTCGGGAGAGCCAACCAAGCCCTCGAAAATTTCTCTGTCGTTGGTCTCCATAAGTGCCTTCAGGACCATCATGACTGGAACGAGGTATTCATTTTTCCTCCACGAAAAGCGGAAGGTGACATTGCCATCATTGAGATAGTGTAAGACGTTTGTTTGGGAGGTCTCATCAGGGCGGACAGACCTCAGTATAATGCCGAAAGGGGTGTAGGCGGGGCCACGGTTGGTGAAGCTGGGACGGTAGATGGCTAAAGGGAAATTTCGCCTATTGAGGAGCAACAGACGTATAATTTTTTCAATGCCGTTAATGATAAAATAGCCTCCTAGCTCCTCAGATTCTTCTTTACGGGCAACTAATTGTGCGGGACTGTTCCCTCTAAGATGGCAATGACTGGACTATCCGGCGATTAGCATATTCACTGCAGAAATGCAACACTCGTGGTGATGTACCTTAACCATAATCGGAAGCAAACCAATCTCCCGTGTAAACTCTTTTGGATCCCCATCATTTATCGTATATTCAAACGTAGCCGAGAGCTTGCCTCGGTACGAAACATGTCGTTCTCGACATTCGGCCGGCAACACCTCTCTCTTGGTAGCAAACTTGTTGGCGGGCGGTAGAGCTGACTTCTGCAGCTGTACACTCTTGTATCTGATTGAAAGCTTATTTCTTGTTTCTGAAGGGGCGCGATTGTTGCCATCGAGGAAGACTCTCGTCCCTATGTCTGTTAAGCCTTTGGCTAAGAGGCCGTCGTTGGCGAATACAGCATCGAAGGCTTCAATATGAGGATTCACAGCCTGTTGCAGTAGGGGATAGGCAGTATGATCGGTGGGCGGATTCCGAAAGAGGTTCTCGCGGCGCAATGTGTTATACTGGTGATCCCAGGTCGTACAAGTCGACTTTGGCGCCATGGCAACGGCTGCCAGAGGGGACGGAATGGTACGGTTGGAGTCGCGACAGAAGCAGCACAGATTCCGACAATGGACTAAAACACGAAATTTTAAAGAAAGTCTAGAGCTGCATCGAGGCCTGGCGAGGGAATGGATCCTTGTAGCGCTTGGGTGACCGTTAGGTAGCCCTGGGCTTGTTGAAGCTATTCCAACCCTTACAAAAAAAATCCTTATCTGGATGGTAGCGAGTAGTAGTAAAGCGGTTGATCTTATCGATAGAACTGCTTATCGATGATCGATGGCGGGGCTTACTGCAGTATCTACCCGAAAGTGGGTGATAGTCACTGCAGCACCCCAACATGGCTGCCGTATGCACGGAGTAACTATACCTCTAAATTGACGATACCTAATATTCTCGCGATTCGGTCCGGTAGGTAGTTTCCACTTATTAGTCGACGCTATTCCTGTGTCCGGTCCTTACAACAACCAAGTTGTTGACGATGTTACCTATCTCATACGATACCTAGGTAGTTATCCATGCTTAGTAGTTACCACCATGGTAACGTACCTATTTGGTGTGTGTTTCCCTTTGTGTTGGGTACTGCAGTAGGTAGTCTACGATCTGTCTAAAGGATATAGGCAGATGGTCTAGTCAAGCCTCCCACGATAGAAGCGTGGGGTGTGATTGAGTGGGCAGGTTTCTCGTTGGTCGAATGGCTGAAACCAAATCAAGGTCTCTTCTCACGAGGCCACATTCTCTCACCCCCGGGCCACGCCAAGGCCAAGGGCGAGTCGCTGGTGTTTAGCCCTCAACAGGTATATGTTTGAACCTACGACTGTACATACACTACCTGGGTATAGTTGTAGGTAGGTTCAAAAGTTCCGTGATTCTCGCGTCGGTTAGGAAGCGAGGCATTTCGAATTGCGGAGTTAATAATTCTGTTGGTCTTCATCCATATGCTAAACTGAATATGCGGTCGGCCAACGGCGGTGGCTTCGCTGCTCCCGCAGCCGTTTTCATGAGCTCAACCGTTCATCTCTCCTGTGGTACAACATATCAAAAAATCTGAAGCCATTTATTTCTGCATTACGTTTGCAGCGCACATGACCGTTCTACACTACATGTAGCTAACCCAAGGTCCTTACAGTATTAGCTTAGATACTGACTTACCAACATCCATGTTGCCTATCACCTTGCACATCTTACTACTGCAGCTCGCATGTAGGTACCTAAACTACCACCCAAATGCTCTCTCACTGGCTCGACTGGCCAACCCATCCCAGGTAGATACCGTACATTAGTACTTACCTCAGTAGCTACATCATTGATCTTCAATCTAGATGCACGTATACCTAAGGTGGTACATGTGCACTGCATATACCTACATCATACCTACCTACATCGTAGTGCCAATTGGTAGTCGACGGATGTAGCATATATGGACTACACAGACCTACACTGCTTCTTTAGCTCACCTTATCGCCTCAGTTAATTCTCGATTATTACATAGCGGTGCGTGTGAAATCAGGCAGCCTCAAATCGGACCTTGGTTCATGACCTAGTGGTTCCTTCTCTGTGCTTATATCGCAGATATTCTACCCATCCCACCCTCTGATGGCCCCGAAGCCTACCCTGGAGACTACACAGAAGACCATATTGTGGACGGTAATAACGCGGCCATCAGCGCTTTTTCTCGTTGATCTGGCTTATACCACACCCTAACAACTACTTCCAGGTAAGGGTGGGGTGGTGAAAAGAAGCCGCATCAAGCTGCGCCAGGCACCGGATCTCGGCCGGCGTACGAAGCACATATCTTACAAGTACCGCAATCGAGTTAGCTCTTGCTCTTGACCTAGAGTCTCTGCCTTTTGCACGACTAAGAATCAAGTTATCCTATTGCAGTGGGCTCTCTACCTCCGGCGGTATATGGATATATGTGTACCTATACTATCCCTACGTGCATCTACTTCTACTCGAAGGTAAGTAAGTACACCTTGTATGTAGGAGAGAAGGGAGGATGATAAGTATCTATCTCCCGGTTCCGAAGCCGCCACAACACCTAACCACCACTACTACCATCATTACCATTACATATCTACTACCTCCATGTATCGGCCTCCAGATCCCATACCTAACCTAATGTAAAGAAGACAGCCCCCTCCCCGATCGGGATTATCCAAGCCGGCCTACAGGAATTTGCAGCGCCTCTCAGCAAGACGATAATATAGTCGGCCTTGAACCCGTCCACCACTACTCGAGATCGGCTTTCCTATTCTGTATACAACCATAGTCACATAATTAAGTCTCTGCCTGCCTCGTTCCTTCTGACTTATCCCCGGGACCTCCGTAGAAACAGACACGGCCTATCATAGTACCTGGAGTAGGTGTTCTTTCGTTCTCCTTGATCGGCTCCAATTCACATAAGACAAGACACCACACCAAGCCCATGGGCAAACATATCTAACATATCACGTCCAGCATACCACACACAGGCCATTACCTGCCTATCGTCATACCAGGTGGGCAAGGACCTGCCCTTGGCTATTAGAGCAGCCGCTTGCGACCGGCCCGTTCCCTGTCGACCCCGAACTAAGCGGGCCCAGCGCGACGAGGCCCTTCGAGGCTCAAGTAAACAGGCGGGCAAGCGGGTTGAACAAGGTGAGTGCTTTTCTGCCCCCAATGTGTGCACGCGCTCTCGTCGCGGCCCGCATCTGAATCCATAGCAAAAACGAAGCCAACTGCTATTTCAGTACTCTGCGTCGGTGCTGCTATTTCAGTGCCTCAGTTTCCGAACCGCAAGTCGCTTTTGGGCGAAGCTTGCGCCGCGAATCTCCACTGCATGGGTCAGTAGACGAATGAAACCCCGGTCTTGCTAGCCGCTCTGTGACGCCTGTGTCTTTGAATGCAAGCAAGGTTGACCCTCTCTCTCTCTCTCTCACTAGCAGTCCCCTAGCGGCACACCACCCCCTAACCCCCCTTAGGTAGTCCACCTACCCACCCGAGCCACCTACCTAGGTACCTACCCACCTACCCCCCCAGCCAGCAAGCAGCCCACCAAAGCCCACCAGAAGCCCACCTGGCTTGGCTTGTCCTGGCGTCGTCTGGCACCTGGTTGATCACGTCTCGGTCGTAGGCACAGGTCTGGCACGGGGCATCTTACAGCTTGTGCGATCTCCGTGGTGGGGAACTGTCACCCTCTGCCAGCGGCGTCACTCTCCATCCCACATTCACTCATCTTCCCTTGCAACAACGCTGGTCGTGTCCTCACCACCGGCACCCAGCTCCATACCTTGTCTTGACCGACCACGACTTGCGCCTGGTAGCCGACCCGCCTGTCGCCGCGAGCGCTAAACAAGCAACAGTGCCGCTCGCCGTCATACGAGACATTTTATTTATTACTTTGCATGTTACTTTGCATGTTAGAGACACAAACTATTTAACACTTTGTTTGAGATATCCCGGCCGTGTTTTCTCCGTCCACTCCCATCCTTTCCCACCAGCCCAGCCTTGCGCCTATCATTCCGTCTGTTCTTCACTTTGCCGGATTCTACAGCAACCAAGTATTCGGGCACTTACCGTTGAGCCTTCACCCCATACCAAGCAGCGACTACTCGGCACTCTTCGGCGGCATCATGGCGGGACTGTTTCGCAAGGTCTACGACTGGTTGCTGAGGACCTTTTGGTAAGTCCGTCGTCGCCCCCCGTGCTGGCATACGGTCGCGTATAGGCCTATTTTCCTCCACGATCGTGTTCGCATTCGAGCGCGCTGTTGGCGCAAACGACTTGTAAACTAATGGCCGTCGGTAGGGCGAGTGAGATGGATGTGACCATGATCGGGCTCGAGAACGCAGGGAAAACATCTCTTCTTCGGGTGTTGTCTGTACGTATCCGTATCTGCATGACCCAGTGCTGTCCCTTGGACTACCTCCGCTAACTAGGCTCACAGGGAGGAGAGTTCACGATCGAGTAAGCGACTTACCCTTCCCAACAATACGTAGATCCACGCATACCCCTTCAACACGCAGCATGAATCATATCATACCCTTGTATCTCTCGACTGATCGAAGTAGTTCCATTCCTACCGTTGGCTTCAACATGAAGCGGGTACAGCGTGGCCACGTAACGATCAAATGTTGGGATCTGGGAGGCCAGCCTCGTTTTAGACCGATGTGGGAACGGTATTGTCGCGGCGTGAGTGCGATTGTTTTCATCGTTGACATAGCGGATGAGGTCAAGTTACCTGTGGCCAAAGATGAGCTGCATTCCCTCATGTCACAAAAGACCCTCGAGGGCATCCCCTTGCTCGTGCTTGGTAATAAGTCGGACCTGCCCAACAAAATCTCGGTCGACGAGCTCATCGATGCTTTGGATCTGAAAACCATAGCGCATCGCGAGGTCTCCTGCTACGGTATAAGTGCGAAGGAGGAGACCAACTTGGAGGCAGTGGTGCAGTGGCTCATGAAGTGGGCAAACAGATAAGCCGACTTACACCCGCCCAACAATGTCGCTCAGACTAGGGCGTGGTCCCTGCTCCTTCGGGTTACGTTCCCTTCCGAATACCCTGCGACAGTTTGATGCATCTTCAACGAAGCTCATGATATCCTTGGATCTTAAGATGGTCTTGGTTTCCCGGCCGTCAACGACCTAATATATAAAACTTCTCTCGCGAGCCTGCAAGGGGAGTTTGAGCGTTGCCATGTTTTCATGCTGCCAGTACACGTCCAACCTCCCCAGGCTCTATGTTATTGGTATCTCAGTCTCTCGACGGACGGCGAGTGCTCGGTGCGGTTTTCCTGCATTCAGGTTTGAATAGCATCGACAATCGTGGGATCCGAAGTGGTAGAGACGAGCGGGCGTCTTTCCTGGAGGCGTTCGAACCTCTAAAGGAGCGACGGCAATCGGGTACAATATAAGAATCCGCATGTTGCTGATCAGGCAACAAAGTCCTCTGTACTTAGGCGCATTTTCTGATGAGATAAATGATGAATCATGACATAACCTCCATTCCATATGCTCTCAACAGGTTCTTGAAGAACGTCCTGCAAGTTGTTTGGGAATAGAAATGGCGTGAAATGAGCATGCATATAAATATGCCGAAACATTCTGTCGGAGACCGTCACTTGACAGAAAGGATGAGTTAACAGAGAAAGAGAAATCAGAAGAGGCAGTCTCTCTACCGTACCTAGGGAGATGCAGGAAACGCGACAGAAGGAAGCTGAGCTGATACTAGGTAGGTAGGAGGAAAGGGGCAGATCAAAATGCTTTTGAACGGGCAACACGCGCGCGCACTCTCACACGCTCACACGCACACACACACACCACACACCACACCACACCTCTCAGCATGCGGTGATGCGTTGGCAAAGTCATTTTAACCTAGGCATAGTCGCGACGGGGGCGACAGTGATTGGCTCTGGGACGACGGTACCGGGGGGGCGCAACGTGGACTCGCTTCAAAGCAATACTCGTGTGCGCTGGCAAAACCGTAAAAAGAAGTGGGTGGGGATCTTTTGATGCATTGGAGCGCCCGTTTTTCCCGGGGTTTCTCTTATTTGTCGAGTTGCAGACAAGACGGGACTGGACTGGACAGGACGGCGGAGAAAAAAATAAAATATAAAAAATATGGAGGAACAAACTTGCAGCACACAACACAAGCGCCGCCGCGCGAAGCTAAACACGGATAAAACAGGAATAGAGAGCTAGAAGGGGAGAAGAAAACAAAAGGAGGAAAAGAAGAAAGAGGGTGGGAACCCGCGTCCTAAAATGCCGAGTCACTTCTAATTGAATTAGAAGACATCAAATCTCTTTCGAGCTGGGAAGATCGAGAAATATTAAATAAATGTGTTGACTACGAGTCGTAAATTAAGCGTCTTGTTCTTTTAGGGAGTATTGTAGTGTAGATATGGTAGGATAGGGATAGGGATAGGATAGAAATAGGTAGGTTAGCTACCTACCTATAGTAAGTATTGATTAGGTGCAGTAAGTAATAGGCAGGTGGGCGTGCACGTCAAGGGCACGCTGCGCTCCGCGGTTTCGGAGAATTTTGACGTGGCAGCAGTTCATTAGACAAGCTCCTTCTTAGTCTGCTTTTGCGGGCTCCTCACTCCTCCTGCTTCCAGAGTCTAGGAACAGAACTCGTCTCGTCTCGTCCAGTCCTCTTTCAGGACGATCCCCATCTTCCCAAGCGCGGTTTTAAACCTGACGTTAAGCGAATCTTCTCTCTTTCCTTGTTTTTGTTTGCTTTTGAATGTCTTCGTGAAGTCTGCTTAATCTCCCGAAAATAGATACTAGTACAGAGAGCATCTCGGGTTTGGAAACATTGCGCGTTGCCTGCTAAGTTCTTTAGCGGCTTTTAGAGAGAGCAGTCAAATCAAATAAATGGGTCATGACTAAGTACTTAGTGTCGTGGCAGACAGAAATAAGACCAACTAGATGCAACAGTTAACTAACCTCCCTACATCTCTCCTGTCTTGATGAACAATAAGACATGTCGAGGCGCACCGATTAGAAAGTCAACAAAGGGACAGTACCCCTCAGCTGGGAGGTTGCAAAGGCTTCGGAAAGCATGGGATTTGGTCTGGTGATCCGGCCTTCGATCTAAACACCATATTCGATTCCGAACTTATACTACACTACGGTAGATAGTGAGGTATTCACGACAACAGGTCCGCACCCATTGATCAAACGTATATGTAATATACGGAGTACTAAGTTCTCTCTACGAGGTCAACATGAACACATCTAGGGTTAGAGGAAGAGGCATAAGAAAACAGGAATCCGACTCTCGTAAGGAACCTGTGGCTTCCTCTGGTTGGCAAGCTTGCGCTTGTGACCCGACTGCCAAGTTGCAAAGGGCCAGATTAGACAGGGTCGGGGCTTCAGCACGTGGTGGCAAGAAATACATATAAATGCCGTAATTGCTGTGAGTTGTCCGTTGAAACCTAATTCGGTGGTATTAACAGTGAGCGACAGCATCTTTCTAAAATGATACTAACAACTTTGAATCTCCTTGCAAGAATAATACGACTATTGGGAAAAGGTAGGCCTCAACAGAGGGAAAGGGGGGAAGCAGTAAGTTAAGGGTAAAGGTACAGGATCCACGTCGCAGATATTCGGTAAATCGACGATAACATCATCAAGTCTAATCTGGCACGTATTTTGTAAAACTAGAAACAACGACGATGAAACCGCTCTGAGATGCGGCATGTGCCTGGTGGCCGTCTCATTGCTTGTGTCCGTGGATTCCAAATCCCTGTCAACAGGATTGCGTGGGTGAAGCTGCGCAGCTGTCCGATGACAGTTGGAAATTGTTTAGGTTCGCTCAGCCTTGATAGCGGAGCCGATATTTGGCAAGTTGGTAGCTAGCCAGGCTGCCATCTAACCACCTAGGTTTAGCCTAGCTGTGTAGTAAGTGAGCAGAGGCGAAAAGCAAGGGGAATTCGAGAAACATTCGACTTAATACTACTACCTATGTAGGTATCTACGACAAGACGCTCGAATGTTCGAAAACATATGCCAGGGTGTGCGCATCGATGGATGAGATGGTGGATGATGCTTGCGTCAACCACGGCCATAACTGCATCCGAACATGTTTTGGAATTCATCCCATTGGGAATTTTGCAGAAGCCCACTGCGCCCCCAGGACTGCCCCGGCTTGCCTAAGTAGTAAGTAGGTAGCAAAGGGACTTGGGCATGCAGGAAGGGCCTGCTGGGACAGTAAGTACTGACCTAGGTACATAAGGCACCTACTCGGAGGAGCCCTTCAAACCCACTAAAACAACTCCGGCACAGCCACAGTCCACTCCCAACTCAGGTGGTAATCAGATGCTCAGTTGGCGATCTATTGGTCCTCGCCTTCTCTGCCACACCCGCTATTCCTCGTCTTAGTGCAAGTACGCTAGTGTACCTACCTACGGTTAGGTTGCAGCGAGCCTAGCCCGCCGGCATCCGGATTCCCTCACTACCTACTGAAGACCCTTGCTGCAGTCCCTGTGTTGTTTTCTGTTCCAAGCTCAAGGTCGGGCGATGACGACAAGGTTCCCTTAAGAGGTTTCCTTTTAAAGCTCAATGGTAAACCACCCGCTTACGTCCACCATTACCTTCTCATCTCATCCTCGGCCCAGACAGAGAGATTCAATCTTCTACTCTTCTGAAATCCATCACCATCATTCACCATACACCATCGAACTGTATTTATATCATTACCAAGTCACCCACACTACCTTAGTCCATCGGGCAGTGTCTCCATTGCCTGGCTAAGTGGACCCTAGTCCCACACGTCACTCGTGCATACTAGGGAGATCGTCATCATAATAAATACCTTCCTTCGAGACTCGCATCACAGTCTCTTCTTGCAATCGTATCTTCATCAACCATCACTCACAGCACTCCATCAAAATGGCACCGGTCCTAAACCAGCTCAGCGACTTGCTGCAGAAGCGGGCTGTTTGCCCGAGCAATTATTACTACGACGGTTACCGATGCGTACGTGGTAGCACCTGGTACTGGTACGGACGTTGGATCTTTGCGGCCGTCGTCATCGTGCTATTCTTCTTAATCTTTTTCCTATGGGCGTGAGTACTTCCTTATCCCGGCATTCCGCCGCCATATTTCTTCGGAAGCATGAACTGACATTGACGCAGATGTCTCAACTCTCGCCGTCGCCGCCGCCAAGGAGCGAGGCCCATGTACGGCACTGGTTGGATGGCACCTCCTCAGTACTCTCCCCCGAACAACCCTCAGGGCTATAACCCGCCACCCCCTGCCTATGGAGCGCCTCAGTCTTACCCCATGGACAATCGCTATCAGACAACCGACGGCCATTACGGTCAGCAAGCGAGCGGCATTGAGCCTCCTAAGAATGTGTACGGTGGCGCCAACGATTACGCGCCTCCTGCTGGCCCACCACCGCATAAATAAACCTTCAACGACTAGCATACAGCGTGGTGAAAAATTGATTGGCGAGTAATTAAGTGCGCTGGGAGGGGCGATCCAGCTGCGTACAGTAACGTCGAAGAAGGGATGCTATACCCGTGTGTTATATGAGGCGTTATGGGTTTTTGTCGTCTCGCCTAGAGACTATTTCGATACTGGCGTTAGTAGGGGCACGGATTACGATACTCAGGGACGCGGACGTCTCATCCTGGCATCCTAACAGCCGCTGTTCCCTCGCAGCACGAACCCTCTTCTCGTATTGTTCTTCACAGAGAATTGTTATCAGTAGAGATTCTATAGAATAGGGGGTAAATATCGTGATAATACATACCTCTTTTCCGGGTAAAGGAGCAGCTTGACATCTTACTTTCGAAGTAGTGATTTGCACAGGCATAGTTTATCGCCTCTTGATGCCTCGGGTTCTCGGGTATCACGCAACCAACAAACATCCCGTGTCCGTTCGAACATGTTACACAGGCTTGTTCTTGTATAATGCCGGTTATTTGGATCAGAGCAGCCGCGAGATTCTGCACCCTGCGTGTCAATACTATGTTTTTGTCCTTTGTTGTTCGCTTGGTTCTAGGTCTATCCATTCTAGGAGCTCTTGTCCTCACTTCCAAGGGCCTTTTAGGTTTTTCGTTTCTGAGGTCTTTCAATATCCCCTTCTTATCATATGGCAACTTGAAGTCCTTTCCTAAGGCGAGCTTCGCTTTCAGTTCATCGAGTGCTGTTTCAGCCGTCTGTTTACTATCACTTGGTGACTTGCTGTCGAAGACTTGTTCTGCAAGGCTTTCTTGTCAAAATAAAACGATCTGGAAGATGGCTTCTCCAGAGTTTACTGACCTATGAACTGTTGGTTGCCTATGCACCCCAATTGGCGATTTGGGACAGGTTCCGAGACTCTCTGCAACATAGGACTGTCTACAGGGTTGATAAGTGACGCTATATCCATTATGTAGTCAAAGATGTCAGAACATAGCTCAAGAGATCAGGATTTAGTCAAATGTTTAGATATTCAATTGCCTTCGTTTAGAATATAGTAAGGAACGGTAATAGAATACCAAAACTCGTTAACTACAGAACATGCTCGAACAAAATACGCCTTCACGTGATACTTCGCTAAGGTGAGCGAAGGGGTCGCGGATGGGATTTTGCCATACTGTGAATATCGAGTCCACGCTACATTGGCCGACCGAGCTCGGGTCCGTGCCGAAAACCCACTTGGTCCAGCCACCACCCAAGGAAGCATTTTAACTCTGTAGCGCCCGTGAATAGGTTGCATACGATGAAGCTTTTTTCGCACCTTTCTGGCCCTTGGGCTATAGACATATTCACAAGAGGGCTACATATCCTTTGTGTGGTGGCTGAACTGAGCGGTTTCCGGCCAACCTATATACCGACATACACATAGTGTGAACTGGAGATCTGGCAAGCTAATGAGAAAAGCTGACGTGGAATGATGAGCTCAGTTCAAGCCTCTCGCGAAGGTAGCTAACGAAGCCTAACAAGTCCTACCGCTCTTCCTCCCGCAAGCGCCTCGAGCAACTATTGCTTCCTAACAGGCTTCTGGGCATACATCTCGTCAATATTATGCTTTATTTACTTTCAGATCAGGCCATGAGTGTTTTACAAGTTGTATCGATGCTGTTGAGCACCAGTCCTAACGAACGCCAGCTTTGTTCGGTGTGTGGGATGCTTTTGCAATGCCCTGCAGGTCTCAGAGGCCTCCAGCTTACAGTATTCCTTGGCGTTGCGCCAAGTGTAAGTGCCGTGCTCGGGTGCTGCGCCTCACTCACAACGTGCGTTTTGTTTAGTAGTGTACAGGCTTTGCTGAACATGTTTGTTTGTACAGATCATAATAGCGTGAGGTTTATTTATCATCGAGTCCATCTAACTACCTATCATGTTACATTATACCATATCATCATATGAATACACAGTATTGTGTATGAATGACCTCAGGTGATTATTCCCAGACAGGAGTCTTCTGGGGCGCAGTTAGTACATGGTGCTTCCGGAAGCGGGTAGCCAGTGGCCAAGATATGTAAGCTGGCTCTGGGGTAAAGAAACAGACAGTATCAGTGTATTGTGAGACCAATAGCCTGAGTCAACTTAAAACTTATCTTCTAGGGAAGTACCGACAAGAGATAAGCATCGAAGTATATCCCATAGTCGTTATATCTTCTGTATAAACAGAGTCCCATATCATTCAGCGGCTTCAGCTTGCGCCTTGTAAATTTGTGTAGTCATCGCTGATGTGTCCAGGATTTAAACATAATGCATGGTACTTCACCACCCTTTACACCATTATTAAGGTCTCTGGTCCAGACAGCTAAGCTTAGCTGACAAGTCACGTGGTATGCCGAGCCTCCAGATAACCTCACTGTTCAGTTATATACCACAGCTGGTAGAAAGGAGGCGACTAGGGAAATATCCTACCCTCAGTCACGTGTGAATGTTATTGTCACATATAGTTTGTTTGGACTTCCTCGAACCTTCCTCTCACTCTCCCTTCTGCGTTGACTTCAGATCCCATTGACTCTTAATCAGTGTTCTCTTCACTCCCAAAAGAACATGTGAAGGACCGTGCCGATATGATGAAGCCATGATTGCGCCCGTGAACGTGGCCGTTGGCAAACCGACTCTGTTATATATCGGATACTGACTGGTGACAAAACCGAGCCCATTAACTACCCAGACTCCCATAGTGTGTCTTGCAATGGCTCTTTAGCATTAACCAGGTCATACAAAGGGAAGTCGCTCCTGCATAGCCTGTGACACTGCTCAGCCTTGAACTCCTTCAAGTTTGCCGTCAATATCCCTCGCTCCTGCACGATTTCACCTTCAGCAATACCGCGACTTAGCGTCACGTGCTCAATGTAACGATGTACCTCCCTGTCCACATGTTCAAATGCAGGACGCGATTTGAAGAAGCGTTCTTGGCATTTGAATCAACACGTAAGTATACCGCTGATATCTAGTACGATCAACTTGTATAAGAAGATGAGTTTCGATACGTAGAGCTTCTATAGTCTTAATTGTCATCTTGGAAAGTCAGAGATATAGTCGAGATATTGCTATGTTGCAAATGTGCCATTAAAATCTCTCCAAGGTAGAACATACCCATACACTGCAAGATGGATGTACAAGACAATTGCAGAATTTCTACTTCTGCTGATGTTGGCTATCTGCTCAACAATGCTGATAGACTTGGTGTTAGTTAAGCAGCGCTGTCCTGGCTTCAAGCGGATGCAAAGCTTCAATGACACAAAGCACCAAAATCTACAGAGCAGAATGTCAATGGTGAACAAATGCTTCTGTGTACATTCCATTTAGATTACCCGGGTGTTTATTACCCGCCGTTGCCCAGATGTTGTTAAGCACTATTATTAATGTAATACTGATTCCTGAGGAGCAATGGGTTCTTCACAATGCGTTGCTCAAGTGACAACGGTGTCTTCAAAGACGCGTTCCAGCCCATTTTGCGCTATCATTTGTTTGTATGGATTTTGGCAACCCGCACTGCTCCCATAGTATTCAATATAAATAACCCAGAGTCTTCTTCCCCGCACTTGGATACTGTTTATCTACTTGTATATAACGTGCGTTCTGTGTCTGGATCCTCCTTCAACTCATACACACACTCACTTGTCCACCTTCTCACACATCTTGTATCACATCAACCTGTCAGATTGCCTCCTTGTATAAGCATATGCCCATCTTTCTTTGAGACTTCCGCTCTATCATCGTGATGTGCTACCACAGTCGGGCCAGCTATGCTTGCGGCCATCACGGCTCGTTCACCCACAGATGCCCCTGTCCAGGC
The DNA here is from genome assembly GCA_022578765.1 of Xylaria sp. FL0933. Classification (NCBI taxonomy): domain Eukaryota; kingdom Fungi; phylum Ascomycota; class Sordariomycetes; order Xylariales; family Xylariaceae; genus Xylaria; species Xylaria sp. FL0933. The sequence goes on from MU389740.1 coordinate 410,724, forward strand.
TCAGAAGGCTGCTACATTGTTGGACGTCCACCATTTGTCCTGCCTTCGCGTTGCAGCTACGCGTGCGCCGCCGTCTAGTTACCGCCGCCGCCGCTTGGCTGGGACCGTTGGAGCGACTCCGTCATGCTGGCTGCCATGGGATATCCGGTTTTGGGCCCCGAGATGCTCCCCCATGCTGCTCATCCTCGGCATACGCACATGGGGTCTCGGACTATGCTCGGCACTCGAGATGTATCGATCACCCCTTTTCCAGTCCTGAACCCGATGAATACCGCGAATTATATGCCCAGTGTGGCCGGGCCCGCTTCTTATAGCGTGCAGAGGCCAATACCCATGTATGGAGTGGCGTTTTCAGATGTGTCGAACATTATGAACATGGCGAACGGAACTCCTGTGCAACAGGGTCGATCCAAATCGCCCGAGAGACCACGGGCTCCTGTAGCTCCAATGCCCCCTGGGTTACCGGATACGGTCGAACCCAATGTTGCCGGACAGAGAGGTGAGTTCGATAACCTCCATCCTTGCATGTTGTTTTCAAGTGTTCTTCCTCACATTCATTCCATCTTTGTCTCTTATCCTCACTCTATCCGCCTCTGCTGACCGTTTGTATCCTTTGTGGCTGAACAGACAAAAACACATCTGAAGACGTCGAGATAAAGGCAGAGCCTACCAGTGACGACGAGGATGAGGTCGCTTCCTCTAGCCCAAAGACCAAAAGCAAGCGTTCTTCAAATACCAGCAGTAATCTCAAAGAAGAATCTGACGACGATGACTACATGCACGCCCATGGCAACGATGGTGTTATCGATCTTAACTCCTGCACTGATTATGGCAGCCGCAACCGCTACCTCAAATCTGCTGAATATGGCGTCGACATCGACAATAGCCTGAACGTTGCCGGTGACGGCAGCTTCCTCTTAGGTCCACAATGGCAAGTTCCGAAATCGAACACCGCAAGATTGAACGCTGGCCCCGATTTCGGCCAGGCTTCCGCCTGGGTTGAGCAGAACCAAGGCGACAAATCGCGTGGGCTCGGCGGCGACGGACAGCATGGTGGAGGGAGCCACTCATATGACAATGGAGATACCCAGAAAGTAGCCACAGCCGACCGAACAGATGGTACCAACACACAAGGCTTCCTAGCAACTTGGTTGCGCACCATCAACCTAGGAGGCCGTAACCATCAAGGTCATCACTCTTCTGCGCATACTCACAGTCACAACGGTCACGATAGCTATGTGATCTGCCGGGGTCCCGTCCCTACCAATCTTACAGTGTCGGGTGCCCGTGGTCCGCGTCCGTCCCACTAGAGTGCGTTTCATCAATGATCAGAGGAATAGGCAGAACATTGTGTTTTATTGTATACGGGGAATAAGGAAAAGGCAAAAAGGAACGCGACGGCAGGTGGACGACGAAGAGAGGTTTCAAGCCTACTAATTGATGGGATCCAATGGATCAAGTGTCAGAGAATGCTAAGAGTTGCATGTACAACCGTCGAGGGAGAACTGTGATATCATAGAGCATGAGGCTTCATGCAGCTTGAGCATAGAAAAGAATGAAAAGCATCGCTGTCTGTATAAAACACCGCTTCGGGTTTACCCCGGGTTTCCAAGAAGAATTATATAACATGATGACATCGCATCCGAGTTCTATGTGTGTATTTGTGACAAGAGCGCAGCCAAAGACTCGGCTGATGAGCAGGAAACTTCGGGGGTAATGATACACAGGAATATCTTCTTTCGAGGTATCGAGTTTGAAATCCAACTGTACATCAGCCCGCTCCAGCAGTGCTCTCTTCATCGCGTCATCATAACAGATGCATATGACATTGCGCCAAAACACCTATAAACGCCAAGCCCTTTTTCAAAAGTCAACCCAATGCCCTAACTGCATTATCTACAGGTGCAGATAGAAATCTTCTGGCTTTAACTCTCGTAGATGCAGTATTTGAAGAAGTAGTAAAAATATGAGACTCCTTAAATCTTTATATTCCTTGCCAAGCTTGCTGCTGTTGAGCATCTCGTGCTGGCTTATAGTTTCGGTATCCTGGGTATGCAGCACCTCCATTCGCGCTCTGAACTGGAGCTGGACTCGACCGGCTATCTGGGCGACTGTATCCAGAGTTGAAGTCAAATCCGCCATTGTTACGAATCGGAGATGTAGGAGATGAGGGTTGTGCGTATTGTTCATGCGTTGTGTGTTCAAAGCCATCATAGGCGTTGTTAGAATAATCTTGGCGAGAAGACGCTGGATATTGCCGAGCATATCCATCCTGAGTATGGGAACGTTGAGGGAACCTGTGATCCGCCTGCGGGGCTGAAGATGCCCTGGCGTTGGCGTTGGCGTAACCGTAGCCAGCCTGCGCGCCCGGCGAGCCCATCCGTGGAGCTCCGTATCCATAGCCCGCTTGAGGAGCTGGTGATCTCCGGTCATTGCCATAGCCATCGTTAGTTGCCATACCCTGATAGTTCCCTCTATTGAATGAGGTGGGTGTGCCGCTACGTCCATATTGGTCATTGTAGGGCATCGGGCTTCGTGACTGGGGATATTGGGAGTATCCCTGGTTCATATTATTACGATCGTATCCAGAATTATAATCTTGATGCGGTGTTCGTCGGCCCATTGGGCCACCAGCTACCCCTATCGCCGGATTATCCATACCATTTGATGGGTACTGCTGCCCGTACCCGTGGTTATCATATCCGTTGTTGTCGTAGTCATTATATCCTTGTGGGTTTACTCCATAGGCACCGACATCGTTGCGTCCGGCTGTCATGTATGTATTTCCACCGCCTGGGCCTGCAGGCGGACCATAAGGCGAGATTGCACGGGGAGATGTTGAAGGCGGCAGATTAGCCACATTAATTTGTGTAGGGTTCTGGGGCACATCCGGCTTCTTCAATGGTTCCATCTCAACCGATTCTTCTTCAATAAGCACCTTCTTGGAGTTGGCGTCCTCCCAACTAGGCATTGCGGGTAATGCATCTGCGTCCTTTTTGTTCCCGGAATCGAACTCCGCGTATTGGGGCACGCTTGGCTTGCTGACTGGGTCAAAGCCAGTGTGCATGGGAGCAGGGGAGCGATAGGCCTGATCGTGGTTTGGGGGAACAAATGGTTCGTCCAGGTATTTACTACGCTTGCCACGAGGGGGATCGCACATCCCACAGCACTGGCCGCAGCATTTTAGACAATAGAAACATTCGCAACAGCATGATAGGCCACAGCAGCAGCATCGCACGATACACCAGACGACAGAGAAAATAATGAGGCCTGCAATGATAAAGAGCGCAATGACCGGCCACCTGCGCGGGTTAGTTTCTGCCAGACAGAACAGTCCGATTTTAGGGCAAACCCCAACTTACTTGCAAATAGCAGCTTGAAAGCAATTATCCCAACTTGAAAATGCCGTCGCGGCATCGGAAATGTCGTTCGTAATGCCGTCGATAGACTGACGCGGACCCAATGCAGCAACGGCGCTTCGCGACAATAGGTTAACAAATGCATCCCCCCAGCTGCCGCTCTGAAGGCTGCGCTCCATCGCAACCCCAATGTGCGGCATCCTTCCAGACTCCCTATCCAAAATTGCGACGCGCACGCAGTCCGTTTCTCAGATACGGCCAAGGAGGCTCAAAGTTCGAGGTCTCGTGATAACGAGACCATTGGTCTATTGTTTCGCAGCTTCGAAAGTCGGTACCAGATGTCTGATCGTCTCCGAACCGCCCAAGATCTTCCCGTCCCGCGGCAAACGTAGCTAAACCTGGAAATGCGCGGGTTTCTCGCTTGTGCTCGATTGGGGATTCAAGATCTACGGAACGACGTTTTGAAGCTCCACGGAATTTCTGCTTGTCGTTTTAGCCTGGTGGCGAACGCGAAAAGGACTGGCTAAAAGGGCTGAGGATAGAGGGCCTCAAAGGATAGGGGCAGCGAATTGGTCCAACAAAGCGATTGTGAGGATACCGGCCCAAGAAAAGCGATACTAAAAACAAGGCGAAAAAGCGGATTGACGAGAAATTTTCATCGTAGCCCAACTCGAAAGGAATGACTGCTCGCTAGAGTGGAAAAGTCGGCGCTGGGAGTTGGAGTTGCACTCGTGAGCTCAAAAGAGCGTGGAAATGGATAAGCAAGAGAAGGAGAAATGAGGAACGACAATCGCCTACATACTAGTACGCTACAGATTCACTAGTCTAGGGATATGCATTAGCATGGCTGCGGCCTGCTGGGACTTGCGGCAAGCTGGGAGCGGATGGCGCATGAGTCTAAGCGAAGCGTTACTGTATTAAGATAGGGCCCTGAATTTTTCCGCAAGCAGTACGCAAGTCTTGGCCTATTCCCCTGAAAACTGCGTAAAACTGCCCCGCAATCCGACCCATTTAGCACCTAAAGCAGGTGGGTTTTACATGCTGCCGATGTAGGCCAATGATTTTGACAGGCGCCAGGATATGGGTCGCGCTACGCTAGCCCGTTGAAACCTGCCACAGCCACAGTTCCTCAAACAACACCAAGCCTTGGCTTTGAACAGGACCTCAGCGTCGATGATAGAGATTAAATATATCTATCAGCTAGGAGGCCTTCTCTCAGTGAGAGGCAACTAGATTTCCAGATCTTGCTTGGCAAAGGACAATTATGGTAAGGTATCCCATTAAAATAACACCAAGAAAGACCCCCAAGATCTCGGCTTACACGGGCGGAAGCAGGAAGCGACGCACAAATGTGATAGTCTAATCGGCAATCCACACGAGACCCATGACAACTTTAAACTAGGCTTCAGAAATCGCTTCGGCAGAATCTAGATTTTCCTCGCGGCTTTTCTACGTAGTCCCGACTTCGGCGAATGCTGTGGTATGTTAGCACGTACCGGCGCACATGGTAAGGAATAGTATTATCACTGACTTTGTTGGCTTCGGAGAAGGCCTTTTCGTTTGTAAGTAGTTCACGCTGGTAACGGATGAAGAGTTGTGCGACTGCGTGTAGTAGCAGAGTTTCTGCAGCCTTCTGATACTATGCTAACCGAATATAACAAAAGACACATATATGTGCATACAAAATTGCTTTCCCAATTTACCGAGACTCTATATACAACCAAGTGAGTAACCCTAACCTTTGAGGTCGGTCAGCATATCGCAAACTAGCGGCGGCTGAATAGCTTCATCTATCGCATAGTCTCCGGCGCGCATCAACTCCGGCCAGTCAGATCGGGGTACCTAGCTACCAAGCCATTAACTGCATCCAAAACCTTTGCTATCGTATTTTCGTAGTCATATACCAGATCGCCTTGGACGATCCGGACGCGCTCGACGAGTTCAGGTTTGGCTAGTGGTAGGAACCGATTTATAAGGTACCGCATGTAGTGCTCAACGAATCGGACCGTAGGGGTTCGGTATGGGTAAGGTAGGTAGTTAGGAAAATATTTTTCCACGGGCTCTTTCTGCAACCACCCCTCTAGCAAATCCATTTTCGTAAATATGAAAACGAACACACTCCGAGTGAACCATCGACTGTTTACAATACTATCGACCAGCGTCAGTTGCTCCTCCATCCTGTTGACAGTTTGATCCTCAAAAAGTCCCTTGGCGTAGGCTGTCGTGTCAAGCGCAAATAGCACCACCGAAGCGTTCGGGAAGACATGAATCCATTTCTTTCTTTCGCTTCTCATCCCCCCTACATCGAAGACTCTGCATTCGCGCCCTTGGAGTAGAGATAGATCTGAAAAGCATGTCTCCGTGATGCCCGTAGTCTTCCACCTAGCCCAGAGAATGTCTTCATCAGTTGGCACATAGTCTGCTGCTGTCAACCGTTCGATTTCTTGCGCGTAGTATGCAGTACTATCATTCAGCTGATACTCATTTCTTCGCTTGTATGCGACTTGAAATCCTTCGTCAAGCCAAAGAGATGAGACAGCCTCGACAACTTCCCAACTAGGGGTTCTTTCGGTCACAGCTGGCTGCATAAAAATTGTCTGAGCGTGGTATTCCCTCCTTTCGTCGTCTAGGGTTATATGAAGGTCTTCCATAGCTTCTAGAACGACCCTGATGCTCATTACGATGTTCGACCAGATCATCTCCCTGAATGACAGCTTTTCTTCCTGAGTGTAAGTTCCTTCCAAAACTAGCTTCATTCCCTGCAATAGAGTAGATTTGCCGCTTTCCGATGTTCCGAGAATGAGGAGATGAGGCGACTTCGCCGGGGCGGTTGTAGGCGTCGCGATCTTCGGTTTTGGGGCCTTCCTCCAAGGGTTAACAAGACGAAGTATCCTTGCCTGGCCCGGAGGCTTATTAGAACTTTGTAGCTGGAAGCTACTGCTACTCGGTTGATAGAGGGAGTCAGTCTTCTGAGACTCATGTTCGGGTTTTTCTTGCACAGGCTCAGGGGCCTGGTGCTGAGACCTGTGTTCGGGTTCCTCTAGCACAGGCTCAGAGGCCTGGTTCTGCGCCCTGATAGCCTGCCGTAAATGCGACCTTCCCGCCTGTTGGTAGATTCTCGATGCAAGTATAACAGCATCGAAATCAAACATCAGACTAATACCAGCGGTGTTTTCCGAAATGAAACTTGCAGAGTCCTCATGGCCTATAACCGAGGATGAGCAGTCTTTCGCTTGTTGCAGAATAGACTTGCTTTCTTCTCGAAGCAAGAGATCTTGTTGTTCCGCAAGAGTGTTGCTATGATAGGATTAATTAACATAATGTGCAAAGTGTTTGAGACGTAGAAAGCGTAATAGTTACCACTGTACAGCTTGTAGCAACAGATTCAACGCGTTCACCTGTCGGTCGAGTAGAATCGAGAAGTCGGATGTCTCCTTCTCGCCCCAGAGAAATGCGAGTCTCTGCGTCGTGGTCATTAATTCAACGTCCGACAATCGCCGTTCGAGAGTTGTAACCAGTGGACTGAAACAGTCAAGAGCATTATCGATCTGCCAAGCCAGCTGCCGATATCTAGGGTCGCGGCCGTGCTCTGGTTTATTCCATATGGCCAGTTGGTCGAGGGCCGATTGAACCATATAGAGCTGCCCAATTATAGTAGAGACGACCAAGGGGGCATCATGATACTTATTCTTAAGCGATCTCAGACCTACTATGCATTTGATAACTACGTCGCCTAAAGAGACAGCCGTACCGACAATCTGGACAATGCTGACAGGATCCATCGGTTAGACAGCGGGCGGTGAACTTTCATGTGCAGTGAAATGTTGATGCGAACACACGAAGAGAAGTTGCAAAAGAATCAGGTCTTCCAGAATGAGTGGCAGTCAGCAAGGTTTCAAATCTGCCCCCGATTCTAAGTGCAGAAATCATGGTGGCTTAGCCCGCCTCGTACATGCTCTTCCCCTCATACCTGGCGCCCAGACTGCGATGAAAGGACGCCATTGGGAGAGCCCAACTCCTTGGTGAGGCTGATTTAATTGTGAAATATAGGAAATGCGCCTATTTATGCAAGGAAGTAAACCCGTGTCGCATGTTTTATCAATATCCACTCTGAAGTAAGGAGCGAAAATAACAAGATGACCATAATTAAGTTAGCTACGTAACGCTGTTTCTGATGTGAACTGGTTGTGGGAAATTTATCTGGGTTTCTCAACCCCTCATAGCTGAAAAGGTGGCCATGTTGATCAGCTATGGTTGAACATCACTATGCATTTTTGAACCCGAGCTTTTGAGAAATGTATTCTTAAAGAATGTTTTGCAGCGTCGATAACCAGAGTGTGATATTTTTTTTACTTGGGAAGCGTATCTGATCTTCTTTACTACCTCTCGGTTAGGTAGCCAGATATTGTAAAATGAACATTCTGCCCTATGTGAGCGATATCGTTTGATCTTGAACTGACTCTTCCTTGGCCCCGTGTTAACAAGCCTAGCATCGCTCAGGGTCTAAAGTACTTCATCACGCGAGCCCTCCGCAATCCTCATCCCAGCCTTCTCAATTACCTAGGTACTTTAGAGTCTTCGAAGATAGCCACCAACGGCTGTGACTTGGTAAGCGTTAGAACAAAGTTTCAATCCTAGCCCTCGTGTGATATACTATGACAGTACGAGTACAGAATATGCTTATACATTTGCGGACGATACCCGCTGCTTTTGCTTGTGTTAATATCGCCGGCATGGTGCTCCTGACGAGCTGGCTCGTGGTTGGGAGATCGTCTTTGAATGCATCATCTTAGGTTGAACACCAGAGCATCAGTCCTTCGTGGCTTATGACTAAATTATAGGGGCCTCATTCCATCATCCCGTGCTGTTGATTAGGAATACGCCCGCCTTCATAGGATTCTATACTTACTATGACCCATAGGGCGCACCCCTTAATCAGTTGTACTTCTGAAGCCACTACTCGAAGAGCCTCCTGTGCCGATTCAGCTTAACGAACCATCTAGGACTATCAATCAAGATAACATTACGAGTACAGATGAATGATCGATTCCGATAGTATACCACTCGTTGAGACTACGCTCTTACAAATTCACGTCGTATCTGAAGGTGGCGAAGTCCTGGCTCTACAGTCCTCTATCTGCTGTTGAAGTTGCCTTGCTGCGCTTCCCCCTTTTGTAACGAAGTGAGAATGACCAAGTGAAACTGCCACGAGTCATCTTCCTAGGCATTTAGGATCCACAAGCAAGCAAGAGATGCATGTTGCATAGCACGACTACTTCATCACTATGCCATATAATCTCGACCAACGGCTGCAGCCTCATGCATGCATATGTGGTTCAACGCTCGACCAACATGCATTTTATTTGGGGCTCATCGCTGTTCTACTCCCCCCCTTCCCGCAGATGTGGTACGGAATCGAGGGTAAACGGTGTTCTATAACTTCCTTAATCTTTGCTAATCCATGGTCCTATCGGCATAGCTCATGTTTATCTCAAGGTGTACAGTTGTTCAGCTACAAGTCGCACCCGCTCTATCGATCGAATAATCACTCTATAACATTTCATTATTTCGTTGCACCCGATGATGATGCTATCTCTAGGATTCCAGAGTAACACCTACATACCTTGGCTGACCATTCTCTCCCTCTTCGCCTCCTTCCTGGTTCGTATTCGCCAAGTCTACATTTGAAAAGAAGCACATATAGCAACAATAGTGAATGACTGACACGTAAGTTAGCAACTAGGTCCTTTCAAATATCCTCTACAACATCTTCTTCCACCCTCTAGCTCACATCCCAGGTCCCTTCTGGGCGCGCGCAACCGGTTTCCCATCATGGTACCACGCCATAACCGGCAACCGGCACATCTGGCTCCTGAAGCAATTCGAGCTCTACGGCCCCAGGGTGCGTCCGGAGCCGAACACGGTGCTATTCAGGGACGCAGAGGCGTACAGAGGCATCTACAGCATGAAGTCCAACGTGCGACGCAGCCCCTTCTACACAGCACTGAAGCGCAACAAGCACGAAGCCACCGTGCTCACGAGCGTCGACGTCGCGGAGCACGCGCGGAAGCGCAAGACGATCAACCTCTGCTTCACCGAGAAATCCCTGGCCGCGGCGTGCGATTTCATAGTTAGGCATGTGGATCGTTGGCACCGGCTTTTCGAAGAGGAGATAGACAGTGATGACTGGTCCGCTCCCGTGGACTTCACGGAGAAAGTGGATGCGCTTGTCTTCGATATCATGGGAGATCTTTGCTTTGGGAGGTCCTTCGACGTCAAGGAACCGGGGGGGAACCCGCTGAAAGCAGTTCCTCATTGCATCGCCGAATATATGTTGTTCTACTACGCGGTAAGTTAGAGTCCTCTGTGTATCCCTAGGCAAGACCCAACTTTAGTGGTGTTTGATGTGAAACCAGACTAGGGTTTCTCTACCAGAGAATTCCAGGACAATAAGCCTTTATATGACACGTCCCATGCCTCTTGTGACGCTGATGTTGACAGTGCTGCCGCTCCCCCTTTCTCGGCGTCCTTAACTGGTTGAAACCCCGCGGACTGGATCGACTATTCGAGATTATTGTACCGCCTACTATCAAGCAGTACAACAAATTTGTATACGATAGCATTACGCGCCGAATAGCGCAACAAAAGGAGCAAGCGGGAAAGCCACTAGAAGAAAGACGACGGGACATATTCTATTTCCTGTGCGAAGCTCGCGATCCAGAGACGAATCAGCCAGCCTACAACGAGCATACTTTACGAGCAGAGGCTAACTTGCTTATAATCGCCGGGTCAGACACCACATCTATTAGTCTGTCGGGTATATTCTTCTACCTCTCGCGCGATCCGGAACGATGCGAGAAACTCGCCGACGAGATTCTTAAGGCATTTGAGTCGGTAGATGAAATTGTGTACGGCGCGAAACTTCTAGCCTGTACATATCTGAAGGCCTGTATCGATGAGGGCATGCGTCTGACTCCCACGGGCCCTTGCGAACTCCCGCGGGAAGTGCTCTCCGGAGGACTCCTCGTCAAGGGAGAATACTACCCCGAAGGTACGATTGTTGGAACTGTTCCATGGGCCGACTCGCTCAACCAAGAGGTATATCGCGACGCCGGAGTGTTCCGGCCGGAACGTTGGGTCGGTGATGATGCGAACAGCAAAGCAGAAGTTACACGCTTAATATCCAATTTCCACCCGTTCTCTTCCGGGCCTCGGAACTGCGTTAGCAAAAATGTGGCAATGGCCGAGATGATGATCACAGTGGCCCGAACACTCTACCGTTTCCATGTCAGGAGAGCGCCTGGGTCCACGCTGGGTTGTGGCCGCCCTGGGCTCGGATGGGGCAGGACGGATGAGAACCAGTTTCAGTTGGTAGACGCATATATATCCCTCCGGCAAGGTCCAGAAGTGCAGTTCAGGAAGAGGATTATCAAGATTGGCGCTTACACCAAGGACTCTTTGCGCTGTGATTGCCCCTAAGTGGTATTGAATCTTGTCCTTGGACAACTGATGGGGGTGTCGTCTATCAATCAATTATCTGGGCCCTGCCGCGCAGGACAGTCTGCCGAGAGAAGAAACCTCCGTTACATTCTAACACATAGGATGAATCGAAGACAGAAGATATGTTCGTAGCTCGGAAGTCCCTTGAATGTTCCTGATTAGCTCGTATCCCTCATGTTCTGCTATTTACTTAAGCACTATGACTGTGACTACATCCAACAGCAGGATGCGAACTGCGTTGATTGGGCAATGGTGGCTGTTGGTGGCTTTCCGCTGCAGGATAGAGGGCTATCACCAACTGCCCGCGTGCACACAGACGATTGCTTTTTAGCTTATCGTTGAATTTCAAAAGAGCGGTGAAGGAAGAACAGCGTGGCGACATAGAGTGCGAATTTTCCTAAATATAGCTGGCTTCAGAATTAGAGATTTGTTAGCTGGAACTGATCGGAAAGGGATGGCACGAACGCATGCTCATCAGTGTGAGGAACCAACACGGAGACAATACCTAGTCACTTAACAGACCACTACGACCAACAAAGTGGCACACTAGAACAGCTTCTTAGGAATTCGCTTATACTCAGGTAAGTGGCAGGCGAAGCGTGCCCCTGGACTTACAGCGGCATGGAGTCAACTCAAATACAATCCCCAATAGACTTTACCATCTATAGACGCATATAAATCCCATGCGTTTTTGATACCCCATTATGATAAGTAGATCAGAGCGTAGACTTTTCCTGTCCACCACGGAACTTCCTCTCCGTCTCCAGGACCAAGATGAGCTGGTGAGCAGTGCAAACGAGCTCCATGTTCTCATCACAGATAGTAACATCGACATTCATCCTGCCACCCTGCAGGAAGTTGGCAGCGGTCCGCGTAAAGACGAAGCGCGGCCCGCCCTCTTTGGGAATCTTCTTGGTGAATTCGATATCCAGAGTCACAGTGCTATTGAACGTCGATGACTTCAAGGCTTCGGCCGCCGTGTTCTCTATCACGGCGGGGACGCCCGGGTTCTCTTCGGCCCATTCCTTTGCTTTGTGGAAGATGGTGTGGACGTCGTATAAGCCGCCGTTGCGCTGGAGCGTGTCGGACATGGACTAGAATGGTGGCTGGGGTCAGTAATTTCTTTTTAATCTCTACCAAGGTCTCGAGTACCGTGTAATGAGCACTAGCAGTCGCATTGATACTTCGAAAGGGGCTGGAATGGGAAGGGATTGGGGTTTGATGTAATGCAATAAAGTGCAAGGCACTTACGGGAACTATATCCGTCATCATAGCTACATACGTAGCATCAATTCTCTCATTCTCGACACAATTCCACGCATCGCAGATCCCCTCGTGACGAAAGCCATCCCGCGGATTGAGTGCCAAGATCCTGCGAGTGAAAGGTATGATCTCGCCCGAGACCTGGAAGGGGATCCAATTTTGCTCCGGCTTTTGAGCTAGCACACGCTCAAAATCAGGCACGGGTCCAGGAGGCGGATAGAGGATTCTGGTCACGGGAACGGGAACAGTAGGGCCCAGGACTCTATCGAAGTTCGTCGCCGTAGCGAGGGCGATGACTTTAACCTGCCCTTCTTGTGCCAGCTGGAGCTGGATTGTGCTCGTAGCGGCGCCTGTCCTTAAGGTAGTGATAGTGATAGTGCTTTCCTGTCGCATACAAGGACGGAGAAATTCAAAGTGTAGACTGGCGATGTCGGACTGGTTTCTGGCGTTGAGGACGGGATCAGTTATAAGATGCGTCTCGGCTGCGTGATGAATCATAGCCGCGACGCATCCGCCGTGAAGTACTATAAATCAACCATGAGACGCCATGAAGCCGTGAGAAATAACGAGAGAGATGCCATACCAGCGCCAACCGTCCAGTCGACATGCCATGCAGCAGTGTAAGTGCCTGAAGAAGGGTTGCGAAGACCTATCTGATCTTTTATGGTGGTCGCCATGAGTCTTGCTATGTCCCTCCTATGGATTCTTACAAAATATTACAAAATACAGAAGTATAATACGAAATCTTCAATATGAGTATGATAATATGAGAGAGAAGAGAAGGACAGCCGTCTAGACTTGAGGACGGGAATACATCTTTGCTGGAATAGACCCCTGTGTTATTATGTAACTACTATTGGGCCGTATATGTGCGGTCGGTATCGTAGGTCATAAGCATTTAGTGAGACATGTTGGTCTACCTGGTTTCGCCCTCGGGCCTAATATTAGACCTTGAGTTCTACAATGACTTCCAAATTTGTTTACTAGCGATGTATACCAACATATACGCCAAATACTATTACAGTTCCCATAACAACGCTCCAGGTAGGTATAGAATGCCCGTATACGCCGCCAAACGCCTTCATAAATGCATGGTGTAGTTGTAGCAGTTACTCATGAGGGACCAACTCTCTGGCGATTAATTTGTCCCTTTCCTCTTGGCTCCTACTGCTTCCAACAACCGTTTGACCATCTAGATCTGGGTCGTACTCTTCACGGCCATTCTTACTGCTCCCCCGTCGTGTGTCTTTGAAACTTTCCGACCTCGACATCCGCACGCTATCGCTGCTTTCGTTGCTGACAGAGTCATCGTCGCTCTCGTCCCCGAATCCATCATCGAAGGGGTCACTGTCGTCGGCCTCCTGTTGGGGTAACCTTTCGTGGCCCGTTTCCTTCAGCTTGATGAAGCTATCGATGATGTAGTACTGAAGGGCGTTCATGATGAGAGGGAATAGCATCATGACGAAGAAAATCTGCAGCCGCTCATTACCCTCGGTCCACTTTAGTGCCCAGTCACCGACGCGTGATATCCATGGTAATATCAGGAATATCAGCAATACACATATTTTCATGCCGAATAAACCGCAGAAATAGATGACGGACTGCTTCAACCACCACCAAACGCTTGGCGGGTTGCCGTAGTTGCCGGACTGTATTGATTCGCGAGGCTTGCCCAAGGGCGTGTATGCAACAAGGGTAGTTATCACGCGCAGAAGAACTATCAGGATGGGAATACCAATGGTGGTCTGCAGGTACAGTGAGCTTAAATTAGCCTCAATGATGTCATAGCCGCAAGGACACATAACCAGAAGAACTTACATCAATAGCCAGGTTCAGCAAGTAGAACGAACAAGGGTTAGGAACATAAGGGGCATCTGCCCTTCGCAACAGTCTCGCGGCCGTCTGCACGCCCGATGGCTCCAGCGAAATAGAAAACCGACCGCTCGTGAGCATCGACATGAATATGTTGGCGACGTGCACCAGCACGGAGCCAACGACTTGCTTCGACACGTCGAAGAACCAGATCTTGAGCGGGCGCTGCGGTCGCTCGCGCCACCGCTTGTAGACGAGTGAGAGAAGCGCCAGGCCACCCAGCCCCAGTTGGACGAGGAGCGCGAAAGGTCCGAGTAGACTACATTCGCCTTCACCGCCTCCTCCTCCTCCATCATCGTATGCCGCTACGGACGTCGCTGAGGCTGCTATCGCAGATGAAGTAGTTGTTATCAAGGCGGTCATATCTGATAATGACGACGGCAGGAGATCAACGCTGCTGGTTGCGGCCGATGTCGCCACCGCTGAAACATCGGCTGTGAACTGTATAGGCATTTGTAGAAACTCGTGAGGCTCAGATAGAATAGGTGAGTCCCTAGCCTAGTGACGCATCGAAGTCGAGGTGGGAGACGCGAGAGAGACGGTGGGCTGGTGACGAAAGTCGATGTGGGCGGACGATCGACACTCGGTTTCGGTACTGGTAGGTGGACGGATGAGGGAGGCGGCGCTCTAGAACGTCGCTGGTGGTGGTACTTGGTCCCTCTTCTCGGCACGGGCGACCGAATATGCCAAGCCTAGGAAATTCGTCGATGATAAAAAGGGGTAGCTGGCTCAAAGGAGGCTAGTCGAGTGAGTTGTACATTGTCTATTGAACAAAAAAGAAAAGGTTGGCGAAAAGGATTCTAGGGATAAAGTCGCAATGTTGAAGGTCGCGAAGCCAGGAGTCATCCTCACAAACCGCAGCTTTGGTAGCCTCCCTCCTCCCTAGGCAGACAGTAGACTCCTGTACCGACCTAAGTTAGTGCCTTAGGTACTGAGTAGATAGCCCCAGGTCCGCCCAGGCTTTCTCATGATTGGCTCCACTCCTATTGCAGCTAGTGGATTACTGTATGTACATAGTGGGCCGCTGTCATTGGTCTATTTTTGGATACATCTACTCACCGGACTTGGGGACTACATTTGATTATCAAGACATGAAACTTCAAGTTGAACAGGATGAGCTGTTATGTTGGCCAGTTTACGTGAGAGTAGTCTCCGCCAGGCAGATTTTCAGATACTGGGCCCATTCAAAATGAACCCGCCGAGAAAGAGGTGCCTTGTTCATGAAGGGAAGTATCAAACGTAATGTCTATGTAGGCCATGTCAATTGAGTTTGATTTTACGAGTGTTTAGGCCCGAGGGGCTCAATGCATTGTTCGGAATTGCCTGTATGACGTAGACGTGCTGTTAAAACAGGAGGCATATTTTCATTCTGATACCCAGTTGACCATCTCTGTCCATGAAATTAGAATCACGGATTTCCAAGCATCGAGCGCGTGACGCCCTAGCCATCCCTTAATACAATAGTTAGGTACAAACGTTAATTCTCCCCACAGAGCGGCGAATGCTCAGACAGGGGATGCAGCCAGGACGGAATATGTACGTCCCTTCGAGATACTGCCGTAATGAGATGCAAGCACCGATCCATAATCATGTGGTGCAGTTTGCCGACTCAAGAGACACAGATCTTGTTCGGCCTCTGAGGAAGGAATCCACGCACAAACGTCAGTGCGACTTGACGTGCGTGGCGAGCAACCTCATCCGGCTTGCTCTTCTTTTTGTTCATCACCGGAATCGGGCTTTTCTTGATCGACGACGACGCCGATGTGGTGGAGCTAGAGGTGGAAGGAGGAGAAGACGGGACTGCAGACATTGCGCTAGCACGGGTCTGGAGCCTATCCGCAGGCCCGTCTAATCGTCAATCGATACCGTATTGCTTCTTGAGCTGACCTAAACTCTCCTGGCGCGCCTGCACGTCGTCTTTCGATTCCTTCATCTTGAGGGTCTTCTCTGGTTGGTGCCATAGCACTGCAAGTGTGGTTAGCTCGTGTGCGAGGTGACAACGTCATCCAGCGGTGCAACGTACCAACGAGGTATCTGTTCTGGAAGTTGAAGCCGTTTAACTTCTCGAGTGCGTTCTTCGCATCCATTGCATTCCAGAAGACGACATAGGCGGTTCCCTTTGTATCGACCGAGATTCCCTTGCGGATTTGACTTCACAATCGTTAGTAACTTGATGCGGGACTACAGGGAACGTATAGCACGTGATAGTAGTCGTACCGGATGATGCCCGTCTCGTCAGGGTCGAAGAGCTTGAAGAGGTCGCCGTCTGTAACTTCGTAGCTGCACAAAAGAGATATGAATATCAGTATATGACTGGGCTGTAATGGAAGCGAGCGCATTTTGCGCAGCTTCGTGGAATTGGGCGGTCACTAACTTGAGGTTCTTGATAAATAAGACTCTGCGTTACAGCACGTTAGCACAACGGCACCATGGGGGTGGTGATAGATAACAGGTGGTCGGGCGGGAACGCAACTCACGGCAACTGCTCGGGGGCAAGTTTTCCGGCGCGACTCATATCTTGATGGCGGTATAGAATGCTGAACGATATAAAGACAGGTCCGGGTAATCGCACGATACTGGCTGTGCTCGAGCAGGAGGGGGTGTTCGGTTGAGATCGGGGTAGAAGCCGATGCACGAGACGTGGTTCGAAGGTAGCAGTATGGAAGTTTAGTTTGGAGAAGTGATTGATTGAGCCTTGAATGCTAGGGTAGGCGGATGCCAGGCAGGTAGGGATGGATGGACTGCTCCCAGGCCACTCCCAAGCCAACCAACCAACCCGCCCATCACACGGACCGATCGGGGGCGGGGTATCCACTTTCTTTGATCCCGTGGACCACGTGATAAGATAATGTAGGCAGATAGACAGTTAGATACAGTAACACATGTACTTCTGCTTAGCAGCCAGCATCCGCAAGTCGAGAGTACCTTCGATGCGAGCATCTAACCTACCTATATTGGGTATGCAGAGGTGACTTTGCAACCTATCACGCCATCTCCCTTATTCTGGTTGAAGTCATACTTGAGTTAGGATGATACATTTTCGCTATCGACCACCTTCAAAACAGCTACAAGTAAGATATGGTGTTCCCTCACTGATGGTCAATATCAACTTCGTTCCTCCCTTAGTACAGACGTGTCATAGTATTGTTGCTGAGGTAGACATACAACGAAACGATCTCTACGCAACTAGATGCATATTTTGAATACCGAGTCAAAATATCGTTCCCTCTCAATGGTATATTGTTTCCATTGCAGTAATGGTAAAGTCTGTAGGTATGGTTTACCACGTGTTCCTCAAACATTGCCAAGAGGCGTCTGCCAACATCCGCCAAGACCGATAATGAAGTCAGGTATAGGTATCTAAGGCACCTAATCCAGTTTTGTATAGGAATCTATTGTCGGATTCTCAAAAGGTCTACCTACATTGAGTTGGTACACAGAGGCAGTTACCTAAATCAAGCACTACAACACTGAACAATGCGCTGGCATGTCTATCACACATCTACCTAGGCGTTGTAAGAGTACCTAGGTAGGTAAGATTAGCGGGCAGGTCGCAAGGTCTACAGGGACCTCCGGGGGGGTGCTAGCACAACACTTGAGTTAGCATTACCTGGGTAGGTATCCCAACTAAACAACCCATAACAGCTGCACAGCTCAGAAACCCATGTTTTGTATTTACAACCTCCGAGACAAGTTCCAGGTTCCAACAACTACCATCCACTCATGGCTTCTACCCACCGGTTATAATACAGAGGTTTCGGGTTTTAGCCTCCCTTGGCTCTGATCTTTCCGGCCCTAGCTAAGCTGACAGCCTACCTAAATACTGTCCACCCCTTGGTTTCGTCCATGGCCAACATCATCACTCTCCTCCTCCTGTGACTTCACCTGTATCGAACACCCTTTTTCGAAATCGCACCGGAAGACGAATACTCATGCCCTCTGCAACGCAATCCGTGTTCTCGATGGTGTCGCCGTCGGCGCGAAAAAGGAGGCGGGGGGAGGATGGGGAGGTACAGATGTCATTGTATGATACCTCTCAGAATACCCTCACGCTTGTGATGTCGAATCTGTCCAGTCGGCTGACCTTACGTCCTAATGCCAGGAGTTCTACGCTCGAAACGTCTCAGAACCTATTATCTGCCACCACCACCACCCACAATAATGAACGATTAATTGTGCCTTCGAATCGGGGCTCTGCCTCGCTCTTCAGTGTCCCTCGAAAGGCCATTCCTTTGCCCGTCAGCAAGAAATTCCGACTTCTCGAAGAAAACAGCCGCGAGACGAACAACCACAATTTTCACCACAACAGCATTCTACCCTCTACCGTCTCACACTCGCAGCCATCCCACTTCTCTCACGCCCATCCCGACCTAACCACGACCGCCTCCGCATCACCCCCTCACACTCGACCCGCTTCCACCAGAGCAAACTCCTCTGCACTTCTCAGTCCATGCCACATATGCCATCGAAAACCCACAAAGAAATCAGACCTCGACTCCTTTGCCGATTGTACGGGCTGTGGCGAGCGAACATGCTTCGTCTGCATACGGGCCTGTCAAGGCTGGCTGCCGGTATCGGAAGGTGACGATGCCACCCACACACTGACCGAAGAGGAAGATCTATCGGCGTCGTTCACCATGCGAGACATAGACGACGACGAGAGTGGCCATAATCGTGCTGAAAAGTTCACCGATGTACCAAAACCAGAACAGAGACAGAAGAAAGGCGAGGGAGGCGACTACGGGGAAGGAGGCTGGAGTGGCGGTGGCCACCGTGAAGTCATCTGCAGCCGCTGCTGTGTCGAGAGAGGGGGTGAAGGCGACGTGGTTTGTTTGGGATGCTTGGCTGGGATGAGGGGAGCGTAGGATATCCCCATGAGCTGAGCGAAACGAGTTGACGACCGGAAGGAAGCTGAGCCTTAATTCTAATTGAAGGACAAAATATGGACGAGGAAGACTTATGCTATCTTGGGGGGCGGACGGGCCTGAAAAATAATTCTGGGGGCTGTGACAGAAGTCATGAGACATTACCAACGATATTACTGGCGTACTGCGGACGAGGCCTCTCGCCCGCCATCTTACTACTATCACATGGAGCTTTCAAGGGAGGGTCATAGGCATCTTCATTATTCCAGCATAGCCGGCGCGAATAATGTCACGTATGGCGTGTGCATAGCTTGTGGATTTACTGGTCTCGTGAGAGTCGAGAAACGATATATAGTATTGCTCGGAGAGGCGCATATACCGCCGCGAGCACTATGTATATGAAGAAGAGGAAGGGCCCGCTTACACGGGTACGGCCTAATCATAATAATTCCGCAAAAAGGAGTTCAACGATACGTTTTGCTCGACTTTACTCACTTTCACATGCGATTGCTTTGATATGTAAATCGTAGTGCCTGCACAAGCGCAACAGAAAGCAGATAGTAGTTAGTATCTGACGACCAAGGAATCAACTATATTTCAGAATGCGTAGCATATACGAAGTTCTTGATTCATTATCTATTTGCCAGTGCTAACATGCCATCTCTAAGAAGGAAGCCCCAGCCCAGCTCCGTGATTCGCCCGTACTCATACATCCAAACCAGGACCGACCTTGAAAGCATACATGGCGGCGTCTTTAATTGTACTGCATGTAAGTGGCGGTTGAGTTGAACTTCAGGTTGCCCTTGATGACCTTGTCGACAGCGCTTAGGAAGTCTTTCTCAGAAGCCACCTTTCTCCTGGCGCGGATGGCGAACATGCCCGCCTCGGTACATACACTTCGCAGCTCAGCACCCGTGGCATTGGGACAGAGACGCGAGATCAGCTCCCATCGGATATCTCGCTCCACCGACATACTCTTTGCGTGGATGCGGAGAATGTTTGCCCTTCCCTCGAGGTCGGGGA
This sequence comes from Xylaria sp. FL0933, assembly GCA_022578765.1. Taxonomy (NCBI): domain Eukaryota; kingdom Fungi; phylum Ascomycota; class Sordariomycetes; order Xylariales; family Xylariaceae; genus Xylaria; species Xylaria sp. FL0933. The sequence continues at coordinate 430,606 of MU389740.1, forward strand.
GGGAGAACTCGATCTTTCGATCGATACGACCCGGTCGCATCAGGGCCGGGTCTAGTGTGGACGGTCTGTTGGTGGCAAACATAACCTTGATATTTCCTCGCGCATCAAAACCATCCAGTTGCGTGATAAGTTCCAGCATGGTTCTCTGAACTTCGTTGTCTCCACCAGCACCGTCGTCAAACCGAGCACCACCAACGGCATCGATCTCGTCGAAGAAGATGATGCACGCCTTCTTTGTCCTCGCCATCTCGAAGAGCTCTCGAACCATTCTGGCACCCTCACCCACGTACTTCTGGACCAGCTCACTGCCGATGACCCGAATAAATGTGGCATCCGTTCGGTTCGCAACAGCTCGGGCGCACAATGTTTTACCGGTACCGGGGGGGCCGTATAGCAGAGCACCTTTCGGAGGGTCGATACCTAGGTTCACGAACCTCTCAGGCGACAGCAGGGGCATCTCGACGACCTCTCTTAACTTCTCCACCTGTTCCTTGCAACCACCTACATCACCGTACGTAACATCGGGCTTCTCTTCGACCGTCATCATGGTAACGCTCGCGTCGATCTTCGGCGGTAAGGGGAGCAGGATCTGGTATTTGTTGCGGTCGACGCCAACACGCATACCTTCCTCGATATCGGTAGGCGAGACACGCTCGCCCAGCTGAACGACGAACTTGGCTATTTGTTTGACGTTGATGACATATTTGCTCTTCGACTCGTCCTTCTCATCCGCAATGATCTTGGTGCACCGTGCTACCTGTAAGGGTTGCTCCTCAGACATGCGTTGCCGGTCAGCGGCGACATCCCATAGATGTGGCGGGGCGAGCCCTGTGTCGGATTCTTTGACGCCAATCTTCTCATCCACGCTTTGTTGCTTCTCCTTGATCTGTTGCTCCAGCTTCTTGAGGGCGGTTCCGTATGGTGCGGCGCCGTAAGTCTTGAGGACTTGGATGTCTCTGTCCTCGGGTTAGCGACTGACAGATCGAGATGCGAGTGGAAACAACGGCAGTGCGTACTCGTCGGACAGCGGCTGGATTTTCTTTTCTTCTATTTCATCATCTGCAAAGTTCTTCTTGTATTTCTCCCAGTTCGACCCCGTAGCAGAAGGCTGGATATCATGTTAAACCGAGCGCCATACCAAGTACTGGGGAGTGAGACGTAGACGTACCATTGTGGTGCTTGTACCAGCTAGGACTGGTTGAACAGGTTAGGGGAGTATGTTAAAAAAGACGCGAAACAAAGAAATGTGTATGGTAATTAATTATGACGGCAGTATCACGCGGGAGTTAGTGCGGTAAAGTTGGTGAGAGAGTAGAAGAAGGTGATAATGACGATGGAATGGGTAGGCGAACGCTGGAAGAGACGTAGATGGTTTACCTAATCTAGATTGCTTGGGTTGGTTGCATAAGCTCTCTATTGCCTGGAGGTCTTGCCTGGAGCTGACTTGGTGATGCACTAGGCTAAATCTGGACTAGCTAATCGGCAGCCTCGCAGCTACCCCCCAGAACAGATTATTTCGGATTAAAGAGTGATAAGAAATTCCACGACAGCCTACAGCGGGGCATACAACAACCCGAGTCTCTATCGAGCTACCTAATCTACCTTCAAAAAGGCATCCCTACCCACCAAGCTTCTACTTGATCAACACGTCGGTAACGAAACGACAAGACCAGGAGACGGCAAGAACATTACCAACTAGTTCGATACGATCACACATCCATTTCATTCAACATGGCTACCGCAGCAGCTCCATCAAGCGGCGGCGGTGGTGGCGTCTTTCGCGTATGTCGCCCACATGTGCTTCTGACGCCCTGCAGAAGTGATTTACACCTGTAGCTAACACTATAAAAGGACAGAGAGAAGCCCGTGGCTGTTCGTTCATCCAACATTGTGGCTGCTAGAGGTATTGCTGTTCTCCTTCGGAGCTTCTACAAGTCCACCACCGCTAAGTCGATAGTACAGCTGTTGCCGACGCCATAAGAACCTCCCTAGGCCCTCGAGGAATGGACAAGATGATTCGAAGCGGCAAGGGCGAGACCATTATCACGAACGACGGCCACACCATGTTGAAGAGCATGTCTGTCATGCACCCGACCGCCAAGATGCTGGTCAATCTTTCGTCTGCTCAAGATGTCGAAGCCGGTGATGGAACAACCTCCGTTGTGGTTATATGTGGCGCCTTGCTTGGTGCTGCAGACCGCTTGCTCTCTAAAGGCATCCACCCCTCAGTCATATCCGAGTCCTTCCAACGAGCCGCGGCGGCCGCAGTCCAGATCCTGCACGACATGTCACAACCCGTTTCTCTATCAGATAGCGCCACCCTTCTCCAGGCAGCCAATACTTCGCTGTCATCTAAGATCGTCTCACAATACTCAGGTTTACTGGGTTCCATGGCTGTGAACGCCGTTACGAAAACGATAGATGTCAAAACGGCTGACAACGTCGACCTAAAAAACATCAGAATCATCAAGAAAGTAGGAGGCACGATAGAAGACAGTGAACTAGTGAACGGGCTAGTTCTCACACAACCCGTCATCAAGGCAGCGAGTGGGCCGGTAAGGATGGAGAAGGCAAAGATCGGTTTGATTCAGTTCCAGTTGAGCCCTCCGAAGCCAGACGTGAGTATCACTCCAGTTTCTACCACAAAAGCACGATTTGCTAATCCTTACTAGATGGAAAATACCATCTCGGTCAACGATTACCGCCAAATGGATAAGATCGTTAAGGAAGAGCGACTATACCTCCTAGAATTGGTAAAAAAGATCAAGAAGGCGAAGTGCAATGTGCTCCTCATTCAAAAGTCAATTCTTCGCGACGCTGTCAATGATCTTTCCTTGCACTTCCTTGCCAAGCTCAACATCCTTGCCGTCAAGGATATTGAACGAGATGAGGTTGAGTTCATCTGCAAGTCTACTGGCTGCAAGCCCATTGCAGACATCGACTCCTTTACCGAGGACAAGCTTGGATCCGCCGATTTGGTCGAGGAGGTTCAGTCCAACGGAGCCCGGATGGTTAAGGTCACAGGCACTAAGACGACCGGTAAGACTGTGTCTGTCGTATGCCGGGGCGCAAACAGCCTGATCCTCGATGAGGCTGAGCGTTCACTTCACGACGCCCTCTGTGTCATCCGCTGTCTCGTCAAGAAGAAGGCTCTCATCGCAGGTGGTGGTGCCCCTGAGATCGAGATAGCAGCTCAGCTTTCTAAGCAGGCACGTTCCCTGACAGGAACAGAAGCCATTTGCTGGAAGGCGTTTGCTGACGCACTGGAGATCATACCAACCACGCTGGCCGAGAACGCCGGGTTAAACAGCATCAAAGTTGTCACAGATCTCCGGCATAGACACGAGATGGGCGAGAAGAATGCTGGTGTAAGCATCAGGAGTGGTGGTGTCAACACGAACATCGCCAAAGAAAACGTGCTACAACCGCTTTTAGTGAGCACCAGCGCCATAGAACTAGCGGCCGAGACCGTTAAGATGATACTCAGAATCGACGATATCGCATTGACGCGGTAATGTGGGAAGAAGCTGGAGATAAGCCAAAAGGAATGTAACATAAGAGACACATAATCACTCATGATGAAAATGTCTATAGATTCCCCAACTGCCATGAATGAATATAGCATTCACATGGAATAACCATACGATTGATGATATACATATGGATGATTACATTTGCCATCCAAGGTGGCATGCCAACAAAAGCAGAAGGCAGAAGCAAACACTAAAAGTTGCTACAACGCCTGTTAATGCAGTAATCCCGGAGTCGTCCTGTCTACATATTCCGTCTTTGGCCGTTCCCAGGATAAGTCCCCCGCGCGGAGCGGGGCCTATTGAGGGGCTACTTTTGCGAATGGCGTCAGTCGTTTAAGCTGTCTAGAAAAGGAGGGGCCGCAGGTGTGCGGCTATTTAATTCCACGGCGCTGATTAATTCGATAACTCGGAGCTAACGTCATGCTCGAATGTCGGTAATTAGAGTGTATGCTTGCAGTTTTAATTGAAAAGGACAGTAAGAATTTCTAGCAACTGAGAGCGCAGATATTCCATATACCTACATATAGGTAGGTATATAAGACTTTCGTCATCTTTACGAGCTTCATATTCAAGCTTGCGACTTTCGTTCCATGTCCTTTCGGGTCGCATCACAACCCGCACTCATAGCGTCTCGTCGGGTATCTGCTATTGCGTCTCAGCTCTCATCCTCTCACTCACCTCTGAACTACAGACCGGCAATTGTCACCAGGGGAAACCCTTCTATCAGTATCAGTCGAGCTTTCACACAGCAGCAGCAGCAAAAAATGGCGCAGATTCCTAAAACTATGAAAGCGGTATACATCAGCAAGACGGGCGGCACCGAGGTCCTGGAACACAAGACCGACGTCCCCGTCCCCGTGCCGACCGACGGCGAGGTCCTCGTCAAGAACGACTTCGTCGGCGTCAACTTCATAGACACCTACTTCCGCACGGGGCTGTACAAGGCGCCGCAGTTCCCCTACATCCTCGGCCGCGAGGGCGAAGGGACCGTCGTCGCCGTCGGCCCGGGCGACGTCCTGGGTCTGCAACCCGGCGACCGCGTCGCGTGGATGGGCGAGGGCGCGTACGCGGAATTCAGCACGACGCCCGCGTCCCGCGCCATCAAGGTCCCCGCATTGTTCAAACCGGGCGTCGCAGCGGCGGCGCTGCTGCAGGGGTTGACGGCGCTGACGCTCGTGCGCGAGGCGCACGCCGTCAAGAAGGGCGACTGGGTCCTCGTGCACGCCGCTGCCGGCGGCACGGGGCTCTTACTATGCCAGCTGCTGCGCGCCATCGGGGCCAACACGATCGGCACCGTCTCGACGCCCGAGAAGGCCGCGCTCGCGGAGAAGAACGGCGCCGCGCACGTCATCAACTACAGCCACGAGGACGTCAAGGCGAAGGTGCTCGAGCTCACGGGCGGCAACGGGTGCGTGGCCATCTTCGACGGGGTGGGCAAGGATACCTTCGACCTCAGCCTCGAGTGCGTCGCGCGCAAGGGCAGTATGATCTCCTTCGGCAATGCCTCGGGGGCCGTCCCGCCTTTTACTATTGCCCGGTTGGCGGGGAAGAACGTGCGCTTGATGCGGCCTACGCTGTTCAATTATATTGTTACGAGGGAGGAATTCGCGGGCTATGCCGAGGAGCTCTTTGGTTTCATTGAGAAGGATGGTTTTGAGGTCCGCGTGCACGAGGTCTATCCTCTCAGTGAGGTCAAGCGTGCCCATGAAGATCTGGAGGGTAGGAAGTCAACGGGCAAGCTGCTGATTGATCCTGGGAAATAGAAGAGGTCGGATAGCCTGTCAGGTAGCTTGTTCGAGGCGTTGCTCGCAAGGGATATTATTTCTTGGGTTATAACAAAGCTATGATTCAAGAATTCAAAAAGAAAAAAAAATCTTGAGATCAGGCGTCGTGGTTGTCTGGGTGTGTTCTCTGTTCCACCACGTCCATCTGTGTGTTGGGAACACTAAGGGGTATAAGGGGCAAACTGCGTACAATCTGTTCATTAGCAAGCAATATAGAAGCACATCCTCTTCTGTTCATTGTATGCTATTAATCGACATCTGTCCGCCTCGTCGAAATAAACATTCACTTCTTCACATGTATTTGTTTTTGTTTTGTCTTATTCAAGATTCGTGATATTAGCGACCATTTTGTACACAGCGAGGCAAACCCGATTTCCTACCTGCCTAAAAGCTTGTCCTTCCCATAACAGAGTCAGTTGCGGACATATAGTTTGCTACCATGTCCCCTTTAGGTACTGCTGGGCTTAGAGAAATCGTAGAAGTCAAGGCTTCTCAACTACGAATTTACATATATGATACCAGTCACTAGTGATACTTCAGCCCAATGCCAGCTCCTAAAAGTGAGCGCTCTCCTCAAAAATATCACTTGTTGGACTCTAAGTTAATAATAAGCAGCCCATATTTCACTTAAAAAAATGTAACTAGCCTCATCCATCGAGATGGAATGAGAAAAAGATAATCTTGATTTCGCCCGGACTTGAACCGGAGACCTTCAGTGTGTTAGACTGACGTGATAACCAACTACACCACGAAACCACTCGACATATGACGGCTCGAAGGCGATTTGATTTAGTAGCGTCTACGGTTATATCTCAATAATTTTAGGTGCGAGAAGTGGATACAACGATCTTCAATGTCAAGCAGGTCAATTGAAGTTGCATCAGAACATCCGTCGAAGTCCACGATAGGACCTTAGGATAAGCCCTAGCCCGCGTCAACACGTTATAGGATACCGAACTGCGATCATGAGTAGCCAGTGAAGTGTCACAGGAAACTGTTATTCATAGCCCACTAGGGAACTCATGAGAACTGAAGAGTGACAACCTGACAGAGTTCATGTAGTATTTAGAGCTGGGCTGTCCAGGATCATGATAAATCTCATAGGTCGCTCAAATATATACAGAGGGAATTCCATAGAGCTAGTAACTACCTAGGTAGCAGTCGGTTGTCGATTTCGTGTAGCTCCTTCAGTCCTTGGATTCTTCAAAACTAGACCCTCAGAATCTCGATCAGAGATTGTCAAGCTTTGACGAGGTGACTTTCTATAATCGTGAGTCTCAGTCTTGTCTGATAGAAGAATCACGCATATATTAGCATTCAAGTTCACGAATAACCCAATATAGTTATCGAGAATTTCCTAAAAGCGCGTTGGAGCCTTCCTATTGGTATCGCAGGTTCTTTTATCCCATCCCTACTGGCTATACAGCGGATATATCTGAAGTTCCTCTAGCGCAAAAGTGGAAAATCGTAGGCCTTATGCTATTTCCAATAAAATATCAGGTTAGGGGGTACTCTAGTCTATCTCTACGGTAGGCTTGCCAAGGTAACAGCTACCTCAGTGAGTATGAGCCGCTTGGATGCTTGAAATAGATAGGTATAAGTGAACTTGTAACTTGTAATAACTTTACGTTATTTCTTCAAACTAAACATTAATTCACTCTAGATGCAGTGAAACAAACTCACACCCAAGCAACAATCTCGTGTTCTGATCTATGTCATTCATACTATTACAGCGCGAGGCCATAAGCAACTATATTTCTCTCTATCTTTCAGACCGACGGCGAGACTTGAAGAGTCCAGTCTCATATTCAATGAGACATACTCGCTCCTCATCACCCCAGTTCCAAACCAACCTTCAAGTGTTTATAAGATTTACGAATAGCCGCAAATACTCTACATTGAACCTCAGGGGTGCCTAGAAGAATAGAATAACACGAAAGCCTCACGAGACGCCTCCAATTTTTTACATCCCGTCAACTCCGGCCTATCCTGCCAAAAGAGAAGCATCTAAGCACATCATGTGGTTCATGAGCTCAGCATCGAGTGAGTCCGGATGGCCTTGGGACCGTTTTCGCTGTCAATACGGTTAGCATGGGACGTTTTTTATTTAAGGCCCGGGGGAGACAGCTTACTTATAGTCAACACGGCTGAGGCTCATGTACCGTTGGGACTCTGAGGTGGCCGCATCTAAGTTGTGAATGCAGTACGCCAACCGAGCAGCGACGAGCGAGCCCAGAAACATGGCCTCTTCAAACCCATTCTTGGTCCAGTCGGCAAGATAGGTCGGCTGGACGGCCTGCTTTATGCTCATGGGTGTTTGGCCATGGGAATGGTGGCTAGTACCATCACCGGCGTTAGAGCTCGGGGCGTGTGCCTGGCCAGGTACGCCAAGCGAAGCTGTCGTTGCAGCCTGTAATAGGGGATTTACAGAGCTTGTGGTGGGTAATTGGCCTGTAAAAGAACCAGTCGGTGTCTGCGAACCCGTTCCGGTCGGCGTCGCCATGTTAGAAGGAAGCTCCGACGTGAAGATGGTGGCAGTGCTGGGTGAAATTAGATGTCGAGCAGTCAGGGTCTGCATAATATTCTCTTTGAGTCCTCGAAGGCGACTACCATTGCCGACAAAGACGATGTTATCCCAGCAAGCAGATCGCTTGTAGATATCATCTATGCTCTGAATCGCATGATATATCGTGTCCGTAATCCGGTTTATCTCACCACGGTCTGCGAACAAGAACCTCTCTAGGCCAACTTCAATATCTTTCCGCACTCGTTTCGTTCGGCGTTCTGTTACCGTCTTGACAGGCTCGGCGGACGCACCTCCATTTGTCTGGCCATCCACCTGACCACCTTCGACGGGTTTGACTTCTGGTTTGACCTCTTCGATTGTCGAGGTGATTTCTGTTGCGGCTGGTGTCTCGCCGGCCGGCGCTTCGACACTTGCTGCAACTCCAGAATCGGGTTTAGCCGCACCATTGGATACTGGTACTTGTACATCTTCATGCTCTAGATCCTCGTAGTGAAATATGTTGGTCTTCCGCTTGGTATTGGGCAATCGCACAGGCTTTACGGCGGCAGGCTCCCCTTCCTGGCCCTTAGCTTGCTTTTTCGTTTTGGCCTTCTCGGCCTTCTCCTTTTCTCGCTTGGCAAGGAATTCGCGCGTATTCCCGCTCGTAACGATGTTAGCCACGTCCAGAACTCCTTCGTCTGCCTCCTTCGGGTCCGAGCCCTCAACATCATTGTCAGGGTTAAATGCCGGCTTTGTTGGCTCCATAATCTTGGGCGGCTCTACGCCAGCAATTATCGGCGGCGCCACTTGGCTCGTAGGCACCTGCGACTCTGTAGGCATCTCCATCAGCTCGGGTAAATCGGGCGCGTATGGCAGAACTTCGCATATTGGACTCTTTTTTAGCTGCTCGGCCATGTCATATGTGAATCCCTTGTCTTTTAACAACGATAGTAGCTTCTGTGTGAAGACCTCTCCGCCAGATATTTCTCGCACCGGGGTTGGGAACCCTAGTTCCTTATGACTGACGATATTGCTGTCGTAGATGCATGTAACATCGACTTTTTCGAAGCCAATGTCTACCACAGTCATAGTAGGCCACTTAAGGCCATACTGTGAAGCGACAGCACTATGCAAGAGACAAAGCGCTGGCGTCTTCGTTTTCTCAAATATGTACCGCGCTATCGCTTCGCAGTCGGGACGGGTCCATTGCGGCGATGCCATCAACACAATTGGGGTATTGTGGAAAGTCGATGTGAGGAGACTGTGTACGTGGTCGAGAAAAGCCAAGAACGCCGGCATATTTACTATGCGCCCACCTGCAGCCTAATCATTAGCAACTATCACTGCTCCAACTTTGATGCCCTTGAATTAAGGCATGATTCATCTGACGACGAATGGCAGCGCAAGTGTGGGCGCTCTTTATTAACAGACTGTCCACGTACCCTGCATTGGATATATGGCGCCTTCGACGCTGTCGCGGTCCTCGACATACTCCCATTCGTCCTCGCCGCTTGCGCCATCGGCAGGCGCTGCTGCTGTCTCCGTCGTCTCCATCTTTTCTGCCTTGTTCGTCTTCGCAGCCTTTTTGCGCTTGTAGGTGTAGTAAGGCCGGTACTCGTCGCTCTCTTCATCCTTGAACATCCTTGTGGGGATGCGATGCGCCGGCGGTGTCAGCTCGCTACAGCCGAGCTGGGCCATGGTGGTCTGGCTGCCGGGGCAGATGACGAGGACCTGATCCTCGCGCCATTTGCTCTGCTGGCTGGACATATTGAACGGATCGTAGCAAGGACTGCGTCCAAGGTCGAGCGCGCTCAATTGTCCTTCGCCGTTGCTATTGTTGCCGTTGCCGTTATCACCGAGCTGGCGCAGAAAATCTCTACGTAGGGCTCGCTCTCGGCGCGGCGTGGATTCGGGCCTTTGGAGCTTGTACCTCTTGACCGGTGTCTGGAGGGGATCCCTGTACGAATAATTGTTCGGGGCTCGTTGCAGGGCGCAGTTGTCGTCGTTGTCGTTATTATCGTCGTCGTCGTCGCCGGACAAGGTGGTTGCCTCTGAAGACGAGGAATCGGCCCAGTGAGGCAGTCGGATGGCTACAAGCTCGCGTGGACCAACGCGCTTCTAGGGGCGGGTACAGGTGCTGCTTGCAGGCTCGTCCTTTTGCGACTCGCGCGGCGATTGGTGCTGCTGCTGCTGTAGCTGGGGCCTAGTAGTAGAGGGAGAGGTTAGGTACCTAGCTATTACCTAAGAATGCGGCGTCCAACCTAGTGCAATACCCCCCTGGCTGTGGCTGGTACTGTGATCCGCCGCTTCGAGATGCGCAGGTGCGCAGGAGGTTGGTTAGCTTACAATGATTGGCCATTGACTTTCGACGGAGATCCACCCGGGCCGCCGTTGTTACGCCTCGACATGTCGACTTAGCTAGCAACGCTTTGGGGCAGCGCGCGCCCAGACAATGGATTAAAGTGATATTTTTGCAAATAGAGAGACGTTTCTAGATCAACAATGAGGACACGTCTGAACGAAATCGTTGCGGGTGAAGGGGGACCGCGCAGAGGGAAGTGGAATCGTCGAAATGAAAATGGTGTTGGAGCAAATAGCTAACGCAATCCACAAACAGCTGAGAGAATGTTGATTGTTGATACGCAGCGCATAGGTTTGGGTCACAGGCTAATCTGGCCTACCTACCACCTCTAGAATTCTCACTTTCATCCCGAATAAACAGTACCTCTCTTGTAGTCACTCTCCATAGTCCACATTTGACTGACAACATAAAAGTACAAATACTTTGCCAGCACCTGTTCGCGTGGCACGTAAACCCCCCCTTTCCGGCGCCCCCAAGTGATGTCCCGTTAAGATTAGGCGGATTATGTACAATCATGCAAACAATAGGTAAATAAACAAACAATGCTGATCAGGGTATTGTTATGATGCTGTTCCCTCTCCAGCTTGTTGATAAAATTTCATTGGAATCCTCGCTCCAACCAAAAACCGCAGGCCCGTGGTGAGATGCCTTTTCCTGATGATGTAACAACCCTCCCATATAGCGCCGATGAATGTCTTTCCCGAAACACATAACCTGCCCATGCATTGCTCAAAGTGATAATTGCTGAATAAAACGTTTTCGCGTCGTACATAAATCTGAGTATGAGCGGAGGCTCACTCGTCTCAGGCAACAGAGGTTACTTTACGGTGGCCTCTTAGATCGGACGGTTCTTGCGTCGATGACGTCCGTATAGCATGGCTTGCTCGCTTCACAGACCGCTCTTGGAATTCGGGGGCTAGGACAGTTTCCGGGCCTAAAGACTTCTCGTGAATCTCAACTCCAGTCGCAGTGATGGGAGTTTGGGATATCTCGCCATTCGCAATATCGCTTGTAGGTTCCAACATCTTCGAGGCTCTAGGCGTAGCACCGCCCGAAAGTTCCACGGGATCGAATTCTTTCCGCAAGGGACTGCTCACCATGCTACCGACATCAGTCATCTGACTTCGTCTGCGAGAGGTGCGCGCGGGGCTCCGGGCTGGGAGCGGTGGCGGTGCCCTCTTAGTAATGTTGACTACGGCTCCTTTAGCTTGCACCACTTGGGTCCCAACCATAGCCACCCGGGCGGGAGCTTGGGCTGTGGCAATCTCGAAGATGACTGGTTCCTCTTCTTCATCGTCATCCTCCTCTTCCTCCTCCTCGTCATCGTCGTAGTCAGAGTCCCCACCATTTCCGAATTCGTTGTCATCTGTGGCGTAGACACTGCTACCTTCATCCTCCTCATCGTCTGCGTAGTCCTCATTTTCGTGGTCAACCGCGGTGATAGAACTATCATCTCCCGTCTTATCTTCTTCGGCTTCATCAATGTCAATGTGTTTCCCTTTCTCCTCTACATTGGCATTTATTAATGTGTACGTGCTGCCTGGTAACGGCTCGGGCGTTGTCTCCTCTAGGTCGGGAAAATTGGAGAGCATCCGTAAGGAGCTGATGTCTATCTTAGTGTAGTCAATCTCTACAGGTTCCTTGGTTTCCTTTTGCACCTCATCGGACGAGTGCTGCTGGTGGCCATCCTCGCTCTGGCTCTGGCTGTGAGTCGGCGTCGTTTCTGGCGTCGCTGAGAACGTTTGGGTGCAGGCATCAGTGGTTTGGCTCTTCTCGGTATTGACTGTCCTGTTAGACATATAGCTACCCCGATTACTACGCGACATAGCTGTGTCAACGCTGCCTCGCTTCCCTTTCGGAAAGACTGGGCTGGTTGGGCTTGGATGGTACTCGAATTGGCTACTCTCAGGACGTAGATGCGTTCCAGCCTCACGAATGCCCACTCCGGCCATTTCAAGAGCCAGGACACCAAAGGGATCCGGGTCATCGGTAGTAGGAAGTCCAAAAGCAGGCGACAAGTGCGATATAACCGGGTGCTCGATGGTGACATCGCTTGGAGCAGGCTGAGAAGACAGAGACTCGACGAGGGCTGTGTCGTAGTCTGACCGTCCTTCGGCAGCTTTCAAAACTTCTGTCAGAGGCCTTACCTGCGGGAGGCTTTGATTGATATCTCCTGACAATATTTTTGCAACGCCCAACGTCATGCCGTAGAATCTCTCATTCTCCTCTCTGCGTTCCTGTATGACTGTACCGTCTAATTTAACGTCAGAAAATTGCCCCTTCGCTTTCACATATGTGATAGCCGCGTCGCTCAAATCAGTCCACGTAACGTCGTTCTCGAGTAAGCCTAATGAAACCAACGGGCCGGTGGACATGATAACGTCCGTCCCAAGCGTCAACTTAGGCCGCGCGAATGCTTCAAGGACGGTGAAATTGTTGATGATCAAGACGCAGTCGTAGATGTCCACACCAATGACAAAGCCTAAGCTCGGTGTCTGCAGCACCAAGCCGGACGGCGGAGACCATGTGCCATCAGTTTTCCGCGCAACTAGGATACCGCTGCCTCCTGAGCCCGACGTCCAGAGGCCCGATCTCATTGAGGTGAAGACTGCTAGCCCGACAGCATTCTGTATTAACCTCGGAGGAATCTTCTTTAATATTTTGCTCGACGAATGCGCACTCGACGACGTCAGGGGGCTCCCGGGTCGGTCATCGGGCGTCGAGAAGCCATCGCCTGTTGTTCAGTGTCAGCGAGGTACCAGCCGGAGCTGCGGCCATAGCGCCGTGTTATTCTCGGCGGTGCAAGGGTGCTAAACATACTGCAAAACGACTTCAATATGCGAGCAGCCTTTTCGCATTCTTTATCGAGCGTCGACGGCCAGAAGGCCTCCTTGGCGAGCCGGGAGGAACGGGCCGAGGGGATTTTATCAGCCCAGCCGCGCACCTTCTCGACGCTGTTCTTGCGGGTATGGCCGCTGGCGATGCTACTGGCGCTCGACCTATTACGATCCCAGCTTGGGAGGAGGGACGAAACACGCTGCATTGCTATTGAGCTCGAGCCGGTTCGCTGGCGCAGGCAAGACGAGCGACAGTCGCTCGCGCTCTCTCAGCGACGGGAGGCTGTCCGGTGGACAAATCACTTGCGGATGGTTGGAGCTGTCCGGACGTCGCTGGCTGGTCCTGGGATCACGGAAGTCCATACAGGGACTTATTTTGGGGCCGGAGCCGGCTGGAATGAGAGGAGCGAGTTGAATTAATTACGTGTAGTAGGTAGACAGACAAGGCCGAAGTATGGTATAACAGCAGGTGATCTAGGTGGTCTATGGGGTCTGGCACACAATTCACAGTAACAAGGCTTCCTTCGCTTATGACATTGCGACCGCGAGATCATGAGACGGGAACCATCGGCCACGGGCCTTGATCAGAGGGGGGGGATGGATGATGGATGCGTCAGGATGGACCGCAGATCGTGGGTGCTGGTTCTTGGTGGCTGCAGGTCAAAGTGACGTTTTTGGGGCCTTGTTAGGCCCGGGGGCCAGCCAAAATGCAGGCCAAGTGCACCAAGGCGTAGGAGCTGGAGAGCAGGGGCACAGAATGCTAGCGGCACGCTAACTGGGTACTGAGCAGGTCCAGGCGCACCCACCCCTGTACTACTACCTCCAGATGTCTCTTCTTGGAGTCGCCCTGGTGGGTAGTGTACATAGGCTCTACATGGCTTGTTTGAGATGCTGCACTACCGATTCCAAGGCACTAGTGTACCTGCCCGGTAGTGCTTTGTGCTACCGTACTAATCGTAGCCTAGGAATTCGCCTGTCATTGCAACCTCGAGTGCTACTGTATATGTAGGTATGCGTACTCAAGGCAGTCTGAAGCTTACTATATCACCATCACAATTGCTTCTTCTATATGCGCAAAAGGTGATGCCGACACGACCTACACCGGGCCAGAGAGTATGACCGTAGATTGGTAGTCTACTGGTCGGGACACACTATTCCTCTAACAAACTAATACTAATGCCCAAGGCTATCTCTTCGAGCAGACTGTCATGTAGTGTAGAGTGTAGGCGGCGTATCGGCACAGCATACACGACACTACAATAACTTCCCAGGGGCAAGATTTGCTGGTCCATCGCCTTTCAACCCCCCTTTTTGCCTGTTTGGGGGTGGCGTGCGGAGAGGGGCGCGGCCAATTCCCTGGAAATTCAGGGACATCTCATGATTCTGGTATGGAGCAGCCGTGAATCGTGGGTAAAGTGAAATATAAATAAATATCCAGATGCAGATGGGGAAACCCCTGGCTAAGACAAAGAGAGGTACGTGTACTACTGCTAGTGTAGCAGCTGTCCGAGGCGGAAGGTGAGACCATAAGCGGGAACGACGGAGATTGACCAGGAGAAAAATAACTAATACCGTGCTAGGCCACTAATTTTTTTTTTCTTTGACGATCGCTTCTTCTTCGCAGGTTCGCGGAATGGTCGCATTGTCTGCTACCGAACTACGTGAAAAACAGGTAGAAAGAGACGCCCCGCGCTCCGGTAGAGATCACCAAAACGTTATGCTTAGGTCGCCTTGTGTTCTGTCACCTGGATCTTGGGGATGGACAGGAATGTGTATCAAGCTCTCATTAAAGACCGCCTAACCCAAGGTAGGCAGTAGGTAGTACCATGTGTTTGCTGCTTGTCAAGAGGAATGAGGATGTGGCTGAGATGAAAGCTTGAGACGACCAAACCTCGGCTCCCACTTTAACCTCGTATCTTAGCTCGTAAACTCTGCCTTAGCGCACTTACATACACTATTTACTACGTAACTATGCGCAGAGTAGTATGTTAGATCTTGAGCTATTACAGCCAGAGGACAAGAGAGAAAATAAATCCGGACGCAAAAGAAAACGGGGACGGCGGAAGTGACATCGGCAAGGTTTGACAGGACGGGCGCCTCTGGTAGTACCGTTAGCCCACGATCGGCGCCGTCAAACATACCACTTACAAAGTCAGTACTCCAGTTCTGCTCGAGTCAATATACTCTGAGACAATTCGACACTAGCCAGCAGGCCAACCTTGTCATCCTTTGACTCGTAGCCTTAGACAATGTCCACTAATACTACCACCACACCATAAAACAAAGAGCCGAGGGCTCGAGGCTTCGACCCCTTATCATTCGTTATCTTGACTCTGGGTATAAACTGAGTATCCGTAGGTTAGGTCGGTAAATACGAATTACTATAATCATGGAGGGCTCCCCTGCCAAGCCGGTTTAGCCAACACACATGGAGGGCCTCAGTTGCATTTCGTTACCACTTCGCCATGACTCGGTGGGCCCGTCCATGTGTGTGTGTGTCTGTGTGTGTGCATCTGGTTGTCATGGCCGACGCTTTCTAAAAAAATTTATAGGAAGAGAGAAAAAAATTCCAGTAGAATTCTAGGCCCCCCATCATCCCTGCAACATCGAGCCGAAACGCCCGGATCGACACATCACACTAGGACGGGATTCTAATGTAGCGCAACTTATAGTTCCCTCACTACCTACAAACAATACCGACGATCTAAGGTGTAGTCTACCCAGAGTAAGTGCCGTAGAGGACGGGAAGGAAAAGTAGGAACAAGGCTTGGGTGAGCTAAGCCTGACTACAGTACTGTACTGTAGGTTGCTTGATATATTCCTCTGCGACGTTGCTGCTGCAGACGTCAGGTCCGATGCTACCCCTCCAATACTACCGCCTACTCTCCTCTATCTTGGGGGCTGCTGTCGAAGTGCGGCGGTGAACCTGTAAGAGACTCTTTGATAGGTTCGACGACGACAACAACAACCACAACAAAGCGCCATCATTATTTACAGTCAGTACTTGCAGTATTCTAGTATACTATATAGCGTAGCATCAGTATCACCCTTCGGATTATGCATAGTCATCCCCGCCAGAAGCCTGTTATTCTGCAACATGCTCAGTATGTCCTCTACCTTACCTGATCATGGCACCTGGGTATCACAAAGCAGCTACATATACCAATCCGTAAACGTGAGGACTAGGTAGTCTGCAATGCAGAGAAACATCTTGAGTTATCCTTTTCTTTTTCAGTCTATAAGGCGATCAAACTTTGGCATCTGTCACATTCTGCACATACAGAGTGATCACTCATATGTGAACTGAGGTAAGCAAGCATATAGTGGTGATGCTCACGACTATTACAACTTAGTGATTACACCAGGCTGTTAAAAAGAAAACAAAATAAACGGAATTGCATGATGCATCGCCGAATCGACAGCGATAGCTCCGAGACAAGACCCACCAGAATACCAAATATCAACAATCCGGCCCTCTTGTCTCATCAGCTACCCACGCCGTTGGGAATTCGAGGACAGCTTCTCGGGTTGTCATTAATTTCTTTTTCTCTCTCTTCTTCTATAACGTAATACGCTTGCCTCGACTAGTGATCCTGACCTAAGCGGTTATATAATGAGCTATCATAAGCAGGCTGAGGTATACATTGTGTGAGAGGGTACTCAGTACGCTGGTTACTGCGTCTCGTTCCCGAAAATACTACCCCAGATTAACCAAACAATATGACATTTCACCTGTTACTGTCCTGACATAAACTTTGCTATTAAGAGGGGATCAAAGCTTTATCCGGCAAGCAACAGATTCCCAGTGCAACAATTGCGACATCCCTACAGTATTACCTAACCGCCGCCCGATGGTTAGCAGGCAAGCAGGTAGGTGTATATCACGCGGGAGCAGACGCCTCACTCACCGACTTTATTAGCATGTTCCTTGTTGTCATTTTTATTGTTGTTCTTGTTACCGTGAAAAATGTTTGCAGAAGAGTCACTGCAACAAGAAACAACCCATGTGCTATGAGCCCGGAAACACCGACTGAACTCTACCACTTTAAACATCGATTAAACAGCCAAATAAGATAAGATTAAGAGAAGTAGAGCCTTTTAAAGACTTAAGTAGTTTAGTTCATTTGATTATCTTATTTTACTTGTTGAATGATTGCGGTTTGAAATAGCAGTATATATGGTGTAGAGTTGTGAAATGGGTCTTTTTTGTTGCATATGTAGTAAGTAGGATCCCTTACTGGACGTCGTGCGTGCGTCCACGGATGACACGCCCAGAAAAATTCCCTATTCGTACAACGGGTGATATATTCTATAGTGGCAAATGACATGCCTAACCTGGTAGATCGTCTCCTCCATCTAAATAAATGCACATGACATACCGCCTCGCTATAGTACCAGCCCGGGATAATCTTGTCTTGTCTCACCCCGTTTCGGGCAGCCGGACGCCCGGTCTCCTTTGGCCAAAGATAGATAGATAGATAGTCTCTCCAGGAGGTCACTGCTGCACAAATGTAGTGTATGGGTGCATCCCGTGTATGCACAGTTACGGTAAATATACTGAGTATGTAATAGGTAGCATGCGCACAGCAGGCACGCAGTGACCGTTATATCACATAACATAAGCAGAATATTTTCTTTTGGTGTTGTAGCAGACAACTTTTCGTTAGCAGGTTTGGATTGAATTGACTAGATCATGCAGATGTAGGTATCAGTTCTGAAACCTCAGCCCGAGATTTTGACGTACATTACCTACCTGACGGATTACGGTGGAGCAACCGCTTTACATCCCTCTGCGACTACGCCCTATGGGGGTCCCTGCTACCATAGCACTGGGTATGGAAATCTGCATTGGACCGGCACGGTCTAGGAGCTGAGCTGTACGATGTCGTCGTCGCTTGGATATCCTCGCTCAGATAATCAAGCCTTCGTGGGACCTAGTTGGAGCGTGTTAAAGAGAATAGAAAACAAAAGAGAAGACGACAAAGAAAAAAAAAAGACAAAGAAAAAAAAGAAGAAGACAAAGAAGAAAAAGAAGAAGAAGAAAAAAAAAAAAAAAAAAAAGACAACAAAGAAGAAGACAACTAAAAATATCACAACAAGTCGGGTTGAAACCTTTATAAATGATAATTCTAGTAATAAAAATGGGAAAAAAGAAACGACAACGGCAGGATTTGAACCTACGACCCCGAAGGGATATGATGTCACTATAGAATTCTAGTCATACGCTTTAACCACTCAGCCACGTTGCCTTGGATGAAGGGTAACGCGGGAATAGTAGATTATGATCGTGAAGCGGGGGGCTTCGTGAACTATGGTGGGGCCGTGCACTAGTCCCAGTTCTAGTGTGAGACGGGGGGCCCACTAGTAAGGGAATACCTAAGTTACAATAATGGTCGTCTTTTCTTTCTTCATACCAAACAAATCATGCTTAGGCCAGGGAGTAAGCAATCATTCGACCTGGGACGATGGGCTAGTATACCAATAAGACCCGGACACATGCGTCGCCGTAGATGAAAATGCTGTGCTGTGTGCGTTGTGCCGGGTTCCAGGGACGGGGGGAGTCGGGGGTTTATCCAGGAAGCCAACGCTGCACATACGCAGTAGTTCTACACTACAGTCATCATCATCACATTTTTCAGTTTTTCGATTTTACCCCATTTTGTGACCAATCCTAGGGTAGCAGTGTATAAACATTGCGCGTTCGACATCCCGATTAATCGACGGCGGGGTCTGAGAAGCTGACTAGAGGATCTTACACTGGGGTTCATCCCGAGGATTTCGTCGGCGACTCCGTAGAGCCTCATCTTTCTTCTATCACTGTCTAAGCTTATCTTACTACCAGTAGCTGACAGCAATTGGAAATGTTGGATCTAGGTAGGGGATTACGGGAACGTTGTTCCGGAAGCAAGGGGTAAATCGCGAATTGAAAACGGTCAAGTGAAAATTAGCGGTCTGATGACAACTACAACTATGGTAGAAACTGAATGTGATGACTTGGAGTTAAAGTGCGCGATTCCACGAAGTCTCTTCTCTCGTCAACCCGTTGAAGTAAAGAAAGAGAAAATGCTCAATTTGTGGTGTCCTTGCGGGCCCGTTATTCCGTTTATTCATCAATCATACTCGTATAACGTGTTCATATGATCCTTCAACAAATATGCTAAAACATAACAAATAAATAAAAGAAAAAAAACATCGCAGACTCTTTCATCTTTCCTCCCTGAGAGGAGCCAAATGGACATTCTGGCAAAACTATAATTCACCTTGCGAACGCCGTATTACCCAATACTCTTGTCAATCCCTGAGGACTTTTGTGCAAAGCTGTCTATAAGGAGTCGGGTAGTCGTAAATCATTGGAAAATATTTGCCTCCGTTACGTCCCGCGTGGAGACAAGGCTCGTTTCGTGGTCAAACAAATTGCTAACATGTTGCGTTCTCCCCTCCAAAAGATTAAGAGATAAAGCAAAAAGCACCGTCAAACGCCGGCCATCTAGCCGCTGGATGACCTATGATGCAGAGAGTTCTTGTGGCATAGACAAGTCAGAAAGTCAAGAACAAGTATGGCTGGTTGGCTGCGCTGATAAACGAATACGTGTGTAACCCAAATTATACCAATCAAGTGCTCAGCTTCCAGGAAGTGGTACGTGGTAGTTAGAGGTGTGCGGAACTAGTCGGTCGGTGGGTCGATCGAATAATCAATCGTCTTGTTGCGCTAAAGCACTCTTGCCTGGATAAACGCCGCCGTGGAGAACATAGTCCTCAAAAGGTAGACAGCTGATGGTGTTGCGTGATGACCGAACCCACCCAGGCTTCGGGACAACTTCCCAATTCTCGTCGTTGAGTGGGTAAAAGTTGTAGGTCTCGTGCGAGGGGAGGTCTTGATGCTCGCAATCGAATATGCCCTCGAGGTGCATGCGTTCGAGCTTCGGTAGCTTTCTGCGAAGGCCGGTGAAAAGGGATCGGAATGTTCCTTCGTAGAGATGGATACCTCCATGCGATGCCTCGAACGGTTTGGCTAGCCCGCGGCCACCCAGTCGCAATCGCACCAAGGTGGCACCGTGTCGACCCAAGAACTCCTTGAGGTCCTCTTCGTCACAAGAGATACCTTCTAGCATCAGATCTGTGAGCCGCGTGTAGGTAAACCCGAAGAACAGCTCCCTAAAGGAGAGTACAAATTTCGAATGTTCGCTCGAATAGGGGTGGAAGGCGAGCTTGAGGTGTGTTACGTTTTTAGCAAGCTGGAGGATGCGGCCCAGTCCATTGACAGCCCTAAATGCTGACGTGGGGCCTTGAAGGCCAGAGGGGTCGAGAGTCAAGTTGAGGCTGGACAGAGTATGGAAAGACTGGGCGTGCGTAAACCAGTGTGAACGATGGTTAGCCAGCCGGAAAACCTCGAGCGGAAGTCGGTCCACTTTGAAGGAAGAGAGCTTGATCCCGTGCAGGGCAAACATAATCGCATCCAGGTTCTGATAGGTTTCCTGTCGGTCCAGCTTCCTGCAGTTAGGGTAGAAGAAGGCCTCTTGAATGCACCTGTTGTTCAGCGTGGAAGGGCATCGCGCAAAGGAAACCTCGAGATCCTCCAGATTTGGCAAAGCTGAGCAGGCCTCCCGGAGATCGTCAGCCCTCAGATGGAGGGGTCCGACCTGCTTACGCCCGGCTGCGATCTTCTCAAATTCCACTCGGGCCTGTGCCATCAGCTCAGCCCGTTCTATCGGGGGTGCCACAAAGTGCTGAGCCCTGCTTAGAATTATATTAGCTAGGCCTTGGTAGAATAACGAGAATTGTTGATAGTCCCCAGTCCTCATCTTTCGAGGTCGATCCCTGAGAAAAGTCACAGCAGAGATGCCGTATGTATCACGAGAGCTGTACGACAATTGAGAGAGGAGATCTAGGTCATCTTACCATGAAGTGGTCCATGCATTCCCGTAGGACAGTTCTCCAAGAAAAATGTTGATCGACTTGATGCTTCCCCTCAAGCGTTCGTGGAGTGCGATGCAGTGCAGCCGATCAATATCATTGCGCCAGTTCAGCGAGGTGAAATGTGGCGATAACAAGTATTCATAGCCGACCTCTGCAAGAACTCGACTCGCGGCTCGTAAACTGGGAACTGATTCATGATCACAATAGGAGTAGATGAGCCTAAGAAGCTCAACGGGTAGAGCATCCATGAGGAAGCGAAAGGTGAGAGGATGCTCTGCTGACGTGCACGTTGTGTATGGGACGAAAAGGCGGGATGGGGAAAGTATTATAAGTTGGGTGATGAGGGAAACCGCCAAACTCCGCCAGATGATGGGTTTAGAGGAAGTCGGAAACGAGAAAAGCTTCTGAATTTATCTTGGCCCCGGAGCAGACAGACCGATATACTGAAGAGAGAAAAAGTTGAAAAATGCAAATATATAAATATATATGTATGCACCAGGGACCTGAGAAAAAGGCAGAAGCGGTCGAGCAGCGTGCTGTTAACGAATAGGCGGAGAGAGCTTCAAATGTGCATTTCTGCAGCAAGCCTCTCCGATTTAGGACAAATGAAAAAAACGACTAAAACTATCGGTGAGAGTGAGACACACGTAGGCACAGACTGCTATCTTACGGGCAGCGGCAAGCTTCCAAGCTTTCTCGTGGAATGACTGGCGGGCGAGCCTGGCGAGATTGGCCTGAGTGGCCGCACGGGGGCCCTGTCGGATGGATCTGACTACTCGGTATCCAGTGCAGTGTCCAGCCTGAGCCTGACAGCAGACGGCCATGAAAGGTGCACAGCGAAAAAACAGCGCCATGCGAAATGAAATCGCCAAAGTAGCGGTATAGTAGCGGTAAGGCGGGAGTGCGCGTGGTGTCACACCTGCAGAAATCCCATGCCTCTGCCTAACCCGAACGGGACGTTACGGTGAAGGGAGTCAGCGAAAACCCTGCACGGTGCCATCCGGCCGGGCCTCGCACTGTGGCCTGCCCGCTACCTGTCACGCTGGGGCGCCTCTGCAGTACCTGCATTAGATTCCACGAGGCGGCTTGACACTGTGGTTTCTCGGTGAGCTGGGACCGGCGCTGGGACTCTTGACTCTGCTAACGTTGGGACATGCTGCCAGCAGATCGCCGTGATTCGCCTGCGTCATGCTGGGTCGCTAAAGGGGGCCCCTGGTCGCATGCCAGCTCGCTAACATGTATACTACTATATACACTAGCTTTGCTAGGTAGCTCGGACGGCCCCCCGAATCACTTAAATCGCTACCCGACCGGGAGGGTGATGAACGTAACGAGAACTAAAGCACGCTAGGATACGGTACTTACGCTAGAAGGTGAGACGAACGATAACTTCACTCAGTCACATGTCCCAGGTATCTGTCCGTCTTTGTGAAGAACGATTGTGAGAGGTATCATGTTATACGAAGACCGACTACCATCGATACTATCGACTCCTCACCCATCCATCCTGAACAAGGTACATACATACCTACTCACTTCGTCTCTCGTCGAAGAGTACTATAAGTATCTTGTCCATCATTTGGCACCATCTCAGATCATTCGCCGAGCGCGCCTAAAAAAGAGCTATGCACCTTATCCACCGCATAACTCGTCCCGGTAACTGGGTACCGTGCCTGGTCCCAACCCAAGCTACCGGCTAGCAAGGATAGCCCGAATGGTTTGAGGCCACGCCGCCAAGAGGATCACTCAACACGTCAGTGCCCTAGCGCGGCATGTCTTCCAGACCGCAAGATCCCCGACTGCCTATAACTTCCCGTGCCGTGCCCGGAAGAGTTCCACCTTGTCGTCGTAGTAAAGAATTTCACGTAGACGCAGCCGTGGTGGTGGCTTATTCGTTGCCGCTTCCGCAAACGAGTCTGCCTCCGATTCACCATCATCAGACGTCTCTATGAAATCGTCATCGGCGTCTGAGAAGGAGTCGTTGTCAATCTCGTTTTCGTCCTCGGTGTCGTCATCGCCTTCGCTATTGCCGTCGATGTGATTTGCATCGCCCACAGATACTGCGTGGTCACCGTCTTGGACGCGACTATTGACCCTATCGCTCTGTTCCGTGATTTCGAAGCAACTTCCCCATAGCCCCACATAGGCGAGGCGTATCTCTCTTCTCAAGCTAATGATATCTACGATCTGGAGGGCCAGCTCTTTGGGTACTGGCGGCGTCGGACCATAGAGACTAGCCATTTGCGGAATATAGAGAGAGCGCAAATTCGCCAATTGGGGCAGCTGCTGTAGAAATGTATGCTGTAATCCATTGGGTTAGTGGGCTGTTCCACATACAGCGGCAATGGCCTATGAAGGTTCATACTCACCCAATCTTTAAAATCAATCACCATGCCCAATTCCCTCAAATTTGTCATCCTACCGCTGGTGATATAGGCTAAACATTCGTCCTTTACTGTCCACTGTTTCCAGCGCGGTCCCACGTGATTCGTAGGTTTTCTCTCCGAGCTGTCGATAAGCAGCTTTTTAAGGCTGTTTCGGTGCCGTTTGACAATGCACTTGAAGACCTGCTCTATGGTGACAGAGGGCTTGGCTGTGCACTGTCGATCTCTTAAAAAGACGGTTTCCATCGTGTTTGGTGCGATGGTCTCCCTCATAAAGCTAAGCAGCTCTGACGACGCTATATCTGTCGAAAGATGTTTCAATGCCAGGTGATACCGTGTCGAGGTGCCTTGGGGAGAGCCATGGGCCGGGGGTGTAGGCTGGAATTGCCGCCTTAGTGCCTTCCAGAGAGATTCATGATGTCGGCAACTCAGGATTGTCAGACTGGTCAGATTACTCCAATCAATAGCTTTCGAACAAACTATAATTGACAGAGTTACTCTCTCAAGTGACAATTTTTCCAATTTGAGTTTTCCATCCAATTGTTTCCTGTCCGGATACGATCCAGGGGAATCACTACTTGGCATAGCTTGTGGCTTGGGGGCCTTGTCCGTTTCTTTTGTTGGTCCCGAAGACTCTGTCTCCGTACCCAGGTCGGCATTCTTCTCAGGCCCTGTCTTTTGATCGCTTTTCGGTTTAGAATTCTTACGAACTAAAAGTTTCATTTCAGCAAATACTACCATGAGTGGGGGGAAATGATTCGGTGTCATGAAAGCTACGAAGAGAAGAAGCGAGTGCAAGCAACAACAAATTCATTTCCTGGGTTTTCAAAAAATGAGACAATCTCCAGTGATACTTACTGTCGTATATCCGGCCCACCAGCACCCCCAGCACGCCGCCTAGTCTAGTTGTCGGAATTCGACTCTCGCCTGGCCATTTTGCCTCGTGATCAACTTGCTGTAAATTGGCACCGTCCCAAGGCTGCGTAAAGTCGTGAAGATTAGAAGCCCTCTTAGAAATTCCCACCTGAAGCTCCCTGAGACGAGACGCGGATCGCTCGATCAAGACCGACATCTCGTCCAAATAAGAAAGGTCGTCTATATCCAAAACGGTCAAACTCCTCAAAGGCGGTAGGATGCTGAATGTCGGGTACTCTACACAGCTTTCGGCGTAAGTCTTCGGCTGTGGTATCGCACCGTCAGTATGAGCCGGTATATAGTTGCCGACAGGGTTAGAGACACCACCGCCTGGCAGCAAAGCGGGAAAAAGCTGTGGAGGCGGAGGCGGCGGCGGAGGGTTCATCGGCGGGAGCGTCGTCGTAGGACTCGAGGCGGATGAGGAGCTAGGAGTTTCTGACGAACTATCATGCCAACGAACCCATACCTTCTCGAGCTTAGACTGGCCCTGGTCGTCCTCAAGGGAGGAGAGCGCCATGAAGACGTCAGAGAGAACTCCAGTTGGCATATCCCACACGAAAGATTCAAGATTAATCATCTTAGAAACAGCAATAGCAACGAGAGTGCCCAGCATCTTGCCACTCTCTTTGCTGATAATGTATTCCGAAGTCCATTCTGAAGGACCGTCTCCAATCGAGAATTTTCGGATGTATTTTGCATACTTATTAGTGTCCGTCGGTCGATGTGGCACCTTTGACTGCCCGAGACGCGCTTCCCGTGAACGCCTTGCTATCTCAGCGAACCTGCTGGGGAAACATAGTGTTGCCAGGCCGTAAGAGAGTGCGTCAACGCTCTTCGAGTTTGGGACCACAGAAGAAGCCTCAGGCCAGACAATGTCGAAGCGAGAGTAGATGTTAGGCACAGCCAGCTCGTAGAGTGCGGAGTGGGTCAAGGCCAGCGCGATCAGGTCGTTCGTGTAGGTCACCTGCACAGATCATGGTTAGGAAGCCAGTTTACCGTATAATGGAGGCCAAGGTCGGTGCTTGCCTCGTTCACGATCAATCTGAGGACGTCGACTGGGAGATCCAGAAACGTAAGTGGCAATCCTTTACTCCTGGGGTCCCCGCATTCGTTGTTCTTGCTCTTCATGAACTGGATGACAGTCGCTGATATGGACTCCGAACGAGGCACCTCGCCAACCGCGGGCTCCGACGACACATGGTCATTGTTTTTCTCTGTATGTAAGGAACAGGCGTCGTCGTCCGTAACGTCCGCCATGGTGAGGCTACTTCGGTCGGGGGCTACTTGTCTGCTAATTAATGCCGATGTAGGATAAAATTGCTAGCCGGCATTCTATAAGATTTGCGGGCAAGGGAGGCGGTATAACTTCGGGTGTCGGTTCCCGTCAAGACGGCGCACCGGACCCCTGGGAGTCGCTTTGGCTGGGAAAGCAGGCTGTGGTGGTTGAAGGGCGCGGGAACAGGTGTTTGCTTTCGAGGTCTGTCCACGCCAATGCAGGGAGGACTCGTCGTAGGGAAATCGCCTCTGTACCACGAGACGTACAAAGTTGCCTCGCGTTTAGCGTGTCCGTCGTACAGTAGCTCGAACGATATGTCCAGATAATCAACAGGGGTTTTCCTTGAAAGAATATGAGCAGATCGGTACGCCCTGTGTCGAACAAAGCACTCTGCCCAGATAATGTACCTTGGCAGGCTAGGGCGTTGCAATTCAAGATATGGGTTCCGTAACCGTTATATGCAGTTCGCAGTAGAAAAAGCGAGAGGATCAAACCGACACCTTTCTAAGTCAGCCGCTCATCAGCCACTAGCACGGAGTGATTGTTGGTTTGGTCAAATGCCACGGGGTTGCATCTAGGATAGTAGGTCTGAGGAGGTACCTGGAGTATTACATGCACGCGTATCTTACTACCTAGGTAGGTAGTACGTACCTCAGGCTCGTTAGCCCCGCTATCGCATCAGCTCCAGTCATTAAGGTAAGGGACCTTTGGGGGAGGGATGCACTAGCAATAGTAGCGCTGACCCCGCCCTCCCATTTATGGAATGCTTCAAGATTTCTAGCTTGTAAACGAGAGCCCTGAGGAAAGACCGTGTTCGAGTTGCTTGGGAACGCAGTATTGAATACTACTATGTACAAGTAGGTGGTCTCCTAAAGATATTCTGGCTACACATATGATGGGAGTAACCTAACTGAGCTTCCAATGTACATTTTTGGAATAAGTGAGGGTGCCGTGCTACCACGTACACAATTTTAAGCACAACGAGGATCGCCCTATACAATATCGTGAAGACGGGTAGTAAAACATAAGTCAGACAGAAATCGTGTGCCACCGTATCTCGTCCAAAAATCCGAGGTTTGATCTCGCCTCAACCTACTATATCGAGATACCCTGTGACTATGTAATTCTACTCAGACGCTTTCTTCTCGGGTACACTCCTCTAGGAGTCTTTGCGCTTCTTCTCTACGTCCGCTTGACTGCCTCGCCTGGTTTGCGAAGTATTGAGCTCTCGTATAGTCACCGTCATCCACAGCCCACCGTGCCAACAATAGCTGGGCTTTGAGTATATACTGGTTACGCTCCTCTTCCTCGGTATCAGTTGTTGAGTACTCGAGTGCTTCGTCTAAGCAGCGCTCGAGAAAGCTTGTAGCCTCCTGTCGATCGTGCAGTTCATCATAGAGTCTAGCTATTTCGAAAAATATGTCGAGACGTGCGCGTCTAAGGTGGGACACATCGTCAATACAATCTTCAGAGCTACGCAAAGCGCTATTGGTGCATGAGAGTGCTCTCTTCAAGGATTTCACTGCTTGCGGGAGCTTCGTTAGAGTCACCAAGCACCTAGCCATTGCCTGCCATAAATCCAACTCCCCTGAACGCAATAGTACTGCCCGCTGATAGAAGCTAAGTGCCATTTTGGGCTGTTCCAAGGATTCATAGCCTTGAGCAAGGCCAAAATAAGCCCTATAATCATGGTTGTTTAGGCCAATGGCACGTATGTAAGAGCTCATGGCAGCATGGCTATTCTCTAACTTGAGATACTCATGTCCCAACAATGTCCAGGCTGAAGAAAAATTTCGGTCTAGGATTAAGGCCCGTCTAAAGTAGATGATAGCGTCCTGGTGGCGTGATGAGAGAGAATAGTAATTGCCGATAACGCAACAGGTCTCCGGTCGGTAGGGTTCTATTGAGGATGCGACTTGAGCCATAAATGACAGCCTAACCTCGGATCCTAATGTATACAGGACATTGGAGTAGTGATCTAGGAATTCAAGATATCCCCAGTGAGAAATGAGCATATCTGAGAAAGCCGAGTTGGCTGATTCGAGTTCTGTAATCAGGTGAGATGAAGAAACATTAAGAATAGCAAAAGAACAAAAGAGAACGTATACCAACTTTTCATGCGATAGTATGCCAAAGCTCGTTGGCCCTGCAAAAACGAACTGCCGGGAAATAGATTCTGTAACTGGGATATATCGGAAAGAAGCACGTTTAAAGGTTGATGAAGCTCCTGACGGCAGCACACCGAGAAAACGAATGCCATGATACTTGGTTGCAGCTTCGAATATATCGAATCTAGCTTCAGGGGCTTTAGTTAAGCAAATCCCTGCAGACGGAGCTAAGCACTGACATCATTCGCGTCACGAACCAGGCAGCAAAGCTCCTGCCATGTTCCCCAGTTCCAAGGGTTGATCGAAACACTCTTCAATAGCCAAATTTTTGCAAGGTCATAATTCTGGTCCTTCGCCAGAACCATGCCGTATCTGAGAAGTGTCCGTAAGCTACATACCAAGCTTAGTGTCATATAGGGAGGGAGCACGCACAAGTACTCCAGCCAACCTTGGCTGGAACCATAACTAGCATTATCTTTCTCCAAGGCGAACCACTGCTCTAAGATGGATCTAATCCTCGCCAACTGTTTGTTTGTCACTGTACCAGTGTCTGAAGGGCTGAGAATCTGAGAAGCGTCCTCTGCTTTTTGCTTCTCGCCTTGTATCAAGAGGGCGTAGCAGGCGAGAAATAACCCTCGTTGACTAATTTTCTTACTCGGTGGTCGCGCTGATTTCATTCGACAAGATGTCACAGAAATATCCGGAGGGTTAGCTGGAAGCAGAGTCTCAGCACATCTTTGGAACTCATGGCAATCAAAAAATGCCTTTGCCATAAGATACCTGGGTGTTTCAAGCCGTTCTAGGAGCAACTCAGCTGGATCACTGCGTGAACCCAGACCTCTGAAAGGCACTGAGTTACACAAGCTAGTAGCATCCTGATCATCAACCGGAAGGGAGTTTAAAAGCTCTGCTGCCCTGATGACACCCATCATAGTGAGTAGAAAACTCCAATTATTGCCAAGTTCAAGTAGCAACTAATCTAGCTCACCATCTAGCAGAATTGTATAGGCAACGCTCAGAACAAGCGATGATTGCCTGTTGCAATGCATTTTGTAGCTCTAGGGTCTGCGGCCGATTGAGACTCATGTCTGGACTTGTTGGTCGTATTTAAATCGCATATTAGGAGAGATTCACCGTCGTCTTGAGAGGATATAAGAGATATAAGAATAAGGAAAAGGACATATAAGGCAAAAGCCGCCTCTAAATTCTACACATCAGTAGCACTGTTAATCTAGTCTATTTATGGTGCTGTCAGTTATTGAAACAGAGATTGAACTTGATATAACAATATGCCGAATTGAGACGATTATCCAGTTTAGTTTACCAGAATTGTAACTAGCCCAAAGGGGGGTAGACCCCTTGACGACCCGCGTCGGTAGATAACCCCACCTTGCCCCTCTTCCGTCGAGACGCCGATGTGCTCTAAGGGCGTTAGGTAGGTACATGTGTGCCTAATTGAAGTAGCAGACAACTTGAAGACATGGCATTTACATGTCAGGTAGCCTAATTTTGAATAGAGGGGTAGTAATGAAGCCAGGTGGGAAACGGATTTTTGTCCTGTTTAATTTGGAACCCGGGTATCAGGGCAGTGATATTTCTGTCTGTCCGATTCGTATCAATACCTACATTGCAAACGTCTTCCGTCTGTCGCAATAGTCCTGTCTCA
The DNA here is from genome assembly GCA_022578765.1 of Xylaria sp. FL0933. Taxonomy (NCBI): domain Eukaryota; kingdom Fungi; phylum Ascomycota; class Sordariomycetes; order Xylariales; family Xylariaceae; genus Xylaria; species Xylaria sp. FL0933. Next base: position 459,894 of record MU389740.1, read on the forward strand.
GTTGCCATTATCACCTGTGCCTCCCTAATTGTACGAGGTTTAAGTGTCCCGCTCTCCGTTCCCGTGACGATCCGCAACGGTCGCGATCCACGCTAGAGTCATCCACGTCTTCGCTACCACAGCCATTCGTACTGTTGTTGTTTTCTGTCCTTTCGCTTCCAAGGCTGAACCCATTCTGTTACTGCCTAAAGCACACTCTGGCTTTTTCCTCACCGCGCCAGTCATCTAGAAATTATCGACAGCCCCAACCGCAGTTGCGTTCTTGAATTCCCTCTCACCTCGACGGAATCCTTAGTCGCGCACAGCATACATCACACTCTACACGTCATCGCCATCTGCTCCCCCTTGAACAAAGTATCATTGCGCATTGTCGCATAACACCATTTGAGGCTCGCCTGTTGTCGCCTTGCGCCTACGAATCTTTCTGGCTCTCCACAACATCATGGCGGGCTTTATCGAGCAGCTATGGGAGTCTATCTTCACTCCTGGCCCGACGCCGAGCCTGCTGCTAGCAACCAATGTTACCTTTGCTTCTCTGCAGCTGGTTCTGCTCGCGCTTCTTGTTGCCACATACAGCGTCCACTTCGTCGTTCTATCTATCATATCCGGGGGTTTATGGTGGGCTATCAACTGGTTTGCGACCGAACTGAATGCCGCGAAGGCAAGGGAAGAGGCTGAGAGGTCACGGCCCGAACAAAGACCTCCACTACAAGGGACCGACGATAGCGAGACAGAAGTCGAAACAGTCGCCTCCGAGAGCAAACCAAAACTGGGGAGTAGCGCAGTTGAACCATCAGCACAGACAGGAGATCTAAAGCTTCGCGCTCCAGAGCCCTCGTTTGAGGCCAAGTCTGCTGTTAGTACTGAGGATGAGTGGGAAAAGGTATCGGAGAATGAGAACGAGAAGGACAAATAAATGGGAAGCGGGAAATGTTCTAAGCGCGTGCGTGCTTAGCAGTTCGATTATGTATATATGACCGGCCTACCAGTTGTCGCATTGGAGGCATCATTTGATGGATCATAATTTTCGGGTGTTGAGTGGCTCCTCTGTATCGTTTCTGGTCTGGCTAAAAGGGTGTCATCCATCAACATACCCATTGTGAGCGAGAATATCAATCAGTTCGAAGTCTCTTCAGCCGCCCTAAGTTTCTGTATGTGATAAATATTTTTGCTTCAGTTTGGGGTTAACGATCGTTATGTTAGGTGAAACTTACAGTTACCTTAGGTACATACCTACCCTTAGTACCTAGGTAAGTCAAGGCCGCCTGGGCACCTGTCGGTCTCCCTGTAAGTGTCACGTGACGTATTAGCTCTTGAGCGGTCTAGGTGTAGCCAACCGCACCCAGAGCTTCCCTAGCCGCATACAATAGCACTATCATAAAAAGCTCAAAGCCTTGCCATACGTACATAGGCATCTGCATGAATTAATTTCTGGCCCAACACCAGAACGGGTGCTAGCCTTCAGACAATCAAGCAACGAACAGCCGATTTTATAACACATTCACTCCCGACAGCAATAACCGTTGAGAGCCGGCCAAAATGAAGCTCGTCAGGTAAGCTCTCCCCCAGCTTCTTTCTACGCACCGAAGTGCTGAGACCAATGCTGCCAAGCTCCTCCGCCCACCGCGCCGATGCTGATGATGTCTCTCCAGATTCTTGATGAAGTGCGCCAACGAGACGGTGACAATTGAATTGAAGAATGGTGCGACTTCCCGCGCTCCTTCTCTACTTCCCTGTCCACACGCATGGTCACTATAATTCTACTAACACGTCTGGGCACCAGGCACAATCATACACGGAACCATCACATCAGTCTCGCCGCAGATGAACACGGCTCTCCGTATGGTCAAGATGACACCGCGGGGCCAGGACCCTCTGTCTCTCGACACGATGAACATCCGCGGATCGACCATCCGCTACTTCATACTGCCCGACTCCCTCCCGCTCGACACATTACTCATCGACGACTCAGTTAAGCCTAAGAACAAGGCGCGTAAGGAGGTTGCCGACCGCGGTGGTCGAGGCGGCCCTGGACGGGGCCGAGGAAGGGGACGTGGCAGGGGCCGTGGCCGCGGTCGGTAAAGGAGAAACCCATCACGGAATTCGAGTTGTTTACTTCACCATTCCATTGGCTACGAAGAAAAGTACTGGGGGGGAGAGACACATAAACAAACAATATTGGTGGTCACTGGCTACTTGCCAGCTTCTCCCTAGGATTGCTGCACCACATGAGTATTGTCTCGCACGAATATGTCTCAGGACGCAGCTGTTGATGTTTGCTTAAAGTCTACCAGGGTGTTGTGATATACGGAGGAGAAACGGTAGGAACTAACTTGTACTACAGCGGTATTAGAGGCCAGCAAATTTCGATAGTGCAAGAAGGAATGAAACCGGGGGGTCAGTATAATTGCACGGCTTCACCAGAGTTACCAGGGTCACCTGTATACTTCTTCGTACGTGTAAATGTTCGTGTGTGTATAAGTGAGGGTGAGAGAGATGAAAAGACATCGCGTTAGTGAATCAGCCAATATGAATTATATTGGAGCCAACCATCTTGACAATAAGGCCAACGTGCACGTAATTCTTATTTTGTTTTATTTCCTTCGTGCTATAATTCCCTCCATATTCGGATAATCTGCAACTTCTCCCATCCAGCCTTCTTCCCGCTCGATCCCACGGTCTCAACCTTCCACCCACCACGACCACCGCCCTCAAAACCACGCACCCTCTCCTTGACTTCCTCGGGCTTATTCTGCGCACACAGCAACACGTACGCACACCCCCTATCAGACAGCACGCGCGGCAGACTATCGAGAAGCCGATCCGTAGTCTCCATGCCGTCTCTCCCTCCCGCGTACGACAACGCCAGCAGGTACGAGTCCTCTTCAAACGAGTATTCCGCACCCCTACCACCACTATCCTCATCGCCATCTACCCCCTCCCTTCCCTCTCCTCCTTTCTTAACCTCATCGTACCCCTGCTCCCGCCGCGAAGGCAATTCAGCCGTCGGCACATAAGGCGGGTTAAAAAGCAGCACGTCGACGCAGCCGTCCCGCAGCGGCTCTGCGAGATCCCCGCGCACGGCACCCAGGAACCCCGTGTCGGCGGCCGTGGCAGGGTTGTCGGAGACAGCCCTGCGGACCGTCTCCGCCGTCGCGGCGCACGCGTGCGCGTTCATGTCCACTGCCCCCGTGAGGATGCGGCGGGTGCCGAAGAGCGTGGCTGCGTGCGCCGTCACGAAGGCGATGACGACGCCTGAGCCGGGGCCGATCTCTATTACTAGGGGCTGCTGCTGTGTGGTGGAGGAGGAAGGGGGGAAACGAGTTTGTAGGAAGGATGTCTCTGATACTGATGAGAGCGTGTCTAAGAATAGGAAGGAATCTTCGGCTGGTTCGTAGACGCGCTCGTAGGCTACGTGCGATGTATCTGGTGTTGGCAGCATCTTCGCGTGGAAGTAAGCACGTGACGAAAAGGCTTGAAGCAGGCGATGAAGGGAGATAGGAAACTTGTTTATCTCTACAGTTCTTTGACTCTTGTGTGAATTTTTGCCTCGTTCGTGGTGAATGGGCTTGTCGATAAAAGTGGACACGTGATGCTCCGGAGCACGTGTAAGAGCGACTGAAAGTATCGGATATGCGTGTAATTCTTCTGAGAAGTTGTCGCAACCGCCCAAATAGGAAATTTGTGATGTTCGTGAGAGGAGGAGACAGAGTATGAAGATGCCTTGTACACAATTACCCCAGCAGACAAATAAGTAACAAATCAAACCTGCCCCTTGGGGGGAAAGCTGGTGGGCAAGCTGGTGGGCACCTCTATTCTATTTTTTATTCTAGAAAATATCTATCTTCACATTTCTGACGCATTTTCTGTTGTGAGCGATTGCGATCTCCAAATAGTAGTGACCATCCTTCTGTCGCGGCGTCGTCCGATGAGATAGGTGAACCCGCCAAGTTATCCTCCGGCTGCTCCTCACAGGCCACCATCACAAGCCCCTATGATCACGATACCCGGCAGCAAAAATAACAAGCCTACGCAGATAAGTCTGTACAGCAGAAATACTCTAGCAACCCAGTTATAAAACCTCATCAGGCACCTAGGTATCTATCAACCTACTGCCGCCGCCTATCTCCCGCATCCATCCTCCTCACATAACCGCACACTCATACCCCGGATCGTCCCTCGACGGCCCGACGCCCCAGCGACAGTGGTCGCGGATATTGACGACCATGCGCACGAGGTTATAGTCGTAGCCCCCCGGCGTCGCGCACGCGGGACACAAGCCCACGGCCTCAACCTCGGGCGCCGGCTCCCGCGCCACGCCGTCCCCGAACACGCCGCAGTGGTTGAACCCATTCCCCGGCCAGCACGGGTGGCGGATCGCGAGCCAGTGGTGTCCGCAGTTGCGGCTGATGTAGTGGGTTGCGAGGCACATTGCTCGTGTTTCTCTCTTCTTCCGTCCTTCTTTAATTCCTTGCTTGCTTCCTGTTATCGCTTTTTTCTGCGCTGTTTCTTTTTCTTTCCTCGTAGGTTCTCCCTTCCTCGTGGTGTGAGCCGAACGAAGGCTTACTCAGATGGTCGGTCCCTATGCATAGAGTCTGGAGATAGAAACGGAGCACGTATGTAAAATGATTATGTATTCGGGCCGGCCCCTGGTGTCACACGTCCTTGTGGATTCGATCTTATGCGTGGTATTGCTGGAGTGACAGAGGAAGGCTCTGCCTTTTCCACACTCGTCGTTGCATTCGGGTTGGTATGAGTTCTAGATATAATGGTGGTTGGTCATCACAGGTACAGTTGGACAACGCGGGCTAAGTGGTCTTGTCATACGCATATGATATTGGAAGGTGCTACGCGTTCAAACAAGCAACAGGTGGGTAAGCGAGTGACTGAAGTAGTGGGTGCCCTACCTAGGGAAGGAAGCGTCCACAGCCTGTGTCAAGTAAGGTAAGAGTTACACCTGTCTTGCCTAGGAAATATGTGATATTATAAGTTCCGATTTATATTTAGAGGCTGTTCAATACCTAGATAGCTTTCAACACTCCCAAGACTCTGTGCATAGCAAAATAAGTCTTGATCGATCCTGATGTAGCTATGCACTGCCAATGACCCATGGTTACATGACCAACACACCGGCAATCACAGCCCGGAAACGTTTGCTTGATAGTAATAAACGCTCGGACACCCTGGTGTGACCCATGCTGCTATCAGGATACTGCGCTTATTGTTCACTCACATATTCGTGCAGTACAAGACGCGACCTAGTTGCGAATGCGAACTGTCCTTGTCCTTCATCGGGAATCCTGCCTTTGGAGAAAACGTCGTCATATATCATCTACCTGCTTGGCTTTTCGTTCCTCTTCACCTAGGGAATCATCATCCGTGGTCTTCCCACACATGCTTTCTAGCATCTCCTCGATCCGTGACGAGGTGCGCTCAAGGTTAGCTAACCGCGCAGACAAGTCATCGGCCTGGCCCGACTCGTTCAACAGGCTACGAACCTGCTCGGGTGGCACTCCGCTAGAACATCTATAGTTAGTTGAAAGTGTCCAAAGCTTTTAATACACCCCAGCCATGAGAGAAGCTTTGCCACACTCGAAGGGCTGAAGGAAGAGGAAGGAAACGACTTTGGGAGATACTTACTACGGAGCTAATGAGTCTCTCCGACTTGGTGTTTTGACAGGTGGCTCTTTACTTGCATCACGACTGTTCTGCGAACGCCGAGGCTGTGTCGAACTCTGTTGACGTAAAAATTGCCGTCGTATCGCGTGGTGCGTTAATTCATCGTCCACTGTGATGTCCTCTTCTACTGAGTCGGGCGGCGGAATATCGAATACTGTCTGAATATCGCTGTGACTAGTGATCCGCCACTTCTCCCAGAATCTGCCCTTGCCGCGGTGTCTTCTTCTCTGCTGTTGTTTTGCTTCTCCTGCGTATTCAGACCATAGGAGACGTCGCTCCAGGATGGCAATGAAAAGTAGCACTGGCAAATTGATAGTCCGAACAGTTGCCACATGAATCTTGTGAAACCATCGTGGACTAACTAGGAATTTCATCGGGACTAGTATAAAAAGAGCCAATATGTTGAATGGTGGCTGGTATGCGAAAATGGCGTCGCTTTTGACGCCTTCAAGCGTCAACACGGCCTTGCGAAAGTGAACTTCAGCTGTTGCGTTGGCGACAACGTTGGCAAAGGTGTTCGTAAGCATCGATACGAGAATCGTCAGAAATAGTGTATTGCCGAGGAATGCAAATGTTATCATCAAGATTGGACCAAGCAACCAGTGGAAATCAGCCTGAAGAGCGTTGGTTAGCAGATTTTCATTGACTAACCGATCACTGTGCAAACCTACCGACTCGGATACTCCGCTGCCATCCAACCCAAACCAGATCCATAACATCCATTTACCAATGGTACTATTGAGGTTTAGCTAAGAAGACGGCCGACCGGGCAGAACACTTACATGGGATCATGACGACCTTCCGCGAGCCATACCATAGATAACAAGAAGCCAAAGAAACACCTAGCATAATGGACTGCGTTAGTACACTAATTCGAATAACGAGGATACTTAGGTAGACAGCTGCCAGAAAAGCAAGACCACTTACCAGGCAGCTAAAAAGGTGAGTACAGCAAAATCGGCCATCATTGCTCGCAGTGAGAGAAACACAATATTCCCGGAGAGAAGGTTGAACGCTAGCCGTGGAATGAGGACGGGCGCTCCCATGGCGAGGACATCAAGGGCCTGTTGCCCAGGGCCCAGGGAGCCCGTTCTCCATCCATGAATACGCAAAATAAGATACATCCAATACACAGCCATGAACATGACGTCTAAAAAAGACCAAAGATTCTGGGCGTAGACCGACCTCAACACTAAGTTAGTCTCAGATTGGGAGGCTCCTCTCAGTGTGAAACTCACCAGCCATGCTCTAAAATTGTAGCGAACTGATCCAGGGCCCAACCAAAAGCATATACTGCGAATGCCAACTCGAAAATACTGAAATGGGTCGGGTTTCGTTCCAGCATGAATAAAAGGTATAAAACTAAAAGGACGATGAATTGAATTATTTCGAGTGTGTTCCTGGTTCGCGGTACAATTAACCGGTATTGGTTTAGTAATGGTTCTTTGTGCGGCTGGTACAGTGAGATAGGTTTCCGCTTGTATCGATCTGGAATCAAATCAAGGAAAGTTGATGGCGTATAGACGATTTGACCAATGTAGATAGCATCGACTCTTTTCACATTCAGCCTCGTAATCATCAATGGAGACGGATGCGAGAGGACTTACACTGTTTTGCAGTATGTAGAGCTTAGGAAATACCTGCTTTTAGTGAGAATGGCAATCTCAAGAGCGGGCAAGGTCCTATTGTAGCTAATCTTGGAGTCTAACGAAGCTTCACGGCGAACCTCATCGGGGGCGTTCTGAAAGGGTTCAAAACCGGCCACGAGCAAGTTGGCTAGAAGCAATAGTCCCTCGGAGCCGGGGTTGTCGTCGCCAAAGCGCCTCAATATACGAGTCGCAACGACTTCACAGAGCATCGCTCGCGTATAATGAACATTTTGTCGGTTGCTCATGTGTTCTTGTTCATGTAAGAACTGCGAGCGGTTTACGAGCAAGCAATACACTAACATAACATTAGCATCCGCAACCGGGGGGCGTCGGCGGTCGGAAACACAAAAGAAAATATCAACATACCGATAGATATATCATCTAGCTCGTATAGTTTGTCAACCAACGGCCGCACAACAGATACATTAAGCCGAAGATCTCCCAACTGCTCGAAGGTTAAGTAGTCTTCGACTATGCTGATGACATCTCTTCGTATTCTATGAATGGTCGTATATACGGGTAGATGACTGTGGGGGTTTGGGGTGCAGCTAAAGAAGGGCCCGTCTTCCATGCTATAGCTGTAAAAGGAGCGGTTGAGAAGTGGCCGCTGCTCTGGGTCCTGGACTCTGACTGATCGATTTGTCCGGTTTGCCATTTCATATGTGTTCGCTTGATGCCTCCTCTTCCACGCTGAGCTGTAGATGCCGGTTGGTGATGCACCAACTCCCTAAGCTCTGCCGACAGACTGAGAGAAGAGAGTTGGCTGGAATGTTGTATAATGTATCAGTGTAAAAGACATGCACATGTGGAGTTCCAGACCTGGGCGTGTTCTGAGTACCGAGGAAAAGAAAAGAAATTGGGAGTACTGGTAGCTAGGCGGCTCAGGATCGACGGTTTTGGTGTGCTAGTACTAGTGTGTTCTACTGTAATATCAAGCGCGGTTCACCGTTTCGTCCAGATCTGGTCGTCCACGATAGGTATATTTAGATGAATATCTTAGAGAGGAGGGACAATGCAATGCGAGTTGCTAGTAGCAGGAAATGTGGACCCAAAAAAACAAGGGTGTGACGCTCGTTACTATGCTGGAAGTGCTATATCAAGTAGTTACCGGCTGTAAGCTGGGCGGGCTTGTCTGAACCAAGTTGAACGATGCCCTCTTCTGAGGCCCCTCTTGTGACGATGAATTGTCAGAATTTAACTATCAGTACTGGCCGGTATTTCAGATTAGCGACTGCACCAACAATGACGTCGACCCTGCATGAGCTCTGGAACACTTACCCCAATTAACTAACATGTGTAAGGACATCAATTACAACAGGGTCCAGGTTTACTTAACCTCTAATATATGTATTATCGAAAAAATAATGGTTCTTATATTATAAGCATAGACATATGATTATTATTAATGATCGCAAAGATACTTTGGAAAGTTGAGTACACATACCCTACAGAGTATCTCTGCTAAGAAAACATGCGCCTCTAATGCACGAGGACTGAGGACCCGCTCGGTGCCTGCCAAGGGACCATTGGTGCTTTTACTATGAGCACCCAGGTACGATTTAGGTGCCCACATTATTCATCCTCCATAGCCTATCAGATCAACACATCAGAATTTAATTCAACGGCAACCCCCCAGCGCCAGCCTTGCACCCTTCTCAACCCCGATCGTGCAGCCGGTTCAGGCTCAGGCGCAGCGACCCTTGACCCGCGACGATGCCATGGTGGCCTTTTAGACCGGACCAGGGATCCAGCACCAGCAAGAGCGATGCCTCCTCGAAACGGCCTGTCTCCTGGACTGACAGCCTCAACGGCACGGATTGGGATCACTACAAGGACCCTAGAAACTGGATCCCAACGCTGCTGGTAACAACAACTGTCGTGGTGTCGCTGCAGATATACCGCTCCTATATGCGCCGTATACCAGGGGCCGTCCACGTCCAGCCAAGTTTCTTCCGGAAAAGGAGTTTGTTTGGCAAGGTCACGAGCGTGGGTGATGGAGACAATTTTCACCTTTTCCACACTCCGGGCGGCCGAGTATTAGGTTGGGGCTGGTTACGGCAGGTCCCTACCAAGAGAGCTGAGCTCAGGAATAGGACGGTATGTCCCAAATTCATTCCAGATGGATTTGTTATAAGTGCTTCTTGGATTGTGCCCCTGACTAACAGGCCAATCTCTCAAGATTCCCATACGTCTCGCGGGTATCGACGCTCCAGAAGGTGCTCATTTTGGCCAACCCGCCCAGCCTTTCGCGACAGATGCCTTAGCCTGGCTGTCTAACTACATCCTCGGCAAGAGAGTACGTGCTAAGATCTACAAACGAGATCAATACGATCGCATCGTCGCGACTGTATATGTAAGACGATTCTTGTTTCGTCGAGACGTTGGTCTGGAGATGCTCAAAAGTGGCTTTGCTACAACATATGAGGCTAAGTCCGGGTCTGAGTTTGGCGGTTTGGAAGAAAAGTATAAAGCTGCTGAGGCTTGGGCTAAGGAACGAAAACGCGGAATGTGGAGCGGAAAGCCGGAGCACTTCGAGAGCCCTCGCGATTACAAGACTAGAATGAAGGAACTAGAGGAGCAACAAAATAAATCCAAATCGTGACCCTGTCTCTCTCTAATGGATATAAACTTAGGTGCTCTAGGAGGCTCGTCTACTCGGCTAGGGCTATAAGTTTATCCACTTGCAAGAATGAGGAGATGGGGCAACATGACCAGAAATCGTGCGAACATCTCATGGGACTGCTCAATCACATAACGCAATATGGAGACTGTGGTTTCTGTACAGCTGCCCATCACCGCTCATCATTCCAATTACCTACATGGGCAATGCGTCCCTGCCGACAGTGAATAGGCCCTGGAGGCTATGTGTTAAGAACAGTTGCACTCCAAACTGTTAGTTAATTCGCATAGCGACCGAGATAAAAGAAAGACCGCATGGGTCGTTATGTATTTTGAGATATTTGTGGGCAGAATTCAATGCCTGCTTGACAGAGAGTACGACGGAATGAATGGGCCAAACTATAACTAGTTTCCATTATCCCACGGACGTCTATCCTCAACTCTAACTGGGCCTCATTGTATATTGTTACTGCGATGCTACCTGCTATTATCCGATAGCAGTTTTTCGAGGTATACGTCTACATGGAAAGATTACTTGTTACATACACAAGCGTTGTGAGACAAGATCTTGGACATGCTCATTTCCACTTACACTTTAATAAGAATGTCTTATGAGATACTCAAGTATGTAGCTGCGCTTGTTGCATTCATATGTTCCACCTAGATGCTCTTGATTGATTAAGTACCTACCAAACAGAGATGACGTAGGACAGAGAGAGCCCGCCTTTCCTTTACTTTGCTGCAGAACAAAGTACGATAATACCACCGGGATGTATTTGGTAAAATACCTAGTACACATTTAATGGCTGTGCATATTACAGTAGCTGCCTGGGCCAACACGAAAATCGAGGCGTGCCACTAAAATATTTACTACTGTTTCATTTGCGTATCTCTTACGCGGCCATGAACACATATATTTCTTTATTCTTCTCTGGCTTGCCCACTAAGTTCTTTGACCATGCAGTTATATCCGTTGTTTTAGAACAAGCCTCAACTGCTTGCCCGGGTACGGCGTGTTGAACACGAGATAATGACAGATTAATTACCACTGTTCCAGTGCCCGGACATGGGTGGTAACACGAGCAGACACGAGCCCATCAATCACAGTGCAGAAACAGGAGACGAGTGGAGGGCGACTTTGAGACCCCAGTCAAACAGTTACCCCTGCGCCCCTGGACTTTCCCGTCCACATTTAGAAGATCGACCAATCCTAGCTCGTGTTAGGAGATGTGCCAAAATAGCCCCATTAATCATTTCGTTTCTTCCAACACCTCACAGTAGAATCTTCGTGGCATTCAGCTTTGTAGGCTCTTCTCTCAATCATTCTTTTTTGTTGTTGCTGGACTAAGGGGAGAAGGTCAGCTTGATATCACCACTCTTTTGATATCATCTACCTAGGTATGTTGACAAAAATCATCATTTCTCTAACTGCACACGCGTGACCGTCGGGGTTCCCCCCTTTCTCGCCAGGTAGACAGGGCCTGTCCTTGTCCTCAGTCACTCGTTTCTCTCTGTCTCTGTCTCTGTCCCAATGATCCGACCCCTTTGCACGTCCCCTGATCTGAGCAGAGCGGAACCCGGCAAAGCACATCTCTGACAATATCGTTCGCACGAGTAGCAGCTAGAAAAATCCATACTGGTATCGATTGTGAATATCGTTCACAATTCACCGCAGTCGTTCCTTACAGCCGATGCTAGACACACGGCGCTCTACCTGAAGGGCATCATCGATTGTTGAAGGGCCCTCGTCATTCTTTTTTCACCCCAATAACTTTTACTTCGCATACACAGCTACAAAGCCAGCACACCGCTGTAGTACGATATTACTTGACAGTTTATACTACGTATTCTGCGCTCAATCACCTCTGGGCAGAATACCCGACTCCAACAATACACACAAGACCTCAGCCAGTGACCTGGTAAGCAGCGAGAAACAATCTCCGATTTTGTTTTGATCCTCATTCCTGTTCCCATTCCCATTCCCACGACTGCGGAGTGTGGGTGATATCCTTGCAACGTCTTCAGTTTTTTTTTTAAGATATGTCTCCTTCCCTATCAATCTGAGAGCCGTTTTCGTCAATTAAGGGATTGTTTCCTATTGTCGAGGGCAATGTCAGTCAGTTCATCAGCCTAGGCTTGCTGCTCAGGGAGAAGCCAAAGCGGGTTGCGTGTGGCTGGTACCTTCTCGTGCAGAACAGGCTGCAACCCAAGCCTAGGCGCTAACCCAGGGCGAAAATGGCTCAGTGCAAACCCCTGGCTAAGACGTCGCTAGCGTCCTGCATCGTACCTGGCTACCACGCCATCCTCCCTATTAGTGCACCGTTAGGTGTCATCAGCTCTCCACAGCGACCAGCTGTGCGCTGGAACATCAACCATCTCATCTCACGTTCTCTCTAACACACGGACCACTCTCCAATCCTTTCCCATTCCGCTATACTGTTTCTTCCTCCCATGTCTCCCGTCTCTCTCCAAGAAACTTGATTGATGGCAGTTCGTCTGTCGTATGCGTCATACTTCACATTTCATAACATTGACTACCAGCATTGATTCGACCGCCTTATAATATTTTCTTATCCTAATAGCCCTTTCCTTATACATAGGCAGCCCAACCGAGCTCCAGTTCTCGGCTTGTATCATTGCGACGACAAATTACGATCTGCGGCGATTGCAGAACACCGAGTGCGCAGTTCAATCGATCACAAACACGACCTTCTTCACGGGGCGCGAAAGCAAACTGCCCACCCTCAGCCTTGAACGATACACTTGAACTACTTCCCGAACGGACAACCGAGTGCGCAGAATCACCCGAGGCTATGGACCAGGTGTGATATTAGGTGTCACCGCCGACTTTGTCTAGACCGAGGCGAATATCTTCGTCGCGATAGCAGGCGTCTCGGTCATTGGTCGCTATAAGGAGCCATGAGAACATACTCACTGTGTTGGCCTGCTGCGCGCGGCCATCCTCGGTTAGCTTCGCCATGGCTCCTCGCAATGACTTCGTTTGCGACATTATCCCGAGCTCTCACGTTCAATTCAATTCCGAATCCGAGTTTCGATATCAGCGACCTTGGTCAAGTGGGGTTTGCAGGCGATTTTAATGGCATTTCATTCTACGAATTCGAGGGTCAGACCGAGCAGCCGTTCAGTTCTAACGGATCGGAACAGCTTATGACGCGTCTGCCCAACAATGTCTTTATCAATCTTCTCAGTGCTGATGCATCGATTAAAGACATGTGCGTATTCCAAGACAGTGTTATTCTAGGGGGCAATTTCACGAGTGTTGGTGGCAAGGAATCCATTGGTGTTGCTGCCTTTAATCCGACGACTTCTGAAATTACCCCATTACCGGGACTCTCGGGCCAAGTCAGTAGTTTACTATGTGACGAGAAGGCCGGTGTAGTCTACGTTGGTGGCAGTTTCCGAGCTGAAGATTCGTTCAATGCGATAAGATGGCTCGGTTCCTCTAACTGGTCAAGCTTGCCCTTTGCGGGCTTTAATGGACCCGTCACGTCTATCGCGAAAGCTTCTAGCGGGCATATCATCTTTGGAGGAAGCTTTACGGGCCTTGGCAACACCAGCGCGCCAAGTGTGCCCGATGCTCAAACCGTCAACCTTAATTCTGCGAGACTTTCTACATATCAAGGAAGTACGACGGCGGGTTTCAGTGATCCTAAGAATGTCATTTGCAATACTCAAGGGGCTGATGGCCAAGGCAAAACGTGGCTTTTAGAAGATAATGTCCCTGGCAATTGGGCAGCTTCGTTTGGTTTCGGCTTCGAACCCACAAAACTTCGGCTCAGGAATACACACCAGAATGGCCGAGGGACTCGTACCTGGATGTTTACTGCGCAACCGAATAACGGAATCATGAACTTTACCTACATTGACCCTGCAAGTGGAAGGAACATGAGCTGTACTAATCGGTGTCCTCTCAGCAACGACTCTAGTGTTGAATATCAGGACTTCCATTTCGTCAACAATGTCGGCATGAATGCATTTAGGATTGATATTTCCGAATGGTACGGCCAGGGTGGTGGTCTGGACAGCATTGAATTGTATCAGGATGACATATTTACATTTGCCATCAACGCATTCAATGAACCGCCCTGCTCTAACTCTAGCACTCCGTCCGATTCTACACCAACCGGGCCTTGGACCGTTACCCCAGCAGGGCAAAGTAACTCCGAGTATCTATCAGCTGTACTGTCCAAACCGATTACATCTGATGCCGCCACCGTCGTTTTTCACCCAGACATCCGAGAATCGGGCGACTATGTCATAAAGATTTACACACCTGGGTGTCTTCAGGATGATACATGCGAGAGACGTGGTCAAGTTAACGTATTCGGTACTGTGAACGGTACTAGTGGAAACCAACACCTGAATGACGGTCGGTCTATTTATCAGACGAATGAGTTCGACAAGTATGACCAAATCTATTTTGGTAACGTGGACGCTTCTTCTGGTTCCTTCCGTCCAAGCATTACCCTTTCTCCGGTAGCAGGGCAGTCGCTTTCTTCGGATGACATGGTCATGGTAGCTCAGAGAATTGGCGTCGAGCGGATGAATAGCACTGGCGGACTTAACGGTCTGTTTGAATACGATCCAACCAAGGCCACGGTCGATACGTCCGATTTCGACAGCTCTGCATATAACAAGCTTGGCTCGACATTCAATACTCAATCTGCAGTTTTATCGCTTCTGGCTACTGACAACCGTACTTATATCGGTGGCAACTTTACATCGTCAACTATTAATAATGTTGTTGCCGTTGGCAGTGACGGCCAGACCAGACCTCTTGATGGAGGGCTTAACGGTGAAATCAATACTATGTATGAAAGCAATGGACAACTTTTCGTTGGTGGCTCGTTCGACAACACTCAAAATGGAGGAGCTACTGGCCTATCTAACGTCGCTGTGTACGACGAAGAGCAGAATAAATGGACAGCTCTCGGTGCTGGTGTTGATGGACCCGTCTTAAACATTGTCCCAATGGCACTGAATTTAACAGGTAATGCCACAGAAGAAGCCGTTGTCTTGACGGGCAATTTCTTGAGAATCCTTCCGTTTGGGTCCAACGACGCCATCAATGCTACTGGTTTCGCGGTATGGGTGAAGTCTCAGAGCAACTGGCTTCAGAACTTAGATATGCCAGTTCCACTCTTGGAAGGGCAATTGGCCACCTCGTTGCTCAGTGCTCCCGATAATGCTGAGCTCTACGCTGGTTCCATATCGTCACAATCCCTCAGAGCTTATGGTGCAGTTTCAACCAACGGTATGCTGGGAACGTTTCCTATTAAGGTTGCACCTCCCGACCTGTCCGGCAAATCGACAACTAAGGTCACAAAACGCGAGTCGCCCGTCAACAACACAGACTCGGTTTCCGGTGTCGTAACCGGTTTATTCGATACCAATAACGGAAGGAACGTTACGGTACTTGCTGGCCACTTTGCTTCCAAATCATCCAATGGGTCAGCAATTTACAACCTTGCATTCATTGACAGAAAAAGTTCCGATTCTGTCACTGGTCTTGGGACCGAGCTACCGTCGGAATCTACTTTCTTGACTTTGGCAATTCAGGGTGATACAGTATTTGCCGGAGGTCGCATTAACGGCACCATACAGGATTCTTCCGTGAACGGTCTTATCTCTTACGATGTTGCGAGTAATTCTCTGAGCACTCAGCCTCCTGTCTTGGCCGGAAATGACGTCATTGTTTCATCCGTTGCCGTTCGACCCGACTCGTCCGACCTCTATGTGGGTGGTTCTTTCGATACAGCTGGTTCTCTACCCTGCCCAGGAGTCTGCGTGCTTGACACCGGTAAGAATCAGTGGTCTCGCCCAGGTTTTGAGCTTTCTGGAACTGTCAACACAATGCTTTGGTCAAGTAGTTCTCTGCTCTTCGTAGGTGGGCAACTCAGGATGAATGACACAGATGTCTACTTAGCATCCTATGATGCCTCTCATAACCGTTGGTCTTCGTTCGATGGTGCCTCGAATCTACCAGGTCCGGTGGATGCCTTAACTGCAGCAGATGAGAAGCGAGACAAGATTTGGGCGGCTGGAACTCGACCTGACGGGACGATGTATCTGATGAAGTATGATGACAGTTGGGTATCCGCTAGTATCACGCTGGAACCGGAAACTATCATCACAAGTCTTCAAATGTTCTCCCTCACCAAAGAGCACGACAAATCGGATTTGATCGATCAAAACCAGGCTCTTCTACTCACTGGCTCGATTACTATTCCCGGCTTCGGTACTGCATCAGGAGCAATCTATAACGGCACGACTCTTCAACCCTACATCCTCACATCGGGCACGAACGCGACGGCGGGGTCCGGATCCCTATCTAAGATCTTCGTTGAGAAGGAGAATTTCTTCAAGAGCTCATCCAGTAAGTGGCCATACGCCTGGAATTTGGTTTCTTGCCGCTAACCAGAATCGTAGAACATGGTCTAGCCATCGGTTTCATAGTACTTATCGGCCTGGCCATCTCTCTTGTCTTGATACTGCTCATCGTGGCTGCTGGTCTCGCTCTCGACAGATACCGCAAGAAGCGTGATGGCTACATACCGGCTCCGACGTCTATGATCGATCGTGGTAGTGGCATGCAACGCGTACCGCCACATGAGCTTCTAGATTCCCTGGGCCGTGGAAGGCCCGGAGCACCACACGTGTGAGAAAACCCATCTTACGTCTAAATATACAAAATGACGATCCGACGGAATCCGTTTGGATATGACGGCTTAGCGTCATGCAAGACACTCTCTTCAATAAAACGCCAGACTATACCCTTCGCGACAGAATTTCGAGGAGTAGAAGGAGAACATCAGACCTACTTAAAAAGATACCCAGACTTTGTCGATTTGCAGGTGTTGTTAATATACCTCGGTTGAGGGGGGAAGGCGAAAGCAACCGAATACTTGACGATGGATTACGACAGCAATCAAGCTTCCTTAATGTTTACATGTTTATTTTTCGACTCCACACTGTATTAAAACCGGCCTCAATACCGCTACCTGTACATTTTACTACACTCGCGCGTCTCGTCCCCGGCGCGGCAGTACTCGATCTGGATGCGAAGTATTTGAGGAGTCGATAGTTTGCGATGCCCATGACTGGATCAGCAACTCGAGGATCATTTCTGATTTGAAGGGCGAGGTGGTGAATGTAGGTAATAAAGGGCATCTTGAGATAATGTCTCATCAGTTGACCCGACATGCACAGCTGCTTGCGGGTTTTCGCTAGGCTAGGGTAGTTGAACTATAAATCCACTTTTTGTCCAATCTGGAATGAGCTCATGCTTTGCGTAATAACACTCTTTATCCTCTAGCTCGTTGTTACTGAGCCCAATGTTGTACGGATGGAGTTTCTCGATGCTGCTTGGCGGCTGATCTGCATACTATCAGGGTGATAAGGTATATGAGTCAAGGGGATATGGGAGGAGAAATTGATATCCTCAGCCACATGAGCAATAGTCGCAAGCGGAGTTTCAAAAGCTATTGTAGATTTCTTTTGCAGTGTCCTATTCCTTCAGTTTTACCCATGCACATTCTACATCAATAATGTCACGGTGTAGAACCTTTTGTTAGTAAGAACAGAGTACATGTAGGTTCAGCTAGGTAGCTTACCCTGGTTCAGATAGAGCGTTTAGATGCATGCTTAGATGTACCCACTGCTAGGCAGCTACCTAGGTGGGTATCTACGCTAGCCCTGCGTACTCAAGGGCGAATGTCCCAGCCACACATATTCGCCACAGCAAAAGAAACCTCTGCGCGCTGATTAGTCGATCAGCACAACTTATCCCAGTCGCTTGCTTCATCCACCTCACGCGGCCAACCCACCCATCTTCAATCGTCTTCAAACTTTGTCGCATCATCACATCTCGACTTGACCGCCCAACGTCTCTCTCATACCCGCCGCCCCCGAGACATGGTCCCCGCTGAAACGACAACAGGAGCCCGTCATGTCGGACGCTGACTTCGAGACTGTTCGAAAGCTCCAGGCTGAGCGCAATGCTGCGGCTGCCGCGAAAAAGGGAGCGCGCCCCTCGGGCCAGCAGGCTGAACATCCAAGCAAAGCTAAGCTGACCGAGTCTTTCGACACGGACCTGTACGATCGAAATGGCGCCGACAAGTATGCCGGCTACCTCACCTCGATTCCCACGGGCGATGGAGAGGACGAGGAGATGGAAGATGCTGTTAGCTCCCGCCGCCTAGTTGGCCAGTACACGGCTACCCGCGCCCAGATCGACGAGTTTGCCCACGGCAATGGAGTCGAGGAAGATGACCCTTTCGCGGGGCGTGGTGAACACAGTACGCGAATTGTGGATCGCGAGACCGACTACCAAAAGCGCCGTTTCGATCGTATCCTCACTCCAACCCGCGCCGATGCCTTTGCCGCGAATCGTCAAGCGGGTGCGGCTGAAGAAGGGCGCACATACCGCGATGTGATGGAGCTTCGTGAACTCGAGCGAGAAGAAGAGAGAGTGAAGCGTGCTATACAAGCCAAGCAAAAAGAAGGACAAGCAACCGATGGCGAGCATCAGGCAACCTTACGCGATGGTGATAAGGAAAACGCCGATGCTGGGTCCACTGAAGCCGTCGCAGCCGGGCGCAAGCGAAAGAAGAGGTGGGATGTGTCTTCAACAGCCGTCGATGAGCCCGCCCCTGCCGCCGGAGATACCGAAGCGAAGACCAAACGGTCGAGGTGGGATCAGGCGCCCGCCATGCCTCCTCCTGGCGGAGCCGAAGCCCCGAAGAAACGCTCACGTTGGGATCAAGCGCCGTCCGCTACACCCGTCGGAGGCAGCGGACTTGTCACTCCAATGCACACTTCTCAAGTTGGTGCTGGTGCTGTACCGTCATTCGGGACCGACATATCTGGCCCGAGCGGCGTGCTCAGCGATGAGGAGCTCGACGCACTGCTCCCCGGTGAGGCACAAGGCTTTACGATTTCTCAGCCTCCACCGAATTATCCAACCGGACACGCACCATTGCACAGAGTCTCTGCGACTCCTCTACCTGCGAATTATGGTGGTTTTATGATGCAAGATCCCGAGAGTAACAGACTAAGCGGAAGCCAGATGCCCAAGGAAATCCCCGGTGTTGGAGAACTGCAGTTCTTCAAGCAGGAGGATATGGCGTACTTTGGCAAGCTTGCAGATGGTTCAGATGAGAACAGTCTAAGCGTGGACGAATTGAAGGAACGCAAAATTATGAGGCTTCTTCTCAAAATCAAAAACGGAACCCCACCCATGCGAAAGACAGCACTCCGACAACTCACGGACAACGCAAGACAATTTGGTGCTGGCCCTCTGTTCAATCAAATATTACCCCTTCTCATGGAAAAGACACTGGAAGACCAGGAGCGCCATCTGCTTGTCAAGGTCATTGATCGAATTCTTTGGAAGCTAGATGATCTAGTCCGTCCTTATGTTCATAAAATCTTGGTTGTCATTGAACCCCTGCTCATTGACCAAGATTATTATGCCCGAGTAGAAGGCCGCGAAATCATTTCCAACCTAAGTAAGGCAGCTGGCCTTGCTACTATGATCAGTGTAATGAGACCAGATATCGACCATGTTGACGAGTATGTGCGAAACACAACGGCGAGAGCATTTGCTGTTGTTGCATCCGCTTTAGGCATTCCAGCCCTTCTTCCCTTTCTACGTGCCGTATGCCGCAGCAAGAAATCCTGGCAGGCCCGGCATACCGGTGTTAAAATCGTACAGCAGATTCCAATTCTGATGGGCTGCGCAGTCCTTCCTCACCTTAAAGGACTCGTGGACTGTATAGGGCCCAACCTAAACGACGAGCAAACTAAAGTTCGAACCGTCACTAGTTTAGCAATAGCCGCCCTGGCCGAGGCCTCTAATCCATATGGTATAGAAAGTTTCGATGATATCCTCAATCCACTTTGGACAGGAGCCCGGAAGCAACGTGGCAAGGGCCTTGCAGGGTTCTTGAAAGCCGTCGGTTACATCATTCCACTCATGGACGAGGAATACGCCAACTATTATACTTCTCAAGTCATGGACATTCTACTTCGTGAATTCTCATCACCCGACGAGGAAATGAAAAAGGTTGTTTTGAAAGTGGTTTCTCAATGCGCAGGAACCGAAGGTGTGACCGCTGGCTATCTGAAGGAACATGTTCTTGATGAGTTCTTCAAGAGTTTCTGGGTTCGCAGGATGGCTCTCGACAAAAGGAACTATCGGCAAGTCGTCGAAACCACCGTGGATATTGGCCAGAAGGTTGGAGTCAGTGAAATACTGGAACGAATAGTGGGAAACCTCAAAGACGAGAGTGAAGCCTATCGTAAAATGACAGTTGAGACTGTCGAGAAGGTCGTCGCAAGTCTTGGTGCTGCCGACATTGGCGAGCGGCTTGAGGAACGACTGATAGACGGTATTCTTCACTCCTTCCAGGAACAAAGTGTTGAGGACGTCATCATGTTGAACGGATTCGGTACGGTTGTAAACGCACTGGGCACACGATGCAAACCATACATACCGCAAATAGTATCTACTATTCTGTGGCGTCTGAATAACAAATCAGCGACCATACGCCAACAAGCTGCTGACCTCATCAGCCGCATCGCCATGGTCATGAAGCAATGCGGCGAAGACGCTTTGATGGGAAAGCTTGGTGTTGTGTTGTACGAATACCTAGGCGAAGAATATCCAGAGGTTTTGGGATCCATTCTCTCGGCGCTTCGTGCAATTGTTACGGTTGTCGGAATCAGTCAAATGCAGCCCCCTATCAAGGATCTACTCCCCCGTCTGACCCCGATTCTCCGTAATCGCCACGAGAAAGTACAAGAAAACACTATCGACTTAGTCGGTCGTATCGCCGATCGCGGCCCGGAGAGTGTCAATGCTAGAGAGTGGATGCGAATCTGCTTCGAACTTCTAGACATGCTCAAGGCCCACAAGAAGGGTATTCGACGAGCTGCCAACAACACGTTCGGTTTCATTGCCAAAGCAATTGGGCCTCAAGATGTGTTGGCAACTCTACTCAACAACCTTCGCGTTCAAGAGCGACAATCGCGCGTATGTACAGCTGTTGCTATTGGTATCGTTGCTGAGACTTGTGCCCCTTTTACCGTCCTCCCGGCTCTCATGAACGAATATAGGGTACCTGAACTGAATGTGCAAAACGGTGTGCTCAAGTCTCTCTCTTTCCTTTTCGAGTATATTGGGGAAATGGCTAAGGACTATGTCTACGCCGTCACACCTTTACTTGAAGATGCCTTGATCGATCGAGACCAAGTACATCGACAAACGGCTGCATCTGTGGTCAAGCACATTGCGCTCGGTGTTGTCGGTTTAGGATGTGAAGATGCCATGGTACACCTTTTGAACGTGATCTTCCCGAATATATTTGAGACAAGTCCACACGTCATTGATCGCATTGTGGAGGCAATTGAGGCCATCCGCGTAGCAGTTGGCCCTGGCCTCGTCATGAATTATGTCTGGGCTGGCCTCTTCCATCCAGCCCGTAAAGTCAGACAGCCATACTGGCGGCTGTACAATGACGCCTACGTATACCAGGCCGACGCCTTGGTCCCCTACTACCCGAATCTCAATGAGGAAGGCATTGACAGACCGGAGCTAGTAATTGTGTTATAGATTGTCAATTTTCTAGGTTATTACTCGGCCTTAGAAATAGGGGATATGGCGTCTGGAGTGAAATGGTTTCTGCTGTACAGTAAATTAGGTATCAGTCCTGAATAATAAAATGGGGGAGTCTAATCACATCACTCTTTCGAGCTAGTACCTCTTTGCCTTGTGTACTCTACAGTCATTACTACGTTGCCTGTCGACGCTTGATTTGCATAGCTGTGCGGAGGTGCGAGTGGCATGAAGATCTCTAATATTCAAGTTTGAGATATTCTGCTTCTCCTCTTCCCAGAGTACCATGCTGTGCCAGTAGGCTCGAGACACCACTCAGATATCGAGTTATGTTACTTTGGCTGCTGATGTAGGCTATTGAGGCTACTGTGGGCGCCCTTTGTCCTTCGATTCTACTGTTATACATTATATATATATTGTGCCATGTGATTAAACTGTTTGTATCCGGGTTATGCAATGCCCATTCGTATTGAGGATGCCTACCTCCCCTCCCTTAGAGACAAGTGATGCTCGATATAGCTTCGACATTTGGTAAGTTTGCCACCGATCCTCTAAAAATGGATGCTCAGTGAAATATCTATCTTCTCTGGATACTATTTCTAGACTCTTGTATCCGGTGTGAGGTAGGTTTAGGAATGAAGGTGTCCTGTCTTCCTGTCTCTCTCCCCCACTCTCTATCTGTCTGTATGTGTGTGCCTTTCTTTCCTAAGACTTGAAGTGCTCGGTGTGACTCTTCCTATGCTTTCGATATGTAGTTCAGCTTCGGATGGGATATCAACTCGTAAATAGCATGTGTTGAAATTCCATATTGACTTTCCCAGTTTTGAAAGGTGAACGAGAGGACCGAGACTTCTGTTATCTAACATCAAAGCATGGTGGATGCCGCCCCTTGTTTCATTCGCATGTGAGGAGGAGGAAGCTCGCTGGTATGCGTCAATTCTTTTTTCTGTTTCTCTTGTGCTCTTCATGTCTAGTGTCTACACATGTAATACGGCTTACGGGTGTTGTCGTATTCTTGACACTAGGATAAAGAATAGTTGTGAATTTGTCTAAAGACCGGAATACGCGACGACATATGTTATTTATATGATAATAATTTATAGATAATGTATCCGTTTGCTTGACGTGGAATGCTAAGACTGCGGTCGACAGCGCTTCCTTATTCTAACATTTTGTTATATTATACAAGAGAATGAACCGCTACGCGGAACTTTGGCTTTGCTCACTAGGCTGCGAGAAACTCTGCTGCCTTCAGTGATATTGTCAGATACAAGTGATCTCTGCTAACTACGTGATAAATGACCGTAAAGCTAAATGGCTACCTATGGGTCATAGTTTTGCGTTTCTGTTTCCTCTTGTACTTCTTGATTATAGACTTAAGAAATGGCTGCCTTGGCACATCTATTCAGGTCATTGGCTTTGGAATTTGAAGAGATTGAACTTATGTCCGAGGCCTCGAGCCATTTTCAACTGCCATAACTTCATGTAGGCGTTCAACATATGATACGGGCTACACTCGGAGGCCTGTCACCTGCACAGCGTACCAACAGTCCGTAGTTCTGGAGGTACGTTCGATTCATCACTGAATAGAAAGGTCTACAGGTTCTGGGGCCGAAACCCATGTCATGCTTTGCTGGGTTGTCCGCCTGCCTGCCTCTCTGCCTCTTAACTTATCAGTTCGGTGATAACGAGTAATGGATATTCGGTGCCTCCGGTAGTATAGCCTCGAAGACAGGCTGTATGGACCGACTACACTACCAACCATCTCGGATGCGGTTGACTAAACGGGGATGGATGTATACTCAAGTGACAGTATAATTTCCCATCTTTGGTCTCTATGTAATTAGTCTAGGTTAGTATGTGCTCTTCCGTTGGCCTTGCATTTCCGTAGTTTATCATGACCCTAGCATAGAGTACTCACTAGTGTATAGTGTCTGAAGTGTGAAATAGGCTGAACCAAGCCTGGTCCTCTCTTCTTAGCCTTCTCTCTTAGCCTACCTACACGACAAGACTATTTACTCCGTTAGCCGAGCCCCGACATAGTTTAACCTGGGTTGTGGGTTAACCACAAGTCGTTAAGGTATATCCAGTCTACTATAGTTGTAGGTAATCTACTTAGCTATTCAGATAACACTTACTAAACGGAGCTGTTCTTGCATCATATTAGAGGCTTACATTAGTCTGCACGACCTTGTGAAAGTTATAATCTGAACAAATCTCTGGTAGATTTAGTAATCAGTTCTGCGGGAGGTTTGACGGCCATTGTATGTGATTTCCTTCCTTTTGGGCGCATCTGCTCCGCCCAATCAACTGAGTGTAGTCAGTAAAAGGTGATATCGGCATATGTTCATGCATGCAGCAGATTATTTTACTAACTAGTCCACCTTGGCCCGCAAAATTATATGCTAGGGAAAAGGATCTTGCATGCATTTGGCCCTTCCCACTCGTGTCAGATTAAGCAGCCAATATTTGCCGGGGCTAATTTCAATCTGTCTCTTTGGATAGGATACGGCTGGGCACTCTGCGGATGGACATCCTCTTCAATGGCTAGGACTTACATGCTAATGGTGTAACTGCATAAGTTCATGCAATGTGAAGCAATATGTCTATGCGTTTGTTAGCCTATTGATCTGTAGTATAGCATGGTGGGTGTATTCAAGTCCTTTGATTTTTTTGGTTGTTGTGGATTGTATAGATCATCTAGAAGAGGGAGGGTTTAAATCCTACGCGACTAGCTATGAGGCGTCACATAGGCTAAGTAAGTCATGATATGTACTATGTTTATCACGAGGGTAGAAAAAGTGTAGTCTAGAAACTTGTGCTCATGAATAGAATAGCTAATACCAACAACCTAGTGGACTGGAGCGGTACTATCACTCCGGTTCGGAGAATTACCTAAGTGTGTCACTTAGGTAGTGTAGAGTGTGTGCTAATAAGAAATGAGAATGTTGGTGGAGAAGAAATCCTACGAGAAAAGCGCATACTTCGCAGTAGGACTCGATTCTCTCATTCAACCAGTGTGGGAGGAACCCACTTTCTTACCTCCGTTTGCGGTCTCGCGACAAATACCTGCAGCTCACAGGGAATACGCTACTGTAGTCGACGTGGCCCGAACCCAGACTAGGGCTAGACTGTATGAAGAGCGGAATGGGGTAGTTGGTCTTGGGCCGGCGGCCAATTCACATACTCACTCACACACATACACTATCAGTGATGATAGAGTATACGACGTCCTTGCGATGCGAACTAAGGAGGATGATGAACCACCCACCCCAATTTGGTATATCGTATTCGTGTGATGCAGCACATGCGCTGCATAACAATAGTTAGTTAGAATGATGCATCTGCACAGCATACCGTCGATGGGCCAATATGTGCACATGTCATCGTTCACATGCTCAGGGCGAGCATGCAGGCCGGAGATTTCATCACTGTTATCGAGTTAAGTGAGTGAACGATAGGAATTCAGAAGTGTCGATGCCTCACTACCACAGGTGGTAGCGCAGAAAATAATCTAATCTTGGTCGGCCGATGGATTGTGAGTGTGAGAGCAGGTAGAGCAGAGTAGACAGCGTAAGTAGTGCAGGCCATTGGAGTGAAGCATCCGATGAGGCTGCAATCAAACTCTGCAGCTCAATCCTTGCGTGTGTGGTTTATGGCCATCGAACCACGGACCAGAGTATGGTCGCCGACCATTTTAGGCCCGTACTTCTTTTTGCTGGCTTGCCGTATCTCATCACTATTCAGGTAAAGACCGAGATGGCGAAATATGGGTTTCTGGTGCTTTTTTTTTTTCTTTTCCTATTTCTTTTTCCCCGTCTCTTCGCAAATTTTGCTTGTCTGCCATCGCTGTACCGGGGTTAATGGCCGTTCCGAGGACATGTTGAGTCAGTAGAATAGATAGTGTCTTCCTCGAACCCGCACACTACTGTATAATCTTCAAGGTGGACGGTGTGCCCGTTCTCTCTCCGCAAAACCGCAGAGCACAATGGCGGTAGCAGTGGTATCGTGCCAAGTCTTCGCGCACGCGTTGTGTAGTATACACGCAGACGCAATCTTACACTAATCGTAATATTATGTAGCATCGCGCCAAGGCGAGGCGAGGCGAGCCCACCGTCTGCCGTGCCTGAGCCGGGACGTCGACCGTGTCCTTGCGTGCCTCGCGGCTCTTCTTCGCTTTAATAATAAAAGCCACGGCAAGGCTATCGACTCTTGTCTACCCGTTTGCAACGGTGACGTGCTGGCCGATGCAGCATCGTGGCGCCCGCCGGTGCTGCCGCTACCGACCGACACTGGCTCCCCCTGGCATGGCTTTCTCAGTGTACCATCCAAGATAGCGCAAGCAGCACACCACACACCACATGGGATCATGGGATATGGGGAAAGGGGAGATGGGAGATGGGAAATTTGGAAGATTTGTGTTCAAGTGGTATTGGAGACACTACTGGCGCGCTACGTTGAAGGTAGGGACAACAGTGGGAGATGGGTTAGCAGTATTTTGCTCAAACGGGGTGGAGTCGTCTCTGTCATCGAGCTCTTCTGGGTAATGGTGACGGGGGTGCGCAGCTGGAAAAGAACAAGTGCAGCGCTAGCGACACGACGCCCGTCCAAAAGAGTCGTGATCGGCACCCGCCCATGACGGGCCTTCGCCTGGTTCTGCACCTGGCATCCTGGGCAGCGCGCCCTGGGCAGTATGTACTGGGACGCTGGGATGCCCTGAATGGGGGTCCTTATGAGAGGGGTACCGGTACGCTCCTCGCACACTGGTGCGCTTCAGTGCTCAGGTAGTGCTGATAAAATGTGGACGCGAATCTGAGACATACCCCGGTCGCTTGGCGTGCAACTGGCTTGTGTGACTGGTGCTTAGACGTCTTGGCGTTTTCCCGAGTGGAGGGCAAGAGCCCCTGAGCAATTTAAACCGCCCGCCCGCCATGCTGAGCCGATGTCATCAGTGGTGGCGGTCCGCTTTAAGACGAAGGAAGGAGAGGCGGGAGGAGGCTGCGGATGTGACATTTCGGCACTTGCGAGTCTTAAGCCTTGGGAGCCCGGGTTGGCCATCCACTGATCGTCGCCACTGATACCTACTATGTACGTTATGTCGCAGGACTGCTTACACAGGTATATACTACCTAGTACATTCGACCTTATGTCAACTGGATAAGACTTAAGGTACACAACTAAATCAATAGCGTACACAAACTGAACTGACAATTAACCAACTTTTTGTCAATATATAGATAGATACTTGATAACTCGATTGCGAATTGGTGTAATAGATAACCATGTTGGAACAATAAACACCTAGGATTTATGCGTATGTTCGAAAATGGGAGATGGTTGCGGCTATGGAGATTCATCAAATTACAATATACGAATCGTTGAGACCCCATCCATCCTCTCTCCCACATACCGTAGACCACTTGGTATTGAACACCTCGCTGCTTCCTACCGCAGTTACGTAGTATTAGTTCTCACCTACGTACATCCTACCCAGCGTATAGCCTTGAGATACTGCCCTAATTAAGCTTGATCAAAGTCTTTTACCCCTGCACGCAACCCTTCACAACCCTTCACAACCCTTCACAACCCTCCATCGCTACCCTCAGGCTCTTGGACCCCTTCGTCGGTGACAAAAGCGGAATGGCTCAAGTGGCGGAAGCTATCCTGAAAGAAGTTGCCACCATCCCCACACCCGCTCGAATTTGCAACCTGTACACAATAAATTGAACAATCTCAATTTGATGAGGGCATTTTGGACAACCCTCCCAGCGCGCGCCCATCTCCGCATCGATTGCGCACAGGCAGCACGTCCACATGCATTCAGCGCACATGGGTCCAAGCTGCGTGTGGGGAGGAAGCCAGATAGATGGTGTGCAGTGTACTAGTAGGCGACATCACACTACACTACCGACAACTATACCAGACTCGCCAGACTCCTTTTCCAATCTTCCAATGGCTAAGTTCGATTCCCCAGTTCTTCCCAGGCCATGCCATCACAGTGCAGGGTCACGCCAACAAGTCTCATAAGCCGTCGCGCACGATGAGGTCATCGCCTGAGACCCCCAAGACGGGCTGCTGCTGTCCTGTCGCCGCGTCGCCTACTTACTACCTACTACAGTCCCTACGTTGTTGTGTCGTATATAATAATAAACAACGTAGGCCTTATCTCGGGACCCTACGATTATTTCGGATCCAGGTCCGAACCGCCAAATAACCAAGTAGTATTACTCGTTATTGACGCTGCTGTCCAAGGCAATACGTGTCTTCGGGGAGAGCGAAGTGAGACAGGTGTGCTTTTTTTTGTTAGGGGTGGCTTGAACAGCTGCGTCAATTGTTCCAGAGACTCTCTATATTCGACCGAGGGTTTGCCCGCGCCCTCGCCGCCGCAGCTGTTGCTACACTGCCGAGAGTCAAAGCTCATTAAAGAGCTTGGGACTACCGGTAGCAGTGTAGCAGCCCATCTCGTAGATGGTATGAGATGGTATTGCATGCCGATATTATTGGATTATGGTGCATTTTCGTGCATTTTCGAGGCTTGTTTAGGAGGGTATAAGTTAAATGAAAGAAACGGTAAGTATCAATTGAACATTTTACGTGGGTGAGTTTCGGATACCCATGTATGCTGTCGGTTTTGCTATTTATCGAAGTGCCGGTAGGGGACCTCAGGTTACATTTCTTTATCTATTACTCACACAAGTCTCGGCCTCTTGTAAGGTGAGCCAAAAATTCAGACATGACTTTTGTTGATGTAGGTACCGGTAATTTGTACAGCTGCAGTATTACCTACCAGTTGCTTCTTCTTTTCTTCGTTGCAAGGGATTTATTTACGTATACGCACCACACCATGATCTGACCCCACAGAGTCGAAATGCAGTGTTCACACATAGACAGATTACATGCGTCGCCATAGC
This sequence comes from Xylaria sp. FL0933, assembly GCA_022578765.1. Lineage (NCBI taxonomy): Eukaryota > Fungi > Ascomycota > Sordariomycetes > Xylariales > Xylariaceae > Xylaria > Xylaria sp. FL0933. The sequence continues at coordinate 488,390 of MU389740.1, forward strand.
CAATGCTATGGAAATCTGACTCTGACTCTCACTCTGATTCTGACCACGGCCAAGACCATTACCGTTCCCGCTATCGCGGAAGGGGGCTGACGTCCATCGTCATTCATGTAACCCGGATTTCATCGCGTGGCGACCTAGTGCAGACCTGGCATTGTTTTGAAGCTGTTGGGGTGGCTATTTTGAATCCTTGGCATTCCTATGACGAATGCTGCCCGTCTTATACGCGGCCGGCGTCGTTGAAGGCCGACGACACACCATCCATCCACCCCCAGCACACACATAGCCACCTACCAAAAATATATACTCGGCCTGTCTTAAAGTCCAGGGCATCATGCGTCGCATGCTTCTGTTATTTACTCAACACAATTCACGTGTTGACGCGGAAACTCAGCTGAGCCTGCGTTTCTGAATATATTAAGGCCTATAACAACCAATGCTAATGCTAATTCAATAGTCTGTCAAGAGGATTCTGACAATTTCACATAGTATTAGAGATAACTCCCATTGGCAGCTGGTTAGGTTAGAATGAACAAATGAATAATGCGTGCTAAGTTTTTTATCACTCCCCCGCTGGGTCGGCTAAGCCCAAAGGAGGAGTAGCGTAGCGATTTAGTGGACGGGCGTAAACAAGCTCTTGGTGCTCAGGTGGCTTGCCAAAGTACCGGTACTTGACTCTACTGGGGGGTAGGATTCGAGCAGGGATGATGCTTAGCCTTGTCCTCGCTAATGTACCGGGTACTGCACCAATGACGTAGGTACGGCTCCAACATCGCAAACCCCTCCCCAGGTTGGGCTCGCTCTTTTAGTTTCTCTGCCCTGCTGCGTTGGTGAAGTGGTGTGCACCTATGTCGCATGTATCAAGAGCCGCGATAGTGTATACCTATGCTCAGTTTGAAATACAGCAAACCCCATTAATGGATCTTTTTTCCTCCAAAATTTATAATCACGGACAAGAGATTACTGTGAGATGACAAAAAGGAGAGAAAAATGGAAGCACAAAGTATTTGTATGCAAGTAGGCGTAGGCGTTTACTAGCGTACAAGGTATGGAGAGCGAGCAAAGAGAGGAGACCCTGCATGATGGTATGATGCCCCATCCTCCGCATCAGTGGCGTCAGCTAAGACGACCAGCCTTATCCAGAGACCCGCTGGATAAAAGAAAACTACTCCTTGCCAATTCATCTTTTCCTCTTGTGTTATTGCTATCTGAACTTGTCGACACTAGACACACCCCCATTTGACTCGTCTAAGCTCTCTGATCATTTGTGCCTGAGCAGTGGAACCGGGTTCGCGAGCCAAGGCGTGAAGAATGAAGGAGGGTATGCATAGCAGCGAAGCCAGGACTCTGAGTAGATATAGGTAGGCATTGGTATGCTGGCACATACTACGTACTTAGCTGCTCAGTTGGTTGATATCCCAATTTCTTGCTCTCCATACCGGTAGTGTAAGTAAGCCTATGCGTATTGTATATATCCTCAGTCCCTTGGTATTATACTCACTTGTCTTGGTATCCCTACCTACATGTAGGGACCGAGGGACGTACCCAAAAGGCTCGTGTACTGTATCTACACAGTATATGCTGTACCTGGCCTGGGATACTTGCTGCTAGTTTATACTAGTGATAGTGAACCCCTGATCAACTACGCATGGCTCTGGTACCATGCCGGCGCCATACCGCGCGCAACAGGCATCAACAATGATTTAACTTGAATCCACCACCTTTGAAGCTGCCTCTTAAGGTGCTCAGCACGTCAACTTAAACGTAGATGGGTGCCTGTTGTAGCTTCCACTACAGCCGTAGTCTACCTGCACGTGGATACACGCAAATAAAACGAAATAAAATGGATATCGCACCTACCTAGGTGGCTAGTCTGCTGCGAAGTGTACTTGCCTTGCTGCATCGTGCTATGCGTCTACGTAGGTAGGTACATGTAGTATAGTGCATCCGCATTATATGTAGCGTACCTACCTCTCGATGTACCTGCCGTACCTACTATGCCGGCACTGTGCTGTACTGTATAGCCCTCCCGCCGAAATACCGTCTCATTTCACTCTGGTCGTTCCTTTTCTTTTTGCTCACCACCCACGCCGCCGCCGTAATAGTATACACACTACGTTACTTACTTGGATTGGTGTTGTGACGATTCGGGGTTCCTGTTTATTTGCCTCCCTCCATGCTAGCTGGCCCAGCTAATTCAATCTCGGCATTTTAGCTTCGTTAATTCCCATCTGGGTTAACAGAGGACCCTGGACCTCATACTTCCGGCTCCATTAGACAGAGGCGCCTTTTGCCAACCTTGCAGCGCTGCCCACTTTGGGAGTCTTGAAGTCCTGGGCCCTCAGATGGGGACAAGCCCTGACAAAAAAGCTAACGAATCTGTCAGTTGACGTATCGCCCGTTCATTCCATCATAGGGATACGTAGTACATAGCAGACCCGCGTCTGTCCCGGGGTTGTCTTGCATTTTATCTAAAGGCGGCTCCCCCCTGGACTCTCCGGTTTTTTGTCTGTTCCCTTATTCCAACTATCAATCACAACCTCAAAATCAATTCTCAGCCTCATAAATATATAGAAGAGAGTGCGTCGTCGGCTTTATCGGCGACGAAAGAACGACAGCAACATCACCACCACCAGCCACCGCGACGGCAACAACAATAATAACGACGCCAACGAAAACAACGACGACGACAAGGACAAGGAAGATAGATCTATCAAAGTCCACCAACTTTCGTCATTGTCCCATACTTAAACGTATATACGTACATATACATATACCACCTACTACATACATCCACACATACAGTACATAACCAAAGAACCAAAGAACCAAGCCTGCCGCCAGACGACAGTACTACTACCGTATCACAGTACTTTCTCCTCTCGCTGGCAGATCTTTAATCCTCAGTACAGTGTCCGCGTGAGACGACACGGACGCGCACTCCGACCTCCCAGATATCTGGCAGGGCTCGCTGATCTTTGACTCTTCTGTCTTGAAACGAGCCTCTCCACTCCACATTCTCATGGTCGGTCGTCCACCTAGTGTAGTCTAAAACGGCTGCTGTCAAATTGGGCACCACCATTTCCTCCTTGTGCCTCCCTCCGCCCCGGAGCGTGTGTACGCTACCCTTCCTACACTATCTCATTCGGCCTCCAACTCTGCTGCTACCTCCTACTGTTAAACCCTGCTGCCCCAGGACCGTTTCTCTTCCACAGGGTATTGGCACTGCCGATCCATCTCTCAACCGTCGTCACTGGTCGAACCTTTCGGCATTCAAGACTACCTAAGCAGGTCAAGCTCATAGCTCCACTCGTGTCCCAAGCACTGGAGTCAGTTCGTTCAACCACGACGGTTGGACCTGGGTGCTAAGTACCTGCTAGCCTCTTAGCGGTACCTGGTATAGCTATCCTACTGTCCGGGGGTTCCTGGCTGTGTCCCTTGTGAGCCTTCCTAAGGCCACACACATACACACACACACACCGCAACACAGACGCACTTAAGGCTTGCTGATCCCGCCCCCCCTCGACACTTCGTGGCCCTCTCTCTCCCTGGACCTTGGAACGAAAGGTCACCATCTCGGCTAGGTGACACGAATCTGTATCCCTCGGGATCTTGCATCCGATCAGCGCGAACTATTTGGGTCTTGATATCCTGGATACTAACGAGCGCATTGTTGTGCCGTCACTATTATTCTCAATTCTTGATGTCCTCATTGAGAGCCTCATCTCTCTAAAACTACGTTTCCCATTCAACGACGATGACTATGACTCTCGACAATCAGTCACGACTGGGAGCTCTTCACTTCGGCCACATGTCTTCCTACCAGAATTCACCTCAGTTCACCAACCCGTGGAACTCGGGCTCGGCCAACCACCACGGTCATCATGGCATGTATTCGCAAGGCAGCATGAGCCATAGCCTTGGCGCCCTCGACCCCATGGCGAAGCACCATCCCGCCACGAGACCAAGCACCAATACTGGCGTCTCAATGGCATCGTATGGCGGAAATATTCCCGTCACATCTTCAGCAGCAGGTAGCACTCACATGGCGGACGTTTATGAACAATCAGACTTACTCAATATGCCCCAAGATCTCTTAAGCCTCAACCGAATGCAGACGACCACTGCCTCTTATGGAGAACCATCGTATGCCACGGCAACACCCTCTCCAGTCCATGCGACATACTCGGCATCACCTGGCTCTTACGACGGCGTGTCCGGTTATGCTCCAGCTCCAATGCGCTCAACATTCGCTCTTGCGCCGGAGGCTGACAGCCGAAGGTATTCCCAATCGTCAATTTCTTCAGTGCCGTCCATCGATTCTAGCTCAGGCAGTTTCATCGGGTCCCACCGGAACTCAGTAGTTGACATAGCACACAGAGGCATTCCGCCTGCCGACGATCGAAGAAGCTTCGCAGATGCGATTGACGCAAGCCAAGGGATGTTAGCAATGAGCCAGGAAACTCCGCGTGCCATCTACCCCCCAAACAACCGTGGGAGGGGGTCAGCTGATTCGTACGGCTTTCCGTCAACGCACTCTACCAACTCGTCTATCTCTTCTGCGAGCAACTACGGTGGTGGCTATTATGCTGCGTCGGTCGACTCATCTGTCAGCGACTACTCTACTGCAGGGTCGGACATCGAATCTGTAACATCGCGAACGCTACCGCGACCCAATCTCATGACTCAACCACCCCCAGCTCCTCAGTCAATGATGGGCCAATTCAGTTCTAAAGTTTCGTCGAGCACGCAGAAAAAGCATAAATGTAAAGTATGCGATAAACGGTTCACACGGCCAAGCTCTTTACAAACACACATGTATAGCCACACGGGTGAAAAGCGTAAGTCAAGAGGGAGTTTGTTGAATTGGTTAAGGTAACGCTAACAATCACACTAGCATTCTGTTGTGAAGTCGAAGGGTGCGGACGACACTTCTCAGTCGTGTCAAATTTACGACGGCATCGAAAAGTCCACAAAAACGACGCCAAGTCCGAGGCTGGATCAGAAGATCACCAAGACGATCACTCAGACTGACAATCGCAATCCAGTTTTGATTGATATTGCTTTGGGTTATAATCCAGACCTGCTCTACATAACTTGTTTTACGGATACCTTACTCAGCATTGCAAGCACCCTTTGGCATTATAGAGATACCAGCCACCAGCTTTTTGTTTATTACATATACTGGCAATGATTGGGATGAAAAGACATGCTATTGTCAACATGGCGGATTCGGGTTCCGCCGCGTTCGGAAGGAAAGTTATGACGTTCTTGATAGTGCCCAAGGGGGCACTAACGACCTTTAGAATTTGGATGCAAAGACTCATTTTATGGCATTTACGCTTTTCAGTTGATCGCTGATGATTGTCTCAACACGGCGGCGAGATCTTTTGGGTTCGGACTTCTGCGAGGAAATACCCTCAACATCGTGGCGTTTAGGAGTTCTACACTTTGGGGACATATTGCACGATTTGCATTCACGTGGGTTTGACGAAGAAACTGCTATCTGCGAGTGTTGGCAGCGACAATTCCGATGATATCACATCGAAAGAACATAGGAATGAGCATGGCTTGGTGAATGAGAGGGAATTATGTATTATTAGTCGTACCATGCGTATACCCAGCGAGGGAGCGAAATTGAACGGGCAGCATGTATATTCTCGTGGCGGACACTGAGGACACGGTGCCATCTGATGAGAAACAACCCACACTCTCTATGCCCATGTAATCTAATAGCAACCAATTTACAAAGAGCGGAAGACCGACTCAATTTAGTGATTTGTTCCTTTCCCAGTCGCTTCGTACGAGCTTGGAGAAATCTGCCATTGATCTTCACGGATGGGATACCTAGGTAGCTAGTGTCACGGGAAGACCAATGCGACAGACGGTGATCGACAAAGCTGGAGATTCCCAGACTTGCTCTTAAGATTCTAGCACGAAGCATCACATGCCATCGCCAATCAAGAGCCAAAATCTATAGGCCAGCCCCCTCTTCCCCTCTTTTCCCCCCTTTGTCGTGCTATATCTTTTTTGCATCGTCCTGCTCGTCCCATCTCTGTGGCCGATAGCTCATGTGAGAGATTTTCCCAAAACCCCAATATATCTCGAAGATCTCGGTGGCCTCCATTCGACAATCCCTGTGTCCGGATCGCCGCCGCACACCCCCACATCTGGAAGGCGACGTCGCTTCGAACCGAAGCGCTTTTTTATGCCTGACATCGCCAATCAATTGCGAGCAGGGACAACGTTTGACAAAAGCAACCAAGCAGCTGCTGCTTGACGACAGAGAGGAGAAGATATGCAGTGTTGATCTGGGGTACTACGCATGTGGCGTATATGTTTCAATTCAATTTGATTGGGCGGTCCCTCTCTCTCTGTCACTTTCTCCTCCTCTTCCCCCACATCTTTCATTGTTTCTGTATATGTGGTCACTACGACTACCTAGTAATATAGTATAGTCCTTACTTGAGTTTAGATTGTATTGTTGTTCTTGCTTTCCTATTTCGTTGATACCGGAGGCAAGCGAGGATGAGGCCAGGTGCTTTAAGTTGATGAGTTCTGTAAGTGCTATCATACGATTGATTGATTATATTCCGAGCGCGCTTACGGTACGGACCTGCTCTAACTTACCTAAAGGGACCAGCATATGTGCTGTATCAGTCCACAAATAGTAAGAAACTCAAGGATCCGAGGAAAGAATCGCATTCATCTAATGGCAATGCGAATTGTTCCATGGAAATTCAAATAAATTAACGCTCCTATACTGTTTAGCAGTAGCTTTTCAGAAGAGCGCGCTAGGGTATCACTTAGGAGCAAAGCGGCAGCGCGTGTAGGAAGAAACTTGTACTGACGAGGAAGGCGAAAGTGATATGAAGAGAAGGATTTCTTATTCTCGGAGGATAACCGCGCTAGAAGCAATCAAAGAACACGCGATAGAAGACGGAAAACGCCTCCCCCCCTTCTCTGACTCGCGGGTTATAATAATAGCCCCATCATCAACCACCATCTTTTTGATCCTGGATCCTGGGCGCGCGAAAGGGGTGCCATGAGCGCAACATAAAACCGCCCGGGCTTGCACGCTACATGGCGTATGTGGTGTAGGAAACCTAGTACACCCCAACGACAGTGGTGGATTGGTGGACAGATGGAACAGGAATCCCAAAACGTTGGTGACAAGATGCCTGTTCGGGACACGGGATCGACGCCCGCTAAGCCCCGAATCGACAACGACTTCTGAACATGAAACACGCTCTGCGCCGCGCTGCTACCCTAGCGGTGCAGACACTAGAGCACACTAGAGCAGCGTAGGGTTCTCGAGGGTGTAGTAGTGTATACTGTGGACGAGATTGGTTTCTCGATCGTTGGTTCGGTGATCGTCATGCGCTACTAACTGATACCGCTCTCTAGTGTAGATACAGATACACTTGGACGGAGTGAATTTGTCGTCTGGTGCTTACGTGCTCTAGCGTACCGGAGCGCCTTTCGTGTCTTAGTACTATATAGCGTTCGGTGCAATGACAACACAATGTCGGCCACATATGTACTAATAGTGTGGTTCAGATAGACTAGAAAGATACCCGCTGTGAACAATGGTAGTATAGATACTCTACTGACTTGAGTATCTAGTCAGATGCCGGGAAGCATGACTAGTCAGCCGGACGGATGACCTAACGTAGCCTCGAGCATTAAGAGCCAACCCCCATAATACTGCCGCTCGGGGCGTGCTGCGTCACGCACCTTGGCACGAGCGCAGCTGTTGGCCACGGCCATCTACACTCCATCGACGAGGCTAAAAGCAAAGGACCAACCGAGGTAGACGTGGAGTCGCCGTGTGTGAGTTAGATAGATAGATATTGACCGCAATGTCAATGAATAGCGCGATGGAATATCGTCAACCTCACCCCGTACCCGTGCTACTAGCATAAATGCGGCATCGACTGAGTAATGATATACCGTGGCCAATGGAGAGCATGCTGACAGTAGTTGTGTATGTCTCGGACGACCTTTCCACAAACGTATGCTCAAGCCGGCCTGTCTGATATGTCCCTCGTATGAGCATATTCACCAGAACAATGGCCCACCGAAGCCTCGTCACCCACGATAGGCCCCGTTTCGTCCTTGACGCTGGTCACGATCAGCCACGGGACTAGGAATCAGACAAAACCTGGCGGGCGGTCCGTTCGATGGACAGCCAACTCCGCTTAAGGAGTGAAGGGGCGGGCCAGGCGGAGACGAGCCCGGTTTGATACGTGAGAGCTCAAGGTCATCAGAAGCTGTAGCCTTCTCCATTTCAACGAATCTAATCAAACGGCGGAAGTGAGGAGCCCCAAGCTAGCAAAGGCCGGTTTTGATACGCCGCCATAATTCGGTCTCGGGACCAATAGAGGCCGGGAGGAGCTGTTTCCCTACTTACCGCCTTGGCTGACGGGGTGACTACGGCTAGTTTTACGTAGGTGGATGAGTGGTGACTGGGACCGGGGAGGGAGTAAATAGGGGTCGTTTGTGTGTGTGGCCCCAGCAATACCATTCAGAACGACCTCTCTGCTCGCTCGCTTAGGCTTCATCTAAGCAGATAGCTCTCCGCGCAGCCGCGCAGCCGGGTAGAACGAACGGGTGTATTACAGAAAGCTATTGGTTGTTATTGTGCCTTGTTTCGGGGTTATTGTGGTTGGTCCTGTTGAGGGTCATGGCCCATCCAAATGACGACAACGGCTTCACCTCTTTGACGGGCTCATGACGTCGAGCTGCCGTGGCTCGTGCGTATCCGGCTAATCAAGCCAACCGGGGAAAGTGAACAACTGGCGGTTCACCTTTTACGATGGAGATTGATTGGCCGAGGCAATTATCTAATTCCAAGGCCGAGATCTCTCACATGGCACAGCAGAAAGCCGTATTTGTAAAGATCTTCAGGGTCCTCAAACACGCATCTTCCTTCATAGTGACACCGAAGCGGCGGACCTTGTTTCCCTGCTTCCTGGCGGTTGCTTACCTGAATTACTGGTACTCTCTGCATCGCCGCGGCAGAGACGTGCTCCTACTCGTCCTGGTTGGTGCGAACGTCTATGCAGCAAGACGGAAGCACTACGCGATTTTTGCCACTGTCGTCCGGGCCATCTTGTGCATCTCTTGGTGCAGGATTACGGGTATTTCGACAGTCAACCCGTTTGGCCTCGTCTGTATATGTATCTGCGACAAGCCAGCCGCGGCAACCCTATGAGCCGGTTTGCCATTCATGCCGCCTCTCGTCAGCGAGGAGGTGGCAGTGTGTAAGTGGCATCATGCAAACCCATAGTCATGGCTTGTAGGAAGCTGGCTTACTAAGCTATTTGTTCCAGGGTAGAATACGGAAAACACAGCGTGAAGCATAACCTACCGCAGCTCTCGAGGCACGACCTTTTTTAGCAATTCTCGCTGCGGCCTTGTGCCTCTACCACCCCTCTTTTCCCTTGGTGTGTAGTATGAGCGAGTCCAAACAACTACACGTATAGACGTGTGGACAGGAATGTCATCATCGCTCCTATGCGCACGCTAGGTACTTAGACCCCGGCATGCCCGTGGTATTAGGATACAGCGCCGACACGGGGCCAGGGTTCATCTGATCAGTTGCATAGCCGATCTCGCACGCCCCTATGCCGTGTAGCGCTTAGCTGACTCTTAGCAGAAGTGGTTACTGAGGAGCTGGCGAGCTGGTAATGCTAGGAGAACTGAGAGTGCTGTATGGCAGTCAGGTACTGGAGCCGCGGGATCTATCCACCAGGGAAGCTTGGCCGGCCGCTCGAAGTACGGTAGTTGTGTGCTATACTAGTGTAGTAGAGACGATGGTATGGGCCTGGTCTGCTTACCACAGCAAGACATGGTGTGCGTATGTACACGGCTCCAGTGGCAGCGATACGGACCGTATCCAGCATACATCGAAGACGATTCTCCAGTATGTGAGCCACGTCGGTTATGGTATCGAGTTATCGTCGAGGATAAGAGGGGCTAAAGTCAGGGAGGCGGTGACAAGACCAGCGCAGACCAAGGCGCAAAACTATCTACCTGGCTACGAACATAAGGTGGTCGGCTGTGGAAGAAGAAAATGAAGTGGGGCGCGGTTGACAGTGGAGAGGGCATGATGTCATCGCGCTGAGAAGTGGTTGTGAATTTGTTATCTGATTTGCTGTCGTATCCAACCACCCTGGCATGAGCGTTCGTCTACAGCCTGCATTGGGAAAGTGGGCCCCTAAGTCCCGGACAGTCGAACAAGTCTACTTGTATTGAGAAGGTAACGGTACAGACACTTCCATTCCGCCCTCGAACGGAATCGCGGCCATGTTTTTGGGGGTCAAGTGAACAGCTACCTCTTTTGGCTTAGCCGGAACCCGTTTACTTTAAGGCTTATGTCTCGTATTGGTAGCGTGCACGACAGGTTTCCATCTCCCTAGGATTACCTCTCAGTGTTATTGAGTATAGTGTATCTACGACAGCCCATAGCGGTGTCTTATGCACAAGAGGAAATCAAAAACGGATGGAAAGGTACCGCCTCCAGGTAGACTTTCACGAGGTAGAGATACGCTTTCGGGTCTTACAGCATTCAGGGTCCTTTTACAGCAGATCTACCGGATGAAACTTTGACTACTAAACCATTAGGGTCCCCCAAAAAAGAGATTGAGCTTAATTAACTCGATGGGCTTTGGTGCAAATGCCATTTAAGCCTATGATGGGAAAGTCGATATTCTGCATCCGCGCCCCTTGCTTTTGTCTGCACACGCCCCCAACTCCGCCCTCTAGTCCGTGCTGTCTCATGCATGTGCCGGACCATTCATGCTGCCATCACAGTACCTACAGCACGCTGCTGCAAGACTAAGCTGGCTACTAAGTATGTACTACTATATACTTATGCAGTAAGGGTATGTATACAGTACGCTCCGGTCTTGACTGCTTTAGATATATGTATCCAAATCTAGTATGCACTAAGGTACCTAGTAGTATTTCTTTGCAGTATGCGTAATCCCAATAGTTAGTGCACAGAGAGGAAATATGCGCTATGCTGGATAAAGAGTTGACTAACTGCCTCGTACGCAGTACATACGCGATTTCTAACAGATAACTGTCAAGTATGTGAGGATACACTCTTCGACACCTTCGATAATATGAAACACTGCAATAGACGGCAATCTCAACTATTAGTATAGTAGACTACTAATGTAGCGCCGCACATTCAAGTACCCACGGGCGTCTAGCGTAATACGTGTAGCATCATAAACTATTCTACAATACGAAGACGGCACCTGAGTTGCACCACTTTCAAGACAACTAGTTATATCTCACACTAGACTCATCTGTATCAACATGTACGTACAATACCTAAGTGGTCTCTCTCACCGCCACTTAATCACCTCATTACTGTTCTACGTTGTAGTTGGTGAGGGAGCGCATGCAGCTCTGGTCCAGCAATGATACTACATCGCCTCGGACTGCTCAGACACTACGTAGGATAACGTCTCTTGAGTGGCCGCGGACGGTTGCTGACGATACCCGGCTTCCTGCTGAGAGTCCGTGCCTGTCCTGATTTACTTACGCTGTATACATACATCACAGCGTCCTGTACAGATACTAACAGCTACGTGGTATGTGTCCATGTCGGCGTGGTCGCCGATCCCTTCCACCGACGGTAAGCGTCACGTATCCTCCTCACAGATGCCAGTATGACACGTGAAGGTAGTGGACCTGCTACTGTACGCTATACGCGAACAAGATAGTGAATGGCAGTCTTCTTTTGCTGGTGTATTGTACGGAGTATCCTGTACCTAGCTAATATGGTAGGTAGGTAGGTACTAGTAGGTAGGTAGGTAGGAGGGCTAGTACAGTATCATAGAATCGGGATACCACACCGAGCACAACATTCCTTTACACGGATAACCCTCTCCGAACTAGCACCTTAGGCACAGTTGCCCTCCGTTCGCGCTTCGTCGCTTTATTTGCTATACGTATTTTTATTTACTAAAGCAGTGGGCGGATACTCCGAGACCTCTGAAACAGAAAAGAGCAGTTAACCAAGCTGTCCAACTGGCGCTTATAAGCTAGATCATGGATAACCGCATGGACCTTCCAAGAAGGAGGGACATCTCCGGTAACAGGATCGCAAATTACAGAGCCGTAACGCGCTTTGGGGCCCATACCTATTGACGCTGTTGTGGTTGCTAAACCGCGGTCTCAATCAGTGGTTCGAATACACTTGTGAGGTGGGTTTGTAACTTGGCCATTAAGTCTCAATGTATGCCCAGCTGATGATGGGACACTGTTAGCGAACCTGAGCTGCTGATCATAGCAGCTGAGGCGAGTGATCGTCAGGGCCCATTAAATCTGTGATCTTTTAGAATGATTGATTGTCTGCTGAGAAGAGAATAAAAAGAGAACCGACGTTACTAAAACCTCTGGACACGCTCAGCCTCGTTGCCAAGCTGATCAATCGTTGGTGAAACCTAGAATTATTTGCAGTATATGGACAATAGGGGCAGTATGATTGTTGTACGGAAGCCTACGCGCTGACGGGAGGTCACCTATGCGAGGCCCCGTAAACTTCATGACCTTCGTATAGGTATATAGCCGAACTGCAGGATGTCTCGGATGAAGCTATTCAGAGACTGAGACATACGGCTAAACCTTCTCATGAAGGAGGTTTAGGTCCGTAGGACTCCTGTATATAGAGACTAGTTAGCCCCCCAAGGGACAAAAGGTCCTTTGGATGGCTAAGGGTCATTATGCGCTCATAGAATATTATTCTCATATTGAGTCATTCTCCAAGCCCTGTATTCAGCCCTTGTGATAATGATCATTAAACGAAATGCTCTCAAGATACCTTTTAAACCCCTTATATATCCAGAAACTATATTTCAGGAGATAGTGCCGCCCAAAGATAATATTCTCATAACTAAGTAACTCATTGAAAATAAGTTGGTACAATCCACAGTTCTGCTCGTCTACTGTTGTATGCTCGTTGATGTCAAGCTATATTCATCTAAGTAACATATATGCCCATACATGCAGAATGTGTTTATCAATTATTTATTGAAATACGTTCGTGGTCTAGAGTCGTGTACGATGGCATTGTTGGCTGATCGAGTTAACATAGATTGACCTGGCTTCGTCTTCCATCCTCAATACAGGTTGTATATTCACCGGTTGCATTGTGTAACTGAGACTCAGAATTAAATAGCTCGATAGTATACATTAACATTTTGAACATGAATTACTTTCCAGAGTGCTGCCACCGGCTGGTTTAATGTGGCCACCACTGAATACTGGGTCAATGTGAGCTTTGGATCAGAGCTGTTAATGGGCGGGCTGGTAAAAGACGATATGGTCTTAGTCTTCGTACTCATGACCATTTTATGATAAGCGAGCTCACCTGTGTTTGTAAGCAATCATCTATATCCTTACTCAGTTGCTAAAACTTTGCTCTTCCTCAAGTAATACGAGGACGAAACTTGGTATCCTTCTCTCATCATTGCTTAAGATAATCTACAACTATGGGTCTTGATCTTGATTCGTACAGTAACAAGCTTTCCCGCCTCTGGACATTGGAAACAAAGGTGATACGTATGAGTTAGGCACGTCTAGTTCTCATGAGCATGTCTACAGAATAGGAGGATATGATAAGATTATACAAGCGCCCCTTAAACAAATTTTAGGTCAGAATGAATGCTTGTATATGTGAACTAAGGTCTATAATTCCCAAAGGTAATTCCTGTCGGCACCGGATGGCTTTATAGCGTACCAGATTCCAAAATCGCCGGATGAAGCGAGTCCCGAGTTTTCTACAACAGGAGATTAAGTCTTGTAACTGCATTCCTATGCGCCCTTTTGATAACATATGATCGCCGACCATGAAGGGGCTCATGCTGATTTTTGCATGACTCAGAAAACATGCAAGCAAGTTGTGACGATGAGCTGGTTGATGCGTGGCACAAGCGAAAGAATGGTGTCAAAGCAAGGGGAGAAATTCGAGATCTCGTATTTCGCCGGCGTGAGTCACTAAGGAGGAGCAAAATATTTGTTATGGAGTATCTATAGCTTGAAATATGAGAAGTTGTACAAAAATTCGTTCACTCTGATTTGCTACTATTGCAAAGCTTGTATGTGCCTTTGCGGGTAGTTAATTTTTCCGCGAGGCGGCCGCGAAAGGTCGATAACTCCGGCCTGTGCTCCTGATCTCACCGCGCCTTGCATGTATCAATGCGAGTTCAAGATGTAGATGGCGTCAGCATCTCATCTGTATCCAGATAAACCTCGAGGAAATATGTTGGAGCCTGGATTGGGTCGCATGAAAATAGTATCACACGGTAATGGTCGAGAATGATGTGTCGGATCGCAGTATCACCAAGATGGAGCTGAAGACGCTGGCCAGAAAGTATATAAAGATGGCATTCTTGGGAGGAAGATTGTAATTGAAAGCGGAAAACGCAGTGAAAGTATAGTGAAGACTTGCGCCTTTGAACCGAGCTGAATCAATACACTACTATATATCGACAAGCAACTACCAGCCCATCCAACCTATCCCAAAGCAACAAAAATGGAGAGTCGCTACAGAGAAGCCCACAAGCACCCCAAGGGACCAGGCGACGCGCGACCGACAGCGCTGCAGATAATCGAGGACGAGCAGCGCAAAGACGGCTCCCTGAGTGACAAAGTGATTCTCATCACAGGGTGTTCATCAGGCCTCGGAATCGAGACGGCGCGTGCGCTGAAGGCCACGGGCGCGACGCTGTTCCTCACAGCGCGCAACCTCGAGAAGGCCAAGACGGCGCTCGGGGACATCTTCGACGGCGGGCAAAAAGTGCACCTCCTGAAACTCGACCTCGAGTCCCTCGCGAGCGTGCGGGCCTGCGCAGAGGAGTTCCTGGCGAAAAGCGATACGCTCAACATTCTGATCAACAACGCGGGCGTGAGGCTCGTGCCCGAAGGCCGCACGAAGGATGGGTTTGAAACGCACATGGCGACGAACCACTTCTCGCACTTCCTCTTGTTCGAGCTTCTGAAGCCGACGCTGCTGCGCTCCTCGACGCCCCAGTTCAATTCTCGCGTCGTGGCCGTCTCGTCGACGGCCCATCGCACGGCCCCTTTCAACTTCGACGACATCAACTTCGAGAAGCGGAAATACGACGGGGTCGCGGCCTATGGACAAAGCAAGCTCGCGAATGTGTAAGTAACCAACCCCATAACGCCGCGGCGGGAAAAGGCCCCTGCTTGTTTTGGCATTTTCTAACCCGTAGACTGATTTTGACTTACTAGGTACATGGCGAACGAGATCGAGAGACGATATGGATCGCAAGGTCTACATGCCTGGAGCGTGCATCCGGGAGGTATCCGTACGGGACTACAGAGGCCCAATTTCCGTGACTATATGGTGGTTCTTAAGAATGGTCCTATACACAGTTACATGTGAGTGATATGCAAAACAACCTTCCAACTACTTTGCCCTAGGCAGCTAGTCATTGCTGGGAGAAAGAAGACGGGAGAGAGAAGACCACATTTTGGAGTTTTCCACGCCTTGAAGATATTGCTTATTCCTTCCCTATCTCTGATTATATCTAAGAACGAGATTGCTGACTAGTTTGAAGGTATACGCAGAATCCCCAGCAAGGGGCTGCTACCACGGTATGGGCTGCTTGCGCCCGCGACCTCGAAGGGAAAGGAGGTAAATATCTGGAAGAACTTCACGTGAGTGAAGGAATTGTACAAGGAGGAGACGTGGTCGGCCCGGGCCACGCACCCTGGGCATACAATGAGGCGGACGCAAAGAAGCTATACAACATCTCCTTAAAGTTAGTCGGCCTTGACAAAGATTAGTCAAAAGGGCATCAATAGGGTATCACGGATTAAAAGTTGGAAGTGTCATGGAGGTTTGCGAGCGGAAAATGGTATTATATGCAATAGTCTCCTTTGTACAGCGAAGTAATTGACCGTCTCATCTCCTCGTCTTTCGCCTTTTTCTGATGATAGCTTTGACTTCTGGCAGCTGATCATTTTCAACCTTGATCTTCTCAACAATAGTTGTGATCCGGCGTTTTCGGGTGTTAAGCGGTAGTTCACTGCTCGTTTCTTTTTTGATCTCGACTGCCATGTCGACTGCTTTGGGGTTGGCGGCTGCTTGTTCCGAAAAAGACTTGAGGTTTGCCGTGAATAACACTGACTGAGCCCACCCGGCTTGGGGGCCCCATATATGGCGAAAGTGATCACCAACCGAGTCGTACATGGCCTTTGAAAATGTCTTGGTTTTGGTCTTCCCAAACCGATAATCACGCTGCGCGATCTGCCATACGTGGGTATCGACTGGCACCGCCTCACTCCAACCCAGCCCCATCAAGCATACGCAGTCTGCTACTTTGGGCCCGACGCCAGAGAGCAGAAGCAGTTCTTCATGGGCTTGTTTATATGTGATGAGTTTGTCCCGAATTGGGATAGAGATTGGCGCCCATGGAGGATTTTCTGAGTTGGTGAGGCTTTCCAGCCACCCTTCTGGTTTCTGCATGGAGACGATCATAGCCGTTTCAGCAATATACTTGGCGCGATACCCAAAACCGAGCTCTCTTAGATGGGCTTCGACTTTCTTCCCAGCTAAAGCTTGAGGCGTTGGGAAATCGTGGAATGCTTCATCTCCTCTATGTCCTATTAAAGGACCGTAATGCACACAAAGCTTCTGAACCTGCTCCCGACGTTAGCACCTGAACTAACACAAGGCGTGAATGTTCATACCATTGACGAGATGCGCGAGATGTGATTATTACTGCTGCAAATGAAGGCTATGAGAGTCTCCCAGGCATCTTGGCTGAGAATGCGAATTCCGGTGAATTTTGGAGCTTTCTTCTTAAAGTTAGGATCCGATTCAGACCATTGGTCGTACAGGGCCGCTAAGTCGTGTTTTAGACTGAAATAATGTTTGATGAGAGACTCCGTGTCATCACTTTGCTGAGCACCTATGCTATCTCCCTCCTCAGGTGAGATGGCAGGCTTCTTTAGACTCGAACTGTTCTTTGGCCAAGTTGCCTTATAATGTAAGAATGATTCATCTTGCTTCAACGACAATAAGCGACCGTGCAATACACAGTTCCTATAAAGAGGGCATTAGACCGGAAGATTTGAGACATTAGGATATCGCATCTGTTTCTTTACCATTCATCATTGATCTTCCGCCATCGAAAAGACTGACCGCAGCGAAGGGTTGTATCAATGCAGAGTTCAGTCAGACTGAGAGGTAGCTTGCGCCATTCAGACACGCGGAGTGGTGGCATTACTGAGGATGTGGGTGAGCTATGAGTGAGTTTTAGCACTTGGAGGTGATTAACGAACGAGAACAGAACTGAAGAGAAGAGAAGAGAACTGTAGGCTAGGTTTATCTAGAAAAGAGTTCATGCGGCGGTGACAACTTCAACTTATCCAGGGCTGCAAATCGGAAGTGTCCAGGGGCTCGGAGCTGCAGCAGCCTGCAGCATAAGTCCTGAAGGGGCAAGTGGCGCTAATGTGTGATTGGCCCGGTCCCTTTGTGCTAATTACTCAGGTGGTACTAGCGGAATACTATCCTTGCCTGCAAGCACTGGTCTGGGCTGTTTCTAGCGCTAAACAGAGTATGTACAGACGCAAGTTCTCTGTCCAACCAAAATTTCTGAGTTCTCCAGCCTCGCGGTCGATCTTGCAACGCGGCTCTACGAGGAGCTCTGTATTCCTTCCAAAGTCTTCCTATCAGCGGTTTCCGCGTCGCTGACACATTAATACTTACTGACGAGCTACATTGCCCCTTGTTCCTTCAATTGCCTCATTCTAGATTAGCATCTGCGTCGCCATGAACGCAGACAGCTACTCTGCGCGAGGTAAGTGCAGCACCTAATAGTTCAGCTTCGTCATCACCGAGCCCATTGCCACACCATTGAGTACAGTAGCTGATCGATAAATTGCAGATGGGCGCCTTGGCGCATCTCGCGACTACACTTCCCGCGATGATAGACGTGACCGAGGCGACCGAGGCGACCGCGGTGATCGACGTGATCGAAGACGCAGTAGATCACCACCACGGCGCTCCCACCGCGATGAGGATGCCTATGCTTCAAGTCGGAGCCACCGAGACCGCGAGCGCGAAGATCGATATGGAGGTGCTGGACGTGATCGTAGAGAGCGAGAGTGGGATCGCGACCGTGGGGCTCGGAGAGAGCACCGCCGTGATGATGCTCCTCCCCGGCCGCCTCGTCGAGAGCGTGACGGATACGGAGACGACCGCCGTGGCGGCGGCGACCGGCGAGACCGTGGTGGCAGAGACCGCGATGAGGATCTTTTTGCACAAAACCGCCGTGGCCGTAGTGCCTCTCCCCCAAAGAAGCGCGAGCCCACCCCAGACCTTACCGATGTCATCCCTGTCTTGGAACGAAAGCGTCGTATGACCCAGTGGGACATCAAGCCGCCCGGCTACGACAACGTTACTGCCGAGCAAGCGAAACTTTCGGGCATGTTCCCACTACCTGGAGCGCCGCGACAGCAACCTATGGATCCCACAAGGCTTCAGGCTTTCATGAATCACCCAGGTGGTGCTGTCAATAGTGCAGCACTTAAACCGGGCAATTCTCGACAAAGCAAGAGACTATTGGTTTCGAACCTCCCACCAGGAGCTACCGAAGACGCCATCATCAACTTCTTTAACATCCAGTTGAATGGCCTCAACGTAATTGAGAGCACCGACCCTTGTGTCCTGTGCCAGATTTCGAAGGATCACTCCTTTGCCTTACTCGAGTTCAGACATGCCTCGGAGGCTACAGTTGCCTTGGCTCTAGATGGAATATCCATGGAAGCAGATGATGCAATGAACGGTGCGGCCTCTGCTGGCCTCCAGATCCGGCGACCGAAAGATTACATTGTCCCGGCCGTGGCCGACGACACACCTTATGAACCTGGTGTCGTGTCAAAAGTAGTGGTCGATACTCCAAACAAGATCAGTATCACGAATATTCCTCCGTATCTTGCGGACGAGCAGGTTATCGAGCTTCTGGTAGCGTTTGGGGAACTCAAAGCGTTCGTTCTGGTTAAAGACAACGGCACTGAAGAGTCCCGTGTAAGTCAAGACTATTCATTTACTAATCCTACGATCTAATCTGACAATTGCTAGGGAATTGCTTTCTGCGAATTCGTTGATCCTTCCATTACAGACATTGCCATACAGGGACTGCATGGCATGGTCATCGGCGAAAAGAACCTGAAGGTCCAAAAAGCAAGTATTGGCATCACCCAAGTGTCCGGTGTTGAGATGGGTGTCAATGCCATGTCCATGCTTGCAGGCACAACTTCCAACGACTCGGAGATAAGCCGCGTAATACAGCTACTCAATATGGTAACACCGGAAGAGCTATTAGACAACGATGATTATGAGGGTAAGTCTCTAATTCCCTTTGTGGACTGATGTAGCTAACCGAGTAGAAATCTGTGAGGATGTGGAAGGCGAGTGTTCTAAATACGGCAAGATCGAAGCGATGAAGGTGCCGAGACCAATTGGAGGCAGTCGGCAATCTGCAGGTGTCGGTAAGATCTTCGTCAAGTACGATACTACAGAATCAGCCAAAAAGGCGCTTCAAGCGTTGGCAGGAAGGAAATTTGCCGACAGAACGGTCGTCACGACGTATTTCCCAGAGGTAAGTATTTCATGAGCAACGCTAGTAGGGCACTCTCTAATGTCTCTTCAGGAAAATTTCGAGGTCGCAGCATGGTGAGGAAAGACTAAAGCAAACCGGATGATTGTCAAATTGGTTATACAGTTTAATCTCTGTCAACAATGATGAAGGGGGATCCTAAGAGAGCTTTGCTCGACATGTGCATGGGAAATGCGTGTATTCTACAATAACTTAGTGCTTGGGCCAGGTTTATTGGGTCGAACAGGCCATTCTACAATATCATTGCAAAAGGATATGAGGACGTAGTTCGATCCTATAATTTTAAAGTGCGGGCTGAACCTAGCTGACCGCTGATTGACATTGAACTGACTCGCCCCATCCGTCACATTGGTCAATGCTGAAACTGTTATTTCAAAGCGCTAATCATGTATGAAAATCGGTTGCATGAACTCCAAGACATGTCAAAATGAGCTTGTCATTACGTCAAATTGACAACCTGTATGATTTGTCCCGTCAACGTGTGTAAGGTTACGTGCCTGCTATGGAATCAAAAGCTCGTCCATCCGCAGTGTACTACTGTATCAGTAGCCGATTCGGTATATTAACGAATCGCTATCCCCCTCTGGAACATCACATTGATCTTCTCAATTAGCCCCTCCGCATATCAAACAAATACGGCTTACTTGCATCGTAAGCACTTGCATAATCACCATCAAATTACTGCAGTGACAACCTTTTCCCCTTAAGCACCCTCACTATGTTTGGGAGTGGTGTTAATTCAAAATCCTCTTAGCGCAGATCTGGAATCTCGTCCAAGCTCGAGCTGCATCGAGGTGGAAATAGTCGGAACACCATGAGCAAAGAATCGTTGACAGAGAGTTTGCTAGCCGACCCTGAGATAGCCGATCTCTACCGGCGAGCGACGCAGTCACCGTTCCTTCGATTAGGCGGTCAAGGTCGCCTCCCTCGGGACACTCTCAGCGAATGGCTGTCGCAAGATAGATTGTACGCTCAAGCTTATGTCCGATTCATCGGAGGTTTGATATCTTGCGTCAAGCTGCCCTTCGAGGTTGATGCAAAAGGCGTGAGCGCGACTCTACAATGGCGAATCCTCACGCTGCTGCGAGAATGCCTAGCTGGCATCATGCGCGAGCTGCGATTCTTCGAGAAGACGGCAAATAGCTACGGCCTCGATTTGGCAGCGATGGAGCCTGGTGCGCATGCATTTGGTCCCGATCCGACGACCAAGGATTACATTGCACTATTAGACTCGTTCACGAATGCACCACCGGAGGATTCGCCGAGGACCCTATTCGACGGCCTGGTCGTCCTTTGGGCGACGGAAAAAGCTTACCTAGCCGCCTGGAGCTATGCGAGCCAGAGCTCCCCGAGTCAAGACTTCAAGGAAGACCTCGATGGCGGTGCGCTACGCAAGCACTTCATCCCTAACTGGACTTCGCACTCTTTCCAGGATTTCGTCAAGGAGATTCAGGAATGTTTGGATGCGTATGCGGAGAGCCAGTCAGGGGAGGATAACACGGAGGCAAGGTTCGTGACAGCCGCGGCGATGATCAAAAAGGTCTTTGTTCTCGAGGAACATTTCTGGCCGGTGACTGAAGCAGACGATACTGACTAATCGTTTGTCTCTCTCTCTCCCTCTCTCTCTTGTGTCGTTGTTCTACCTTCTGCTCTTGGAGGAGCAGTAAGTCGATCTGGGGTTGGCTTGTCACTCTGTATGCCCGGTAATCATAATTTTATTACGCAACTCTGAAAAGCCATCGTACCTCGCTATGGAAGCCAAGGAGACTGTGACGACAGTAGTGACACATTGAATTCCAGTAGCACTAGACTCAGAAGTTTGTTAACTGGGAAGCGTAGGAATTTATAAATTGTGGGGGAAAGCATATTCTAACGGTGACCCCTAAAAGTATAAATTATTCTGCAACATGCTGATTGGTCTGTACGGACTCTGCAACGCTCCTATCAGAGCTCATTTCGAGGCATTAACTGCAACGTATCTGCACTTAACTTAACGGTGTGGCTTGCGTGCTGCAATGGTGAACATGGTTACTCACGGCCACTATATTTGGAAATAAATATGAAGTGCTACAGTGGCCTACTGTATAGCACCAGCTGTGCCAGCGTATATAACAGAGCCAACGAAGCCACCAGAGCCACACGGGTTAAGAATCACAATGCCTTGCATTTTGATTTTCACGGTATTAAAATGTTAGCTGAGGCTGCACCTGTGATGGCTAAAGCTTTCCATTCTAGTGACAGCTTGCCCTGGCGCTACATCGTACTTATTGAAGGTGCGAATGTTGATAGCTCTTCTTGCGGCTCCCTCCTTTCCTGGTCCTTCAAGGCTTGATGGGGCTAGCAGCCGGGCCTATTGGACCAGGAGAACACTCCTTAACAAGAATATGATATTGGCTCTGAGAGTGAAAAACAACTTAGATCTACCTAAGTACCTACTTAGGTAAGCACCAAGCTAAAACTGGCATATTCGTGCATTCACACTGGCGCGCTAACTACCCCCACAAATCATGTTGTCGGGGTAACCACAGTGGGATGCGACCAAAACAGTCAACAACTTTATTTAGGGATAGCTTTGATTAATGCGACCTACTCCACCTGATTACTTCCTCCAACTTTTGCTTCTTCAACTACCTACAATTAACACGGCAGCAGATAATTATTTCGGCACCGACCACCACCATCCACATGCATCATGGCTGCCGGCGATCTTATTGACTTCGACATCATCGAAGGCCAGAAAGAAAACATACAATCTCTACCTGGGGGCCGGTCAGCAAAGAAACTTGTCGAAGTGTTCTCGCCGTCGCCTCTGCACAAATTATCAACCCCGACACCTGCCGACACCAAATCTGTCAACGACTGCATCAGGGCAGAGTACGAGGCTGAAGTCGCCGCCATATCAGAGTCTGACGACCCTCTCGATGTCTTCGATAGATATGTACGATGGACTTTCGACGCGTACCCATCCGCTCAAGCAACACCCCAATCTCAACTTCACACATTACTAGAGCGCGCGACCAAGACCTTTATAGGGTCAGCACAGTACAAGAACGACCCAAGATATCTAAAGTTGTGGCTACATTACATCCACTTCTTCTCCGATTCGCCTAGAGAGACTTTCGTCTTTCTCTCTCGCCACAGCATCGGCGAGAGTTTGGCCCTATTCTACGAGGAATATGCCGATTGGCTCGAGGGCGCTGGCCGCTGGAACCAAGCAGAGGAGGTGTACAAGCTTGGCATTGAGCGAGAGGCACGCCCCGTGCAACGCCTCATCCGCAAGTTTGGCGAGTTCGAGAAGCGACGCGCTCAACACCCGGATGCATCAGACGAGCCATCATCCCCTGCCTTGCCGAGTGTGAGGCCGGCATTGGCTGCTAAGGTTGACCCGTTTGCCGCGGCAGCACAGCCAATAGATCCTCAGGCGCCCAGACCAAACATGGGTGTCGGTGGGCAGTCTTCTAAACCAAGCAAGTCGAAGCTTGCTATTTTCTCGGATGCAAGTTCGACGCAGCCGGCGATGTCGTCTACGGGAGAGGGAGCTAAGGGATGGGATACGATTGGATCTCTCGCTGATCGTAAAAAGGAGAACGTGATGGAGGCCAAACCGTGGGTGGGAGAGACGCTAAAGACGAGCGTGAAGAAGAGCAGCGCACCCAAGATGGCCGTGTTCAGGGATCCGGTAAGCTAATCAATTCTTGCCCCTTCCGGCAGTGGCCGATTATTGATGATCCTAGGACTAATTATTGGCGGTTACGCAAATTTGTATTTCAGTCTTTGGCCAGAATAGCAGAGTCTCACATTGTCATTGCCCCCTCAAAACACCAAGTGATTGTCAACCCTCAGAGTGGTAAACGAGAACGCATTTACGTTAATCTTGAAGCTGTATACCCTGCTCCCGAGGAGCCAGGTACTGAATTGAGCTTCGAAGAGTTATGGGCAGCTAATCGAGGCTGGCTCGATGCCTGCTGGGATGACGAGAGCCTCGTCAATTGCCAGAATGAAGTGGCGGATGAGAATACTCCCCCAGTAGAGGCTCTGAGCAGAGCAGTCGAGCGAAAGTTGGTCATTCATAAAGATACAGTGCCGCTTGACGAGAATGGCGCATTGATAGATCACCACCCTAAGCCACCGAAAGGCAGGAAGAAGAAGGTAATGGAAGTCAACGAGACTCAGATCAGTAAGTATACGTTCCATTTGACGTGCTTTCCGTTATTCCACCTAAGTCACTTCTTGTTTCATACATTTCAGCCCTGTTTGCTTGTTTCACGACGCCCGATTTCCTAATATAAATATTTACAGTCAAAGCAAACCTGGACTCTCCGTCAGGACCCAAAATCAAAAAGAAAAGAGCCGTGTCCTCAGAGCCTACCATGACCATGCATACCAGGGCTGCAACTGATGACATATACGACATCTTCAACGCCCCTTTGAAGGCGGTCGATGAGGATGCCCAAAGCGATGAGGATGAATACATGTCAGATGGTGATTACACTAGTGGTGCAGAAAGCACCTACACAACACGGCAAATCGGCACAAGCGAGGCTGGTGACGACCAAACAGCAGACGACAGAAGTGTGAGCGAATGGTCAGACTTCACAGCTCGTAAACACATACCTAAGGTCGACGGCGAAAGCGAATACGGGCCGGACGAGGATGAAGACGGCGACGGCCAAATGTCAGATGTCGATGATCCTCATGACGCACAGCAATCCGGCCACGATGAAGATGAAGGTTTTCCGCCTTCTCCCGACGGTTCGCCCCCGCGGACTCGTTTCATTCCTATCCCGCCTGAGGATTATGAGCCACCTACACGGCCGTATAGGGACCCGGCTGAGGTGGCTAATAACCGCTTACCATTCATGACGCCTATCACGGAGCGAACGGAAACCTCTGTTGGCATGTACACCGATGCCAAACCAAACTATTATGTCAAAACACCCTGCAGAATAGACACGTTGGACAGCACAGCCGAGGAAGAAGAAGACGACGAAGACTTCGGGCCACTCAGCAGTCCATTGAGAGAGATCTCAAACGAAAATCGCTCGCCTGTGAAGCTTTCCCAGCCCCAGCTGTCCAAGTCCCAACCTAAAATCAAATCGTCTGTCGTATCTACAATACCGAAGGGACCTATCATCAAAGAAGCTCAATGCAACCCAGTCGACGCCATGATCAGGGAAGAGATCCTGGCTAAGATGCATCCGCCTCTTAGCTCGTACTCGGGCTTCTACGATCACCGCAATGAGAAGAGCGATCGTGGTAGCGAAATCCGTAAATTTGCCAAGACTGTGGGCAAGAGTGGCAAGTGCAGCAGTGAGAAGACCGGCCCCATTCATAGTCCGGTAGTGATCGAATTTCCCGAGCTGCTGTGTGAATACACCCTGAAGCGTGAGCTCGGGTCTGGCGCCTTCGCACCTGTGTATCTCGTTGAGAATTCATCGCCGGAGAACGGTGAGGAGGACGGCGCTGTCGAAATGGGCAAGGGCATCTTCGCAACTCGACACCGGGCTCCCCTAGAAGCACTCAAGATGGAGCACCCGCCTACGGCTTGGGAGTTCTTCATCATGCGTCTCGCCGCCGACCGTCTTGGTCCTCAGCATCGCGCGACTGCTTCAATTTCGGCGGCGCATGAACTACACCTCTACCAGGATGAGTGTTTCCTGCTCTTGCCCTTCCATCCTTACCCGACATTACTCTCCGTCGTCAATTTCTTCCGTGAGCAGCCATCTGGCATCATGGATGAGACGCTTGCTATGTTCTTTACGATAGAACTTCTGCGCACCGTCGAGGCACTACATTCAAAGCAAATCCTACATGGGGACCTGAAGGCCGACAACTGTCTCTTGCGGCTCGACGAATTCCCGTCCTTCTCTCCCTCCAAGTCCCAATCGCAAACGCAAGCCCTCTCGAATCAATGGTTCGCAGATGGCTCGGGCAACTGGTCGACGCGCGGCGTAGTCCTCATCGACTTCGGCCGGGGCATCGACATGCGCGCCTTTGAGAAGGACGTGCAGTTCATCGCGGACTGGAAGACGACCAAAGAAGACTGCGCCGAGGTGCGCGAGGGCCGGCCCTGGACCTGGCAGCTCGACTACCACGGGCTCGCGGGCATCGTGCACTGCCTGCTCTTCGGCAAGTACATCGAGACGGTGCGCGCGGACCAGGGCGGCCTGGGGACCGCCGCCGGACGCAGGTACAGGATCCGCGAGTCGCTCAAGCGCTACTGGCAGACGGACATCTGGGCCGACTGCTTCGACGTCCTGCTCAACCCGGGCTCGCACGTCGAGGGTGAGGCCGAGGCGCGGATGCCCGTTAACCGCAGCTTGCGACGCATCCGGGAGCGCATGGAGGTTTGGCTCGAGGCGAATTCGGAGAAGGGTATCGGGCTGCGGGGGATGATGAGTCGTGTTGAGAGTTGGGCCAAGGCCAAGAAGCATTGAGGATGCTATCGTGGTTATCCTAATGGGATGTTAGATACAGGGGGATGGACACGTGGTCAAAGATTGTGGATGGCGAGAGAGGGAGATGATGAGAATTAGATTTGGTGGAGCCATCATATCTCACGAGGCTTGAACGAGATTTGCCCTTACTTACGAAAAATGACGGACGAGACGAACGAGCAACGCATTTGGTTGATTCGGCGTTGGGCGCTTAGAGACCAGATTCGCTTACTGGTTTCCGTTTAGATATCCCTCATGAGTTCACCTAATTCTAGATTTACCGTTATCAATGATAACAATTACCATACTATCTGAGATCATAATTCTTCATTGCAATGAGGGTAATGCCTCTGTGAGGAGTGCAACATCTTTCCCCGCCGTGCGACTTAAGCCGCATACTTTATTATTCGGGCCTTAGTGATCCTGCCCGGAAGGTAGTATACATATGAGCTTTCCTGTCCTAACTTTCCCTCTCCCAGACGCCATGCTATTCATCGAGTTATACACTGAGTCCTTAGACAAACCAATACATACGGTACACTATTAGGTGCGCCTCTTATACACGAGCGTTATACGCTCTTTCGGAAAACTGTCGACTCTCAGAGATGATGCTGGAGACTTATTCCGAATCTCCGTCGGAATCCTGCTCAGCCTTCTTCTTTTTCTTACCCCTTGGCTTCGCGGTCGCCTTCTTCGCGTCCTTGGCGCTCTTGCGATCAACCTGATCCTGGATCTTGGCGCGTTCGCTCGCGCCCTGCGCCTGCAGTTTCTCCTCGAGGGCAGTGAACTCCGACGAGGCGGCATCCATCCCGATGAGGCTCTCGAGCAGCTTGATCTCGTCCGCCCAGATCTGCTTGTCCTCGATGGTCTTCTTACCGTCCGGGCCAGGCCGGTCGATCGGCGTCTCGAGCACCATGGGCAAGCCGGCGAGAGAGTCGTAGTTCATGACGTTGTGGAAGGCACGGAGACCGAGGAATCCCGTCCCGATGTTCGCGTGCAGATCGCGGTTTGAGCCCATGGGCGCCTTGCTGTCGTTGAGATGCAGTGCTCGGAGGTACGACGTGCCGACCACCTCGTCGAACTTCGACATGGTGGCCGCGAAGGCCTCGGGCGAGCGCAGGTCGTAGCCCGCTGCGAAGGCGTGGCAGGTGTCGATACACACGCCCACGCGGGTCTTGTCGTCCACCAGCGCGATGATGTCGCGCAGATCCTCGAATGTCGAGCCGACGACGTTGCCTTGACCCGCCATGTTCTCGAGGACTGTCACTACCGTGCTGGTGGCCTTATGTGCTCTGTTCAGCTGCGTCGCAATTCGTCCGATAGCGGCATCGCGCGCGTCTCCGTTCGTATTGCCCGGGTGGAAGTTGTACAGCTTGATGCCTAGCGACTCACACCGCTGCAAGTCGTCAAGGAAGGCGTCGTACGCCTGGTCTGCCTTTTCCTTCTCTGCCTGGGCCAGATTCACGAGGTAGGAGCCGTGGGGTAGGCAGTGTTTGTGAACTTCAAACTTGTGCGCCTTGGAGAGGCTTTGAAACCCATCGCGGGCCTCCTGGGCGATGGGCGGGTTAGCCCACTTGCGCTGCGATTTCAGGAAGAGGGCAAATGCGTTCGCGCCGATGTGCACCGTGTTTGTGATCGAGTTATGGACGCCTGTTGCTGTAAGCCAGTGGATGGAATGACGGGATTTAAAGTTGATAGGACATACCGCCAGCGCTGCTAACGTGAGCCCCGATGTACATGGCCTTCTTCAAAGAGGCAATGGCGGTGCGCTCGGCGAGCGGCATTTCGTCCTCAGGCTTGGCTTTGGCTTTGGCTTTAGTTGCCCTCGGTTTCTTCGGCGCAGCAGCTTTGGGCTCTTCAGCAGCCGAATCTTCCTTTATCTCTTCCTTTTCTACCTTTGCCTTGACTGTAGCTTTAACTGTAGCCTTGCGTTTCTTCACAGGTCGGGTCTCCGTCTCTGATTCTTCTTCAGAACTAAGTTCGGGCTCGGGACTTGTCTCGATAACTTTGCGCTTTACCACTCGAGTCTTAGACTCAACTTTCGATGCCCCGCCGGCCTTAGAAACGGTGGCTTTGGTCGTGCTGCTTTCCACAATGGCCTCCTTGGCTTTCCGAGATGACTGGCGAGGAGGCATCGCGAGACTTGCGTGCTATCGCTTAGACGCTGCTTTGTACAATGTGAAGTGAGGGTGCTGAGCAGATAGTCGGGGAATTGGAAATAACGGCTCCGGGGCCAAGTACATCAGCCCGTGGTCAGAGTGGGTCCAACGCGTTCCTCACGCGGTGTCATGGGGAACGAAGTCACGTGATGCCACTCTATTATATCGGAGTAGGTCTTGGCCGGCACTGGCCCAGTACAGCACATTGTTGAGATGCTGATTCACGCTCATAAATTATTCTTTCAGTATGCCTCACTACCATTGAAATAGTTATCAATATGTCATGTCACGTCTTGTACCTCCGTATCCTATTATTCCCTGCATCCCGTCCGTTTGTTATATCGTCCCGCCATTCGTGGGATACAGGCTGACTGGCAATGTTCATGTTCCCTTGTGGCAACATCGAAAGTAAGACCAGCTGTTTATCTACCATCATGGCTTTTGTCTGAGGCAATACAAGCTTTCTCCGACAGGCTTACTCTGGTGGGGATTCATCCTAATAGCTAAGACATATTCATGCTACATACGTAGACCCATCTCCTGGCGAATCAGACAGATCCTGACTAACAATATCAATTTCTAGCATTGGTGAATACAGCGATCATGTATCTGCTGAATTTATCCAATAGTACGGAGTATGACTATACAAATTACCCATCCGTGCGATCTATCCGACCACGCTGGTGTACTGGGTGGGTGGCTTTAAAATCGCATATCTAATAATAACATTCCGCTCGCTTCACCGAACGCCCCAATGGGTAACCAGAGCCCGCCGAAGCCGGGGTCCCTTTACGGCGTAATATCCCTCCAGTGAACCCGGTCTTGCAGCTTCGTAGCTCTGGAAACTGGTGGCCAATCCAGCGACTCCTACGCTAGATCGAGAAGAGAACCCAAACCACCGCATGCGCTGCTCTATGTGTTGTGTGTATACTGTGCCGGATCTATCGTACAGCTCACCTCTCATAGATCCAGGGCATTGCCTAAGATTTCATTATGGAAAATCATCGTTGCGTATCCAGCATCCACATACGGCTACTTGGAATAAATAAGGCCAGGTAGATATCTCCCCGGAACTGGCGAGTAGACTAACTGCCTCCCTACCAACCAAACACTAAGTCAGGTATTCCTGGACTAGTCCCAGGCACTAAGTAGGCAGGTTATTATGTGTTTACGTGCACGTGGGCAGTATTGCCCACAAGAAGCAATGTCATTATAAATCAGTAGAAGTTCCATTACTACTCCGTATGTAATTATAAGCAGCCCATCATAGGTAAGTAGCGTCTCGCGCCAGTCCATTCGGAGTGGCCTGATACGAAAGGTAGAAGCGGCTTTATGAGATGCAAATCGCGGCAAAGCATAGTAACACCCTCGGGCAAAATGGAGACAGATCTCAGCTGCTTGGAGTGAGGAGAACGCGCAACCCAGATACGTACGGTCGAATCTGCTCACGCGACCACTTGCGGAATGCGGAAAATTCTGAATCGATTCAAGCTTTGCCGAACTCTGGGCAGACTTGGCCATTTCTCTCGGCGCAACGCTGGGCTGCAGCTGTATCACGAAACGACGAATAACGGCGGCCGCCCAGAAAGCCTCGGACAGCCGTGCTGGCTTGGCTGGGACACTTACGCTAGCGTCTCGTGGGGCGCCCAGCAAAATGGAACGAGGCTTGCAGGCACGCCAACCCACTGCAACCCACTGTGCTGGGGAGTGCAAGGGGCAGGCTGCTCGCTAGTCAGGGTTCTGGCGAGGGGTTCTGGGGCTTTCAGCACCTTTGGGTCCCCACCCTCTTGCGCTGGAGGCTCCTTTCGTCCCAAGTCGCCGCCACCTTGAAGATTCTTTGATCTTCTCTATCCCTGTTCTGGTAAGGACAATCTCGCGCTAATCCTTAGCTCCCGGCAAATCAACAGAGTCAGAAGCACAACGTGCTCGCAGCTCGAAGCCTGATTGGCCGCCGAGTCCCTTGACACGAACCTCAACCTGAACCCTGCAAAAGAGGGCAAACCGCACCAGACACCAGTTCTACACGTAAATTATTTGCAGTCCGTCTTAAGAGCGAGAGCGAAGGTAACGGCGGAACCGGCGCATGCCGTCATTCGGCCGCCGCTAAACTAGGTGGATGGTAGGTCTACCAACAGGACTCTCCGTGAGATTCACGTGCGTTTTCGCATCGTGATCGCATTGTTCATGATGATCTGGTTTAGGTCTGTAAATCATAGCAAACCCAACGGTTGCTATCACAACTCCGAGTTCTGAAGCAGAGTTGCCTTGGAGATGACTATAAGTAAGTACTGACTACAAAGCATAATGCAAGTATCGTTGCGTTAAGCCTCGGCGAGTCGTCAGCGTCTAGTCTAGATCCATCGAATGGGGTGCCGTTGGACTTGTAGAAAACTGAGCCCCCCACTCCGCCGTCCAGGCCGTCCAATACTCTGTCCGGCCTCCTCACTACTTGGACGCTATATTCTCGTACTGTATGATGCACGGGCGAGAGAATGGAGTTCTGTGTGGATTACGCGCAGGCTAGGGTGCATGAAAACCTCCCGATGCGATCTAGACGCAATCCCCAACTCGTGGAGTACAAAAGATGATCAGCTTGAATTAGCAGATAGTGTATGGTAGTAGGAGCACAGGCCTGTCACTAACAACACAAACAACCTTGTGTCTGGTGTGGGAACTGTCTCTCAAACAAGTACTGACATACCTGTAGTCAAACTATATTTCCGAAAGTATCTGGTTGAACTCAAAGTACCCCAGTCCCATTCTTTATTTATCTTCCTCTCTATTCCCGTTCCCATCTCAAGTTCAGAACTTCTCCCTCCCTCCACCTCTCTCACTCACACACATACACACACATTGCATCGTTCCTCCATTAGGGATCAGGTGTCTACACGTCACCATCCCACATTGGTGAACACGGGCCTAGTTTGCTCCTATCGCATCTTTGCATAACCTAGGTCTCCTCACCATCATGGCTGGCTTTCTCAGGCGCCACCACGAACACGACCCTCCCATTGGGGAGCTGCCTGTGCCTCATGGGCCAGAAACGGGCCAGGAGCACCAACACTTTCCCCGGCGGGGTTCGACAAACTATGCTACCGACTATGAAAGGCAGATCTTCTCACACCTTCTCCGGCCCGATGATTCCTACACCCCCGAAGGTGTTTATTGGGCCGACTTACCTTTGGCCCAGCGCTTCGCTTTTGTCAACAAAGTCAGCTCAGAGGAGACCAAGAAAGAACTCAGGTCGATATGGGCCATGATGAAAAAGGATCCCCTCAGCCCCGTCTCCTGGTACTTCCGGAATTCCGTCCTCCCTGGCGCTGGCCTGCTTCTGGAAGGATATGTCTTGTTCTCGATAGGGAACCTGCAGCCACTATTCGCTAAAGTATGGAAGAAATGCTGGGGCACACATGAAGTGTGTGATAAAAACTGGGTAGCGTCAGTGACTTACCTCGAGATCATCGGTATCATGTTCGGTCAGACCGGCGTTGGTGTATGTTTTTCCCGCTACTCTTCATCCTCTTTTCGCTGTAAACTGACCGTTATCTATCTAGATTATTGGTGACTGGATTGGACGAAGATGGGGTCTGATTCAAGATGCCCTCATCATGTTTATTGGGTTATTGTTGCTTACCGGTTCTTGGGGTGTTACGCTACAAGGCTGGGTGATACTATATGCCTTCTCTTTGTTCTTCTACGGTATGGCTCCACATCCACACGTTTATCAAATGAACCAATTACTCATAGTGTTTAGGCATCGGCGTCGGTGGCGAGTACCCCATTACGGCAACGTCATCTATGGAGAATGCAGTGACAGCCGGAAAGTTGTCAACTCGGGAAGACCGACTACACCGAGGCCGAAAGGTCACATTGGCCTTTTTGATGCAGGGCTGGGGTCAATTCTTCAACCAGATCGCCTTGACTCTCCTCTTGCTGATCTTTAACCGACAATCCGGCGGTGAGCCGCCATATACCCAGTTTGCTGCCCAGTATACGTTCCGAATCTCATTCGCCATCACCGCCATTGGTACCTTGTGGCTCGTCTACTACCGTACCTTCAAAATGAGGTCCGCTTCCAAGCATCTCGAAAAGGCGAAGAGGAAGGCCAATGTTACCGGATACGACGTCAAGTCGCTCAAGATCACCTTCCAGCACTTCGGCGGCCGCCTCTTCGCCACTGCTAGTGGCTGGTTCTTCAACGACGTGTTTTTCTATGGAAACAAGCTCTTTCAGAGTAAGTCGACCGCAAGGTTGAAAAAGACTAGTGAAGCTTGTGCTAACATGGCGACAATCAGGTCAATTCATCAGTGTTATCTCTGATAATCCCGACTCTCTTCTGACGACCTGGAACTGGAACTTGATCAATGTCGTTGTCTCGTTGGCCGGTTACTATGCTGCAGCCCTGACCATCGATAACAGGATGTATGGCAGAAAGAACATGCAGCAGGTCGGCTTCCTGGTCTGCTTCCTCGCCTTCGTCATCCCCGCTTTCAAGTATGATTACTATACGAGCCCGGCTGGAATCCACAGCTTCCAAGCTCTCTACTTCCTGTCGTCCTTCTTCAACCAATTCGGCCCCAACTCGGTCACTTTCCTCGTCGCCGGCGAAGTCTACCCGACGCAAGTACGCGCTAGCGCACACGGTTTCTCGGCCATGATTGGAAAATCCGGCGCTCTCCTCGCGTCGGTGCTCTACAACTACATTGACAACAAGACCAAGTTCCTCGTCGTTCCCTGGTTCGGTCTTGCCGGTATGCTCGTTACACTTATCTGGCTTCCGGATACCACGGGTCTCGACCTAAAGGAGCAAGAACGTAGGTGGCAGTACATTATGGAAGGCCGCCCCGAGGATTACCACGGAATTGCCATCCACCCTCAGCACCTGTCGCTATGGGAGCGATGGATGGGTGCTGGTAAGAGCTACCACCCCGACCTGGACATGAAGGCCAAGATCCGCGATCTCAAGGCCGAATGGGAGGACAGGAGAGCAAACAGCGACACCGAGTCAGCGGACCTGGAAGATGACGACGAGGAGATCACACACGATATCCGGGAATACTTCTCCGGAAACCCTCCGAGCCTGTCCAAGTCGCTGAAGAATGAGAAGCTGAAGGGCAGCAGCTCGGCGTCTGAATCGGCAGATCGGGAAAGCGCTGGCGCAGAGATCAATATCAGCGAGAAGACGGCAAATTGAAGCATTTAGCGTTTTTGCATA
The DNA here is from genome assembly GCA_022578765.1 of Xylaria sp. FL0933. Lineage (NCBI taxonomy): Eukaryota > Fungi > Ascomycota > Sordariomycetes > Xylariales > Xylariaceae > Xylaria > Xylaria sp. FL0933. The sequence goes on from MU389740.1 coordinate 521,868, forward strand.
GACTACAATGTATTTCTTATAATAGGGTCAGGAGTAATATCAATTTTTCGGTATTGTTAAAGCTCGTCGTACTCTCATCGGTGAAATAGAATTGTTTTAGCAGGGCGCATGAGCAATGTCACTTGGGAATGATTTCTGGTGTTTTGGACACCGATATACCAAGCTATCTCTCCAGATGATATGCACCAAACCGCCCTTAGGCGCAACACCCGTGCCTGGTACAATTAACATAATGATATTTAGAAACTGAATTCGCTTGTGTGAAGTACTAGTCTACCAGAAGTAGAAGATCTTGGCGTACCAAGTCAGGTGATGGCGCGCCACCAAGGCGCTAAAGATACCCGATCGCGTCCCCTAAAACCACTCTAGGCAGCGCCCTAGCTTGGGTACCTCAGTATCGGACGTCACTAAAGAAGAGGCTTGTTCGAGGGGCAAATTCCCTACGTTCAATTCCATCCACTCGACAATTGTATTTGTAGTTTGCTTTGTATCGTCAAGTCCTTAAGCAAAGAAGCAAAAGTGAATATAGAGCGAAACAGCCTGTGGGAGCCTTCGCTATGTGAATCGGTAGTCTTTCGTTATTCGTTCAATCACGATATCCGGGTCTCGCGGCGCCATGCATACCAAATCAGTAACCCCTCGAAGACCACCGAGGCAATCTAAGCTCAGTTTTAAGCCTGCACCGGCTGGTAGCACGACACCTAGCGGGAAGAAGAGCTCCAATGCAAATGGGAATATACTGAATTTCTTCAGGAAGGTTGAAGTTGAAGAACAGCTGTTCCTGCCCGGCTCCTCTACTGTGGTTCCAGCAGAGCCCGGGTCGCCTACACTTCCGAAAGAGGAGGAGGAAGAAGAAGAAGCAGTAGATATCTATGGCGCCGAGGACTGCATCGAGAAGACACCATCTGAAGTAAGCCAGAAGCCTCCGAAACGGCGCAAACTAAGCCATGATGGCGGTGATACTTTGCGCGCAACGGAGTCGAAGAAATGCGATGCAGGAGAGCACGAGGCTACAAATGATAAGAATACAACGCCAAAGCCTGCCCAGCAAGAGCCAATAAAGTCGAGACGAGGAAGGGGGCCGTTCTTGGCCGACTCGGACAGCGAGGATGACACAGCCGATCGAACTCCTCCCACGAACCACACGAGTGCCGTTACGATGCGTCCATCAACAGCCACCGAGAAGACCGATGTACCAGTACCACCCGCTCCGCATCTACCTGTCGATGAAAGCTGCCCCGACCCTCTCGAACCGCCCGATATTAAAAGGGAGGAGTTCGATGATGGACAATTTGGGGATCTCGAAGATATGGAGGGTCTTTTCGGCGACGACAATGATGAAGAGTTCTATGAAGAAGGGGAGGAGTTCCGTGAACGGCGATTTATGGAGGAGCAAGCGAGACTTGAGGCTGAAGAGTCAGGCAATTATATGGCACAGGCTTGCCCTATCTGCAATTCAAGTTTAGACGGTGTCACACCAGAGCAGGCGACCGTTCACGTCAACGCCTGCCTTGATGGTAACCCTCTTCCTACAGCAGCCACAACACCGCCACCCTTGGAAGATATGGTGGATGCTCCTCAAATGAGCAAACGCTTTGCGAAAGCTGCTGTTCCACGGCCGGGCCAGGCTAACCCCATAAGCCTTGGGAGCAGCACGGACAAAACAAGCTCTGCATTCAGCAAATTGATGTCCGGCCACGCCGAAGATTCCGCCTGGGCTTCTGCTGCGGCTGCAGAGCATGCCTCCAGAGGCAAGCCGGCGTATCAGAGAACATGTCCGTTTTACAAGATTATGCCCGGTTTCTTCATCTGTGTCGATGCCTTCCGGTATGGTGCTGTTAAAGGATGCAATGCCTATTTCCTCAGTCACTTTCACAGCGACCACTATATAGGTCTGACAGCGAATTGGTCCCACGGGCTTATTTATTGTAGCAAAGTGACTGGTAGTCTTATTAAGAATCAGTTACGGACGGCTTCAAAGTACATAAAAGAGCTGGAATTTGAAGAGACCATAGAAGTGCCAGGTACGGAGGGTGTGACGGTCACTATGTTACCGGCAAATCATTGCCCTGGAAGCTCTCTCTTCCTGTTCGAGAAAAAGATTGGGAAGGGATCGAATCCAAGAACTCAGAGAATACTACATTGTGGCGACTTCCGAGCTTGCCCAGCACACGTTGCCCATCCTTTACTGAAACCCGACACTGTGGACACAATATCAGGGAAATTCAGACAGCAAAAGATTGACGTCTGTTATTTAGATACCACTTACCTCAATCCCCGGTACTCATTTCCCCCACAAAACGATGTCATCAAAGCCTGTGCAGATTTTTGCAAGGCATTATCCGGAGATCCAAGTACAGCAGACGAGGCATTTGACAGGCTGAAGCGTGAGAAAGGCAGTACAACAGTCAAATCGTTCTTCCCTAAAGAGAATGGCGATACAACAGCGGCTGCAATCAAGAGTGAAGATTCTGATACTAAGCCTCAAAGCGACCCGAAGAACAGGCTTCTCGTAATCTGCGGCACGTACTCGATAGGCAAGGAGCGCATCTGCAAAGCGATTGCGCAAGCGCTCAATACTAAGATCTTTGCCTCGGCATCCAAGATCAAAATCTGCTCGCAGCTGGGTGACCCAGAGCTAACGGCGTTGATGACTTCGAATCCGTATGAGGCCCAGGTCCACATGCAAATGCTGATGGAGATCCGCGCCGAGACGCTGCAGGACTACCTAGACTCCTACAAGCCGCACTTCACACGCATCGTCGGATTCCGACCGTCGGGATGGAACTTCCGCTCTCCTAGTACCACGGCGAAGAGTCTACCTGCCAGCACGTCTGCAGGCTCTGTCCCGACAACTTCTATCTTGCATAGCGAAGCGTGGAGAACCCGCTTTGGAAGTCGGGACTTTGTTGCTCAGAGAGGGAGCACACGTGAGGCCATGTGTTTCGGTGTCCCGTACTCTGAGCATTCGAGTTTCCGGGAGCTCGCGCTCTTCCTCATGACCTTGCGTATCGAGAAGGTCGTGCCCACTGTCAATGTGGGGAGTGAGGTCAGCAGGAAGCGCATGAAGATGTGGACCGACCGCTGGCTGAGCGAGAGGAGGAAGGGAGGAATTGTCAAGGTGCTCGAGGAAGACACGGATAATGATATCGATGATAAAGAGAAAGGGGTTAATGGTGGCGGGAAACGCGAAGGGAGCGGGAAGACTACGCTCTGGGATGGTAAGAGTGGGAAAGGGGGCGGTGTATACTGGTAAACTCGTTATTGTTATTATGTGGTGACAGTTGTATATAGCGAAGACATCAGCAGGATATAGATGGGATTGGATTTGTATCTCATGCTTAGGCGACTATCCCGCATAGCATTGAATCGTTGAATTAGAAGCGCCTGATGCCTACGGCGCTATAGAATATAAATTATTCGCCTGTCTCCCTGACTGACTCTAATGGCTTACGACTATCGCGGGCTGCATCTGGTTACTAAGAGTTGTGCTTCCGTTCCTATGAATGCACCGTCCAAAGACAAGAGCGTCCATCAGGACACGCTGTACACCCCGCGGACCTTCATCATTCCATTGTGTGCCTTTCCCATCAGAATCGGTAAAGCTGGTATCAATCAATATCTTCTATTCTAGTCGCTTTTCATTCCCCCACATTTCATCGCCAAAGCATTCCTAACCCAATGCAGGGAGGTAGGCAAGCAGGCAGGGAGGTATTCACTGTATTCGCTCCCACCTTGCTCGCAGTATCACTCCAGACTACGCAGCGGTGCTTCATTTTCCCTTTCCAGCCTGGTTCGCGGCTTCTGTATGTAGTAGTAGGGTTAGAGGTGGTTACCAATTGTTGGCTGATTGCTTCACTTAGGTGTAAGGGAAGGAGTGTATGGGATGGATGAAGGGGAGGGAAATGGGGTTCTTGCTACTGACCTCTTCTCGTGGCGTCCTCCAGCAGCGGGACATCTACGGCTGCGGCTGGTAGGTGTACGTAGCGCACTACGGAGCCGCGGATGAAGACATTCTTGACTGAGCTCTGGATTGAGGTAAGTATTAGTATATATACGTGTGCGTGGGTGTGTATGTGGGTGTTTGTATGTGTGATTTGAGAACCTTGGTAGAAAAGGAGGAAAGTCGGTAGATATATGGCAGGGAGGAGTTGGGATAGGGAACATACCAGATGAGGATACTTGAGCTCCTCGACGACTTGAATGTCATCGAGCTTGATGTTGAGGTATTGATCTACGCTTTTGAGCGTGCCCCGGATCTGGATGTCGTTCTTGAGCTCGACCGTCACCTCATGGTCGATGAGCGTCTTGAAGAAGCTACCGGTTTTGGTGTTCTCGTTAGTATTAGACTGACGCGGTGGATTATGTGGAATCGAATTATGAAATTGAAAATGAGAGCAATAAGTGTGCTGTCAGTCTCTAGAAGGTGACTGTCGTGGCTGTTGCAAATAAACGAAACGACAGCGAGAGCCTAGCCACGATCACAACATGAAGTCGCCGTATGAGATCCGGCCAGAACGAGGCTCCTATTAGATCATGGCCCATGAACAATAGAAGATCGAAAATCGCCGACAGTGGGTTATCCCTGCCGGTAGAGGCGGCGGCAAGCGATCGGTTGCCAAGTCGGTATGTTGAGTATAAGAGCCGCATGTACATGTATCCCTGGCTCTGTTTCTCCAATCCACAGACATGACGGAGTGGCCAATGAAAAGATCTTAGAGGCATAGAGGGATATTTCGAGTTGACATTCATGAAAATCCTTACCTGAAGAACAACATCTTGTCATAGACACCTGGAGGCTGGATAAGGAGGCGGGCGATTGAATTGGCAGACTTCGGCGTTAAAATCCACCTATGTCGTGGGCTTTCAGATGGCCGTCATGACTGATGTACAGGGAAGGTTCAGGCATGTAGAACCAAGTGGGCCTGGGCGTGGCTACGGTCACGTGGCGCTCAAGCTTCTCGAAAATGAGAAATCGCGAGCTCTCAGCTTATCTTATCACCCCGCCTATGAAGCTTAATCTACCAAGTACCTACCTCAATAGACTCCCAAGTCATGAGTTCATGTAAGTCCACGGCATCTATTCTCGACATAGACAAATATACACGAAAATATGTATCGATGCCTATGTCTCAGAAGAACTGTCCATGTATCGTACCAACGTGCACCAACGTTCAGAGGCCCTCCAGTCGGCAACGCCGCCGAAGGTCATGTTTTACTGACCTCGGATGTCTCGTAAGACAGTTCCCAGGTTTGTGCTTCATTAAGAAAGAGTATACGACGAGCGATGAACCCCTAACCATGTTCTCTCCCTTATAATGATTACAGTCAGGCTTGCAAACTTCTGATAGGATTGTTTTTAAAAGACGCGTCATACTCATTGGCAGGAATCATCTTCCTTGCCCAATTACTTATGCAAGGGACTAACAACCTGAGGGAAAAAAGGGCAACAACCCATCCACTCCAACCCCCTTGTTATCTTCGGGATATGTCAGGAAACGAACCGGTTAGCTCACCAGGTTCCTCGGATCTCCGATGTGATAGATATCGGGAGGCTGACGGTTTGTCTACTCACTATGCTAGCGTAAATAAGCGCCTCCCCCTCCTCACCCAGCTGAAGTTTCAAGGGAGACGAAACTCCTAAGCTGATAGCCGTGCTAACATGCTACGCCGACATCCTCATACTGTCGGGTTGAGGGTGAATATAGGATATTCTATCTCCCTTTGCTGATTATTTTTCGGCTTGCCCGTAGGCTAGCCCGGAACTGGTTTCGCGAACGTGGTACTCTTGGTGACTTAAGGATACACAAGAATTCTTGAAAATGTTGTGCTTCGCTGTGCGCGCCTCTGGATTGGCGTAATGGTTATTGCCTACTGCATCTTGGTCTAATGGATGGGAGACAGTGCTGCATACACGCGCACTCAAGAGGCTCCTTAAGAGGTATTGAAGTATCACGGGTTCAGGCGTTGGCTTATGGATAGGAATAAAATAGACGATTTCTATAAGTGCAGTCACACACTACGCGCCGTACAAAGTAGCGCATTATGCACCCGGTGCTCTGGTTTAAGTACTAGGGCTATGACCCGGACATGGTAGGGTGTAGGGTGTAGGACACGGGCTGGCGAGCTTACTTACGACGATGCCCTTCCATGTATTGCTACCGTCTTATCTAAGGACTCTAGATACAACACACACCTCGAGGCTATAGCATGGTAGCTTGTAAGTCCTGGACAAGATGTTAAGGGTAGGGTACCTCCCAAGATCACGACGGGTAGTGGGGTTCAACGCGCGGCAACTACTGTACAGTCCTGTTGTGAATCCCTCGAAGAGCTACCGACTAGTTAAGTAAGTAGTTATCGCGAGACTAACGCAAACAAATATATGTAGCTCGAAATACCTCACCTGAATCAAAACTAACAATAATAACCGAAGCTTCCAAGGCAGCGACAATCTACCAACGGGCAGGAAGAACATAACCGTACACTAGCCCACTAATGCATGACTCGCAACAGAGCTACAGTAGGTAGACAACTAATAAGGTGGCTGATGGAGCTTTCCCAGCCACCAGCAAGCAGACCGCTGAGCGTAGAGCTGGCGGGGGAGCATGTTCCAGTAGTTCTGCTGACCAACGTACGACTAATAGCACAAGCATTGACGCCCATATTAGTACAAGAAAACACACCAAGTCATACGACCCTTTTCGAGTATACAAATGTATCCTCCCGTGCCTTCGCCAAAGTAGGATCTTCTTCTAGTCCAGTCTGCGACCGGAGGAAAGACGCAGGCGTGCGGCACAGATTAGGTCTACTATGTCCGTGGCTACGGTCGTGGGACGGCAGGTGAAGTCATTGGGAACGAACAGAATTGATGCCCGAAAAGAAGCCGGCTGTGTGTGTCGCTCAAAGCGTCGCCGACGTCAGCCAGCCCAAGCATGGTACCGATATCAATACCGTGTGCACAAATATCAGCATGGTACTGTAGAGCCTAGACTGCCTGCTATTATACAGATTAAATAAAATACGGAGGTAGCAATGAATAGGGCAGAACAGCTTGCGTGCTGTAGATACTAGTATACTCTAAGTAGCTCATGCACAATACCATGCCGGTCCCGGGCTTGCTTGTGAAGAGTTGAGCGAAAGCAACGAAGTGGAGATTCTTTGACTCCTCGGTACGTGGACAATGCGGAAGTGCACCGCGATTGCGCTTAATTCCCTTTTCTGTGAACAGAGCAGAACAGAAGAGGAATACTGAGGACAGTAACAATGACGATGATGATGATGTGCGTCGCAATCGGACAGGCGGTGATGTGATGGGTTCAGCAGCGATGCGTTGGCGGCGCTTGGAGGTGTCGGTGGCCAAAAACCTGCCTGGGATGGTTTTGCTAGCCTCCCCAGAATCTGCGCCCTTGGCAAGCCCTGTATAGTGGACTGTGCAGAAAGAACTGTGCAGTACTGTACTAACTGAGGAAGGAGTACTTGGGTACCTGCTGTGATGAGAGGCCTTGACCCAGTAGAGCCAGTGCAGAGGTACAAAGTACTGCCTAACCAGCGTGCAGGCCTGGTTTACCCGGCGGTACATCCATACATCCTCGGGTGTCTCTGTGTATCTAGGTACATGGCGGGTGTAAGTACAGTGGCTCGGGTCGGAAGGATGGATTGGGTAACTGTTCTACTAAGAGTGGCGTGCGACAGTACTCAGGGCACCTCCGGGCAGTACCTCTAATGCAGATTCGTTTTTTTGAGCCCCACATCGAGATTTCAGCAGGGCTGCTGATTAGTCCAAAAAGCGCCCCATTAAAGCACCCGGCCCCTCATTGCCTTTTCTCTCAAAATTCACTCGCTTCTGCCAATTTTTCACCAATCAATCTGCCCTCACTCGCCTCGGTCCACCAGTTGCGAAATTCCATCGAATCAATTGCGAGTTTCTCTCCTTCACCCTACACAAGACGAGCCTCCCCCCCCAGCGATACGTCCGTCTGCCTATTCGTCTAAGTATTCCTGAAACTTAAACACCCTCGTTTGCCAAATCAGATCCAGCCATTCACATTGGCTCATTGCGCTTCGTCAAATTGGTTGAATATCTTGGCCCGAACTCTATCAAGCACCCGGTGCTGTATGCTTAATATCGCCCTCTTGCAGCGATTTACAGAACATACAGCAAATATACGGTAGATAGATCCTCCTTTCTCCGCCGTCGCAGCAGCAGCAGCAGCAGCAGCTTGTGGTGGGCACGCGCCACTCCGCCAAATCCGCCAATCGCTGCCTCATTGTCGCACACGCGTATCGTGCCGCGTCGTATCAATCAGCCTATCTATCTAATCTCATCTGACAGCTACAGACAACTACCTACTCAGTAGCTTCTGGCAGACTTGAGGGTAGAAGAGAATAGAGTAGCCTATCTATCCTGTTCCCTTTTCCCTGTCTACTTGCAGGGACAGCCTGTAACGCAGCGGTTGCACAAGGTTTCGGAGCTACATGAGCATCTGTCTGTCTGTCAACCACGCGCAAAAAGCCTTGGTTAAAAACAGGGTACCACAGCGTCACTGCGACGCGAGACTGCGACAATTTGCAGCCCTATAACCCAGGCATTTTTTGTCCCGCATACAACCACCTAACAGGCCTACCTAATCCAACCTACTCTTACCTACCAAAATACCTATCTATAGGCGCTGAAGTATTCCTACCAAGCAAATAGGTAAGCCGTCAACCCGTTTATCTTCTCACACTACAAGTCTTTATTATCATTATTGTTGCATACTTCCTATCTCCTATCCTTGTCTTATGTACTTATGGCCAGTCCCTTTGTTCCTTGTCAGCTTGCACTTGCACTATACTGGGGAAATATTCAAGGGCTGCTTCCCTTATGCGTTGGCCCTTTTTTGTTTGTCGTTGCCTATAATGGCGCCCCATACTTATCTGGGTATCTCTTTCATCTCGATGGAACTCCAGACCCGGGGTTTCTCTTGACCAAGCTCCAGCCAGTCAGCGGCTCAGCGCAAAGACAAAACGCTAGGGTCCTGGAGAGACCCGATAACCCACAACCCACAACCCACCCTTCCTCACACCCAACAAATCAACAGCCTCTTTCCGTACTTGTCAGTCCTTACTTGACCCTCTTTGCGACGAGGTTTAGGAGACCTATCACTGCCGGCAGAGCTGCTCTCATTGTCGCTATTGGCTATTGCCGTGGTAATTGCTCATCAGGTGATTGAGACTATCTGCGGACTGCGTTCATTACATCTTGCCAGTGCTTGAGCAATCAGAGCTTTGTTGTCTCTTGCCTCGGGGATCGTCGCTCATTTTAGACCCCTCAACCCGCGCGCGAGACTTAGACTCTACAAGGAGCAAGTCAGTAAGTGGGTGAATGCATTCCGCCCACCCTACGCAATCCCCCCCCGAGCCACCACAACCCCGGCTCATCGGTACCGACTGCTCCCACCTACCCAAGTACCCTTTCAAGTACCATTTACTGTCTTTCTTTGTCTTACATGTGCTGCGCTGTCACGACCTGCCCGCAAGTGCTTGCTTGTGCTGTGCTGTGCTGCCTAGACATGCTCAAGATGCGACTGCAAGATGTACCCGGTACTCAGTGCCGTACTCTGCTTTGCCATGCCAACTTGAACATGGTCCATCATGGTTGAACACGGACAGGCGCCATCTAAATGCTGATCTGATTTCCTCCCTGTCATTATTTCTTCTGCCGTTGCCGTCATGCTTGCCTGTACCCTACCTGTTTATGCTCTGCTCCTCTGTGGCCCAGCTAACGTTGTTATCTTAAGACGGCCTAGACATCCACCAGTTTGGCAACCCACAGGGTGAACCCAAGCACTCGGGAACTCGTTTGAAAAAAGGTATGCACTTTTCCCTACTTTCTCACACACTAATCCACCGACCACCACTTCCACTTCCCCATCCGCTCGTCTGCAACGATACATGCACACACCACCAGGCGCCATGCCAACTCGTCCTTCGCCCACTAAGGCAATGTGACGATTGGATATACCCTCTTTCAAGTCGCAAACTCCTCCACACAGGGCACCATCCATCCGTTCTTGCGTAACTCGCATCGGGCCTTTCCCTTTTCTTTCCTTGTCCCTTTTTCTCACCCACACCCTGATCTTTTTGGTGTGGCCAAGTGCTCCATTACCTCCCAAAATGAGACCATCCATGTGTTGTCCGACCTGTGGGAGAAATGTATGCCATGCGCTCCCTGGCCAATCACCTCTGCCCAAGCCTTGAAATGTTCCAAAGCATACCTCTGCTCGAGTTCTTTGCAGCCCGACTCTTGCCCTAACCGTCAGGCCCCGTTTGTCGGGCAGGGCCTGCTTCGCCTTGCGCGACGGCCGGTCCAGATGTTGGTCCTCAAGTCGCGCTGAGCTGGTCGACAGGGTGGGCCTGGCTCGTGCATATTCCGTCATGCATGCCAGCGCATCAAGTAGTGGTCCAGCGCGAAAGAACCAGCACTGTTGCTCACCCCCCCGCCTCCCTCGCATCGCCCGAGCTTCCTTCATATACTTAATACACTGTGTCTAATGCCTCTGGTTGGACAGATCCCCACAATCAAATAGCCGTTGACAGAAGCTCTGGAAATCAAGACCTTAAGAGCTGTCTCGCCAACCCAGAACTATTCGCCATTGGTACTGTACTGGATTGCTCGAGTAGCCTTGCACATCGCCGGGCACTCACGTGGTCGTCCTACTTCTTTTTAAGCCTAAGGATCTGAGGTACGAGGAGGCCCGCCCCGCAAAGCCATTCAACTTGCATATGCCGTAGAGGCCGGCCACCTGCGTGCACCTACCACATCACCTAGTGCCAGCGCATCCACGCATATCCAATAGATTGGGTCGCATCCAAGCCTACCTCATCGCGGCTACCCAAGTGACGAAAGACCCTCCTAACGCGTGTGCCCTATACCAGTCAACATCCCACCTTTTATCTCCAGGCGCAGAACGATCTAACAACGGCTGCTGCAAGGCCATAGTTATACACAAATTTAACGGCACAAGCTTACCGGCGACAACCGAATTGGAAGCTTAGACTTAGAGAACTGTCTCAAAAGATCGAGAGAAGCAGGGATATCAAACCCCGAATATTACAAGTTCGTCGCCGCCAGTTCGCGCGCCATCCATCGCCAATAATGATGGACTACGCGCAATACCAGCAACCTCCACAGACGGCGCATTCTGGTTACACGAGCTCGGGTGCTGGAAATAACATCACATCTCCTACAAGTCACAACTTACACCAGCACGGTGTTCAAACTTCACCTATCCTTCCCTCGCAACATCAGACTTCGGCAGCCGGACAAGGACACAACATGTATCAAACACAGTATGGCATGCCTCAACAGAGCATGCACTACAGCATTCAGACGGCTGCTATGGCCGCAACCGCGGCTGCAGCCGGTGGGACGGGATACTCGGGCTACATGACGTCCGACCCTAGCCTCACGCAAAGTTCACCGAGAATGGCGTCGGGCTCGAAGAAGGAAACTCGGGATCCCCGCTCCCCCCAGCAAATGAATAGCGTCAACCAGCTCTCTGGGCGGCGAATGAGCCAAGTTACGAGCCCAGGAGTCCCCAATGCGCCGATGATCAACCACGCAGGCCCTCGTTCGGCCGTCGCACCTCCTATGCCACCCGGGCAGACAATGCAGCCACCGCAATCTCCAGAGATGGCAGCCGGTGTTGAGGAGTCGCCATTATACGTCAATGCAAAACAGTTTCACCGCATCCTAAAAAGGAGGGTTGCCCGTCAGCGCTTAGAAGAGGCCTTACGCCTGACAAGCAAAGGTCGCAAACCCTACCTGCACGAGTCTCGGCATAATCATGCCATGCGACGACCTAGAGGTCCCGGAGGCCGTTTCCTTACCGCCGAAGAAGTAGCCGAAATCGAGCGTAACAAGGCTGCGGGTGAGGAGAAAGAGGGGGCCACCGGAGAGTCTACGGGGGCCAAAGCGGGCTCAAAGAGAAAATCAGAGGCGAACTCGACAGCACCCAACAAAAAGGCTAAAACTACCACAGAAAGTCCCGAGGACGACGAGGATGAAGACGCCGAGGACGACAGCTAGTACAGCCGGACCTTGCGCCACAACCAATCCATATTTGCTTTGTCAGCTATAACGATGTTACGACATATTTGATTCTTTGCTGCCTATACCACCATTTCGTATCTGGCTCTTCTCGGAGAGATGGGAATCATGGGAGGGAGTCACTCGGAAACGACGGAGCGTTGTTTTTATACTGCTTTTGAAAGGAACCAGCCGACGCGAGTCGGTCTTTTCTCTCGTATACGGGACCGGGTTTTCCCCATGGTGTTTCAACGGCATGTCGGCAGGCGCCGGGACATTCGCTCTCGATCTTTTCCTAAACATGTTCCCCCATCGCCCACGCGATATGTTCCGCCTCTCTACTTCATACGCTTTAATCTTTTTTTTTCGTTGCATAGTGGAGGCTCTGTAGGCGGACCGGTAAGGAGCGAGATTGCATGGATGAAACGCGACGAATGGAAGGATACCCCCTACTACTTGCCAGTGTTGAGTACTTACTTAGTCTTAAAACTTCTTCGATTCATGTCTACTATGTTGAGATGGATTGGGAGTATGTCTGTATTTCTTTTTCGGCTGTCCACACACACAGAGGTCCGGCCACCAATGTCTTTTAACGTGTGCCTGGGCGGACATGACGGCGTTAAGCTGCAAAATTTGCCAGGTAAAGGAACATATCTCGAATCAACCAACAACAGACCCCGTTTGAATTGGAAAAAAAAAGGGACGGCACACCAAAGCGATGAATACGCTTTTGTCAGGATGGAGATAGACATTTCACTAGCAATCCGTCACCGGATGTAGGAAGAAACAAATGACAACATGAAATACAATTGAAATTTTCACCCTCAGTATGGCTTGCGTTTGGCTGCGGCTCTGGTGCATTCCCTCTCTCCAAGCTCCAAGCCAACGGGTTGGGTGACGTAAAAGGATGAGCAGGTCGGCCAACCAGACAGGCTCTGACGTCCTCAGCTCTGCACTACCTACGTACTTCACCTACTGTATGTAGACCCCTCGCAGACTTCTGCCCGAGCTTCTGTCCAGGCTAAAACCCGATCTGCTTCTCTTTTCTTTATCTGCCTACGTCTATCCGCCGTGTTGGATCGCAACAACGCCTATATCCGATCAGTGCTATATACCCACCTATGTATCCTCATGTTATTAAAATTACTTCCCAAAAATCTTTGTGCATGACCCACACCAGAGCGAAACTTCCGCACTAACAGTTTTGCTAGATATCTATATATGAAGGTGTTAGTGCAGGCTGTACCTCTAAGGATGATCAACTTTAAGCCAGAATAACTTTACTTCTGTCACATATAAAAATTTAAAAAAATCTTTTTTTAAGATTTATTAAAAAAAAATTATTTTTTATTTTTTCTATTTTGTTAAGCTAGGTTAATCTACTGTTGAAAATATAGAGTTTAGGTGTAGAGTGGGCCATGCATAAAGATTTCTGGGACGTTATTTTATTATCATTTCTGCTATCTACCGTACCGCTGAGCTTAGAGCCCCTCTCTTTTTCCCCCACCTCAACGGATTTGGACTCTGCGAGTGCCGATTCATATACGCAGTACATGGATCGGGCCTAAAATTAGGCCATTTCGCTTCGAAGGTCAAACAGACTTGGCGTGCCATTCGTCTACAGAACAATACCACATGTCCCGCAGAGTCACAACCATTCCGTATGGGTACTCAAGGTAATATATGGCCTCGTCTGCTTATACACTCACCTGCCCGTCCTCTCGTCGTTCATGAGGACGGTATAATGGGACAATCAGTAAGAGAATAGAAAAGGCTGGGCGTGGTCCGGTCGCCAAGGAGCCAGCCAAGCTTCAACCACGAATACCTAGGTACCTACCTAGATACACTGGAAACCTACCTAGGTACCTACTTGAGGTACTTACCTACAACCAACCCTACAACCCTACCCCCCGGGGGGTGCGAAACCCAGCAAGTGTTGGTTTCTGGGCGCTGCCATTGCATATCGCATATCAGCCCAAGGGCAGTCATCTTTCTTACTATGTGCGACCGTGGCCCGTCCACTGTGCGGTTGTACTCTAAGTACACACGTTACGGTTACAGAACAAACACAGGGCAGAACACAGGGAACAAAAGGTCAGTACCTCGCCCATTGCAGGGGCTTGGGGGTTGCACTTTTCTGACTGCGACATGATGAAAGAGGGACTTAATCCGAGACAGGTTTTGTCGCCCGCTCTCCATGCGCCGCCGCCGTTCTCCATGTCAGCACCGGCAATAACCGTTGCGGTATAGCCACAGCTACTGTAGGCTAGGCACAGCAGAGGAGGGGCTCGTCGTCGTCTTCATAACGGCGGTGAGCGCAATTTCTATCAGCCAGGGCCAAGGACCGAAGACCTCCGTGCTCTAAAACTAACTCATCAGGTAGGTAGCGTGGCTATACTACGGCATCGCAGCTAAGTCAGGTATACCCAAGAGGGTCGAGGTGGTATCCAGCAAGCAGCGAAAAAGTCGGTGTAACCACATCTTGCAGCCGACGGATGCCTACACTATACGACACCACGACACTACTATACAACTACTACAACACGCTGCTGTCATCTGTAGTATACTATACTAGTAGGCCCGGCAGAACTCTCGGTGACGTCTCTCTCCATCTCTCGATCCTTGCCTGTCCGTTCCTTCGCTTTCCACTGCGAAAAGAGAAAAAAAAAGGCCAAGGGTGAAGAGATGAAGGGCTTGGTTAGTCATGCCGCATCCCTCCGTTCTTCCTTGAATTAGGCACTCCCAACCACTCTCCTCGGGTAGGGTGACGCCGTTTTTTCTCGCGGTCGTTTCAACGTAGCGCCAGAGAAGGCAGCAAGCAATAAGGCGACTTACTACACGTACTAAGTAAGTCGACGACAAAGTAGGTAGGTAGTAGATACGACATTACGACTACGACGCTACCGTACCCGCTTAGCCCGGCTTCGCGTTTTGCAGCCAAGAGAGAATGAGGCTCAATAACCAACAGTGAGGTGAAGACTTGCTTCTGTCCCGGCGCGCCGTCCGAATGGCGCTGCAGTCCATCCTTCAGCGTCGCCGCATTCTGCAAGTGTGATCCGCAAGCATCCCGCCTATCCACGGCCCTTTGCTCCTTTGAGAACCGTCGCAGTCCTGCCGTGGACAACGCGCTGCCCGTGGTCCCCATGGCTTACCCGTTTCTGATGTGGAGTGGATGGATGACCTCGATGGTGCATACTGCGGTAAGACGGTGGAGAGGCGGCATGGACGTTGAGGGGGGCCTGGTCTCGTCTCGGGCCAGTGACTGGATGACGAGCGATCCACGATGCACCGCTCTTGGTCATCAATCCGGGCACGAATCAGCATCCAGATCGCCGCAGCAGCGCCTGTAATGAAGCCCGATGACCAAACGAAGACCGTCACCGTATCTAATGCCTCGGTCTATCTAGGTATCCATTATTGCCGTTTGAAATGAAATACAGCCTAATGCGTCTATATTACAGTCGCTATGAAACGCATTAGGTTTTACCACGGTACTGTTCTGGCCATTGGCCACCGGCCCGGACCCAGAAGCATGAAATCAGCATATGCCTAGTATAGCATCTCAAGGGCCAATTGAAGACTGAGATCATGTAGATGGTGGCTGTCAATTTCCGAAGCGCCACGCCTTTCGCAGCCTCAAGCGGTGGCCAACGTCTTTATGTTGACTCTGTCTTGCTCTTTAGATTATTAATTGGTCACACTCGCTGACTCTGGCGGGTTCTAGTGTCCTGCTTGCCGAGGGATTAGAGTTCAGCTTGTGCTATTCTAGGCCGAAATCGTCTTCAATATAGGCAAGATATCCGAACGGGAGTCGGAACACATACATAGTAAGCTATCTATTTCCCTAGCCTCCTCTCAGACGCGCATGTTATCTAGCTATCTAGGGCAGCTTTCAGCCTCAAGAAGTCCTTCATCTTCGCGTGATCTCGTTCTCGACGTCCTACCAAGCCCAAGTCCCAGGGTCTTATTCCCCAAGTTCCACCACTTTCCCAAAAGCGCAACAAGCTTATCCTGGTAGGCCACGAGAGAGCTTTGGCGAATGAGAGTTGGCAGACACGCCTGTGTCGTCTGATTCGGCACCATTGCCCCAGATCTCATAACAAGTTGTCCACACCAACGGCGCTTAATGCCACGCTTGTTTCTCGTTCCTGACGCTTTTCCCACCATGTCTTTCTTGGAGGGTGAGATAAGTTGCCGACTGGACCGATGCATTCTGATACAAACCCCAGAAAAGAAGGACATTGACGAAGTTTGACATATGACATCGCCACCGTACTAGTTGCGTTTTTCTCTAAACCATTGTTCCGAACATCCCACCGCATCACATTTGGTGGAAATAACCTGTAATTTCTCCTCTAGAAAGCCTTAGTATAAGTTTCTAATTTGCTGAACATGCCATCATGATGACTGTCACCTTTACGTCGTAACGCCGAGCCCTTCTATCTTTACATCGTTATTTTACCTATTACTACACTATACTACAGTATACACCACTACTTGCATCAAGACATGGATGGTTGTAACTGGGCTTTCAACTATCTAGGTAGCTGATCTTCTTTCCCCAACCGGTTTCAACTACACTAGACAATAACGACAACTAATCTCACTGAATTTGTTATTTTATTTCTCGTTTAATTATTCGCTCCCTCTCAGTACGACGTTGTCCCAACTATTAGTATATACTACTGTGAATAGTTGACCAAGGTTAGCTAGCGTAGGCCGGGCGCAGGCGGGGGCCATTTCGGTCTCATTCCGGAAATGATGGGCTTGCTTGCTACCGTATCGTCGCATTGGCTACCTACCTTAATATCTACCTAACTGACGGACTGCACTGGCCGCCCACGGGCGTGACGCGCCCGGGAGACTCTGGAAACGTTACAGGATTACTATGACATGTGAACGAACCCTGGGAGGACTGAAAATTTGAGGCTCTCTCTTCCTTAGCTACTTATCCACTTACCTTCTCTTTCCCTTTCCCCACTCACATATTTTATTTTCAAGGTACCGCCATCGTGCTCCCGCGTGATCTCTGTGTGGAGTTGGAATTACATAGTAGTTACCGCTACCGCTGAGGCTGATGGGATCGCCGCCTTCTAATCTCGCTTTCTATTTTATTTGATTCTTTCTCTTGCTTGTCTGCCTGTTTCCTTGATTGCTAGTGCTGATGTTGTCGAACGTAGTATAGATTTGCAGGTAATGATTGTGTTTGGCGGCTTGTAGGATGAGCAGGCAGGTAGACGGCGGTACAGAAAACAAGGTTGCAGATGGTGCGGAAGGTAGTGAAGCTCTTGAGAGTTGTCGGCCCAGTTGATGTCTCGCGTGTGGTGTGTACTAGTATACTGCCCTGTTACTACAGGGTGAGGTGTTGTCGAGCTACAAGGGCTTATTATTAAGATTGTAACGAGTTGCGGTGTTGACTATTGGTTAAGCGATGGGTTGACAATTCAGTTGCTTATGGCGGTTAGAGTTGAAGATGAACGTGGCGCACTGATGATTGTTCTGAGTTATAGTTGACTTAATGAGACTACGAAGTGTTGTTCCTGTTTGAGAGACTAGGAGTCACAGAGTATATTTCATGTTGAGAGAGTATTAGTTCACTATCGGTTTAGACTGTTTAAGCTATGTAGCTCTTTCTATCCAGCCTGAAGTAACAACAACTTGGCAGAACGAGAACTTGGTCTCCATACCAAGGTCCCGTGAGCCAAGTTTGGTGATGCGTATGAAATCTTAGTATCGTTCGAAGGTCTAAGAAACCTTATACTCTGGTTCTTGATTATACATACACATATCTTGAAAAATTAGTCGTACCAGTTGAGCCCTTATCATTCAGACCCGATGAGATACTTATAAAATTTTCATTTGTATACATAGCCAGTATTCATAAGAGTGATGATAGTCCAAGGCCACTCTATATTCTTGAGGTCAAAGCTTATGACCAAGTATTAGAAGCGCGAGGCTAATGAGATTATTGTTCCAGATCATATAATACTGAATCTTTGATCGGCAGTTTCACATCTAAAAAAAAAAATAGGATGGCTAAGTCTCTCCCGAGATTTTTGGGCAACCTTTTATACAAACCTCGTCTGTCATAAATAAGTGTCCAGATTTATATCTGTACAGTTTATTGCGAGTTTGAAAGCATCGTGATTTCCTCCGGAGCTGCAACAGGATTTTAACAAGCCACATAAACAATATGATATTTATCATAGCATATTTAAATACTAGCTGTTAGGCTCTGACCCGAGGTGGCTGAGAGATAGATTTTAAGCTGGGTGAACAGTCTAATATAGCAGAATTCCGGAATATATGAATTAGAACACACCGTACGACTCAAAGTACAATACAAGGGCCCGTACGTGAGATATGCATTGCAATTTTCAACTTTATTTAGTCTCGAAGATTGTTTGCGCTCGATATGTTCATTGCTACTCTGGCTTCTACAGGAATCAACTCCGCTTGCTATATTAATATGTTAATCTTATCTAAATACTGTCCATCTTTCCATCATCGTATATAATGAGCCCAGTTGATACACCAGCAGTATTATTCGAGACTTGGTAATATCAGGGTTTCCGCTGGTTCTCCCTTTTATCATCTACGTCCCAATTGCGCCGAAGCATAGGATCAAGCCAAACATAGGTTTACAATAAGCTGCCATTGTGCAATATTGACTGTAAAATATCTAACTTTCTTGTTGACACCCTGAATACCATGATCTAGTTAAGAATAGGAATGAATCAAGACGATCATGATCAACAAGATATACTCGTTATGAAGATCCTGGTTTTGAGAAGAGAAGGAGAGAGCGGTTCATATTTTCTCCCAGAATGCGTTGTCCTTTATGGATCGCTTATTTTAAGCGCACATATGGGCATTAGCTACTCAAGCTAACATAGTGAAATGAGTCTTGATATAGTTGGAATACGGTCTTACTAACCCTGGCTGTTCCCCATAATATCATTCCACAAGTCGGACATGCAATACTTCCTATATAACAACCTACTTCTGAATCAATAAAACGTTTTAAAATGCTTCTTCATTAGCAGATAATGAATCTCGCTGATCATCTGATTGCACTATAGCTCGCCTAGCAATAATGCAGGATTAACTGTCGACGTTGGCATCTCGGTGTTGTCGATCTTCTCGCTCTCTGCCTCTTCTACTTGTCGCGCTTTAGTCTGAAGGGCTAGCTTCTGACTGAGGGGTAGTAGGGGGAGACCTTCTCCCTGACTGTGGGCAGCTCTGCCCAGCTGGTCAACTTCGTCTCTCATTGCCAAGATGCGCTGTTAAAATTCGGTCAGGTCTACTGTACACTGCGATCACGTGCCTGGAGTCACTCACGTTGCGACCGCTCGAAAGGACCTCTTTGGAGGCCTTTTCAGTATTCGCCTCTAGTTGATTGATAGCTTCCTCCTTGCCCCTGTCGTCAGGGTTCAGTGGTAATTTGTACATTGCATTGAACAGCGGCATAAAATGCTTTGTTGAAACGGTGCGGTAGAAATCGCAGCTACTTGCGATGTATCCGGCGTAGCCTCGGAGGGTGAGCAGATTGGCGTATATGATCTAGCCATCGTTAATCCATCTGAGTCAATCTGAGCTTGCCTCGCGTTAATCGTGGACAACTTACTTGTGCCTGAAATTCACTCAATAGAATGCCCTTTGTGGGAGTTGCCCGCTCTAGAGCAAAGTGAATCTCTGTGGTGAATTGTTGACAGTCGTGCTCTTGGAGATACTCAAGCATAGTCTTTATACTAATAAAGTAATTGCTCAGTTTTGTCATCTCGCCTTTAAGTTTCCCTATAATATCTCCAGTTTCACGTAAGACGTTCCGAATTTCAGTCTTGTCCGGTCTATTAGTTTCCTCGGGCTAAATAGGGGAACATTTGAATCTTACCGTGGTAACCTCGGCGGTGTGGAGACGCCTCAATTTATGGGCTATTCCGGTTATCTCTTTCTGGGTGGCCGCGTGCTTTTCAGCCTTCTTCTCGTAGTTGCTTAAAGCTGCCGCGCATGCTAATTCTTTACGCGCGAGATCTTCCCGACGCCTGTTAAAAAATGCATTGGCTTGAGCGGTAACAGGTTAGTGAGCGATGAGAACGAGCCAGATAAATTAGGGCAGGAATGCCAGGCGATATCATACCATCAATAGAGTGGTTATCTCGAACGAATGTCTGGCGATTGAGAACTGGGGTTTGCTTAAAACCAGATCAATAAACCCTTTCGTAGCAGTGTAAACCGAATTTGCACTTACAGTCCCAAAGGCCTGCCCGGGTTGAGCGTTGGCCTCTAATTCGAGGCCACTCGCCGCCGCCTTCAACTCCTCCAATCTTTCAGCCCGCCTCTTGTCGCTGGGCGAAGCACCATTAAGACTGACCGACGATTCGCTTTCCTTAAGCATCTCGGTAATTACCTATAAACGATTAGCGTTTCCCACTTTGGCAGTGCTTCACTAGGGATAGACCAAAACGAACCTTCTGACAACCATTTAGGATGTGGCATGCATCTCTGGAGGGCTTGCTGGAAGGCTGCACATCTCTGCGGATTTCTTCTGCCTGTCCCAAAAGTTCACGCACCTTTGTCTTTGAGCTCCTGAAATCGCTCTCAGAGAGGGACTGTAAATCTGACACCAGCGCGGAAATAGCGAATGATTTCGTGTACGCCACCTCATTAGTCACAACATTAGGGCTGGCCAATACTTGTTGCTGATCCATTGAGGCTGGCACGGGGCCTTTCTGTGGACTAGGGTCATGTTTTGACAGTGAACCAAATCCAATAGTGGCGTGCGAAAGGTCCTTAACGATGTTCGGGGTTTGTCCTATTAGCGAGGTAGTATGATGGACTGTCTCGAGGATTGGGTTCGCAATGCTGGTCAAGGTAACCAGGCCAATTGATGACCAGCCTAGTGTCCATTAGTTGTTCAAGGTATTCAAGGTGGTTGTGTTTTGCAGAGCTTCCTTCTTCCTTACCTCTGTTCTTCTTCCCTGCCTTCTTGACGTCTGCTTGAGCCTCTAGATACCTCTTTCTTTCGATTTCCAGTACCTTCTGGCATTGATTCATGAGCCTTTCCACATTGGCTTTATTCTCGGCCGCAAGATCTTGCTCGAGCTTATGCTCTCTGATCTTGCGCTCCGTTGTTGCTTTATGGCATTACTAATCGCACCGAAGACCAGATGTACATCACTCACCATATTCATTGTTGGTAGCCCGCTCCAACTCTGCCGCCATTTCCCCCCACGTATCCATTTCGCTCCGGATAGTACTTGCGTAGTCAACACACCGGCTCGTACCGGAACTAAGCATGTTCATTCTCTGTTGGACAGATGACTGTGATGAGGGATCCATTAGGCAGTCCAGTATGCCGAAAATCTGTTACTTATTAGAATTTGATGTTTCCAGAGGAGCCGACAAAAGGAAACCATACGGTCCCACTACTTCCAAACAAACCCTGTAGGCTTAGGCAGATTCTGTTCATGTTTTCGTTTGTTATGTGGAATGCTTTATGGCCTTGCTGGTATAGCTGAACCAGGTTCGTACTTAGTCTGTCACTCCTAGTCATGTGTTAGCAGTGCGGCATCTATGCCAGTCTTGCTGGTGAGGAGTACTTGAAGCTACTGTTTGGCTCTCGCACGATGTCCACCATCGCAGCGCCTGACCATGCAAGCAGTCTGAGATGGCCAAGAAAATTAATTGCCAGTGGAGCCGATGACAAGAAGTCCGGCATATCATCCTTAAGTAGCATGCTCAATTTAAGATTCTTATGAAACTCATCGACAGCCCCTTTTTGAATCTGCTGTAGTTGGCGTGCAACTTGTTTGCCGGTATCACTAACCTCCGCCATCATGACCAAGGTAAGTATAGAATTAAGCAATAGGGCGTTGGGCTAGGTTCTTGGTGTACGGCAGCATGGAGACTTGGTCAATGCAAACTTTGGCACTAGATTTTTAGGAAGGTAGGTTTGACGGTGACATATACTTGGAGAGAATCTGAAAGTCGAAGACATAAATCCGGAAGGCCAATCACAATGGGTAGTCATATCACAAGGACGCTCTTGCAGCACAGCTACCAAACTCTTGTGATTCTGGGGCCTGATCTTATGGAATGATTAAATTTGTCATGCATTAGCTGGGATCGAGCAGCTCGCTACACTCGCCATGAAGGATGCATTCCACTCTCAGATAATCCAGGGCAGTGGTTACACAACGTAGGTATTGATTTGAAAAAGTGTATCATGATGGGTCCTAATCTCCGAGGTGCTTTGCAGACCAGTTCTCGATGAAAAACTGAATCCCTGCGATGGTGCAGCGCCAATGGCACCCTCTCGATGCTTGTGCATTTTCTGTTCACGCGAGGCTATTTATGTAGGACTTCGGGTTGAAATTGCCTGATTTATAGCCCTAGCCCGCCCCTGAGTCCTGGAGGATTGCGCATACTTCATTTGCCCTTATCTTCACGTAGGTACCCAGCATGACAGGAGGCTAATGTGATGTAAGCCTGACTGCTTGTGATTGGTGTGGTTACTCGCCCCCAAATATCCTCATTCATGGGCCACGCTTCCCGCGATTGTCTTCGGGTTTATAGCTTAGCGTGGTGTTAAAATATTGTACTAGAAATATATTTCTTAAGGGGCGATGTCCTCCCAGTGTAAATTATCTACCAAGGCTAAGTCGCCAAAACGATTCCGACCTTGAAAATGTCTGGAACTGCTAGTAACCCGCTTACGGAACACGACGAACTGAAGTTACGGGCATGCAACCAGGAAGAGAAATGCAACACAATATCAAATGACCTAGATAAGGTCATTACAACTTCGAAGGAGCGTATCAGCTCCAGCATGATGGACATGATGACAGAATGGAAGAACTTATTGGAGGGGGCCCAAGTTCACGAACAGAAGGCCATCGAGTGGGAAACGCGCCCCGAGTATCGAAAGAAGATATTAGTAAGTTTTTATACTCCAAGAATTTGCTTCGCAATGAAAGAGTTGACAAGAGGCAGCAAATTTCCGACAGGCTGACATTTCGTACTCACGAGGTTCGTCTGGCCCTCTCTAATGTAACAGCTACCTTGGCGACAACGAGGACTGCAGCTGATCACTTGCTACATCGTGCATATGAGATTGAGCAATCTGCGAATGAACTGTTCTCCGAGTCATCGCGGCTTATCATAGACCTTCAAGATCTAGAAGAGAATGTGGAGAACACCATCCAGAATTATCAATTGGCAACGGAACGATTAGTGAAGAAAGGAGAAGCTGCTAATTGTGCCCTGGAGCGGACCGCTTATCGGCAACAAGAAACTGAGAGAAGCTTGAATAAGACAGTTGTCAAATGGTACAACTGGGAGAATGTACGTAGGGTGCCCGTTCCCGAAAGACAATGATTAACAATTGGGTTACAGGCGCATGATATTTCGAAATTCATCTTGTTAACTTATCCGCTTACGAAATACAAGACCAAGTGAGCCCTCTCGTCTCGTTCGGGGAACTTTATCGCCATGGCTAACCCCTAATATAGGAGGCACTGGGCCAGCTTGTCTGACCTGAGAAACACTCAGAAGACCCTGACTCAAGATCAACAGTCCCACGAACGTCGGACTAGGGAGATACAAGATGTTCTCGGAGCCTTGAAAGAAGCTGCTCGAATACTGGCTTCCATCGGCACATCTACCAAAGCTACCTGTAAGAGAGCCGACATTATTCGTACCGCGGCCCGCAATGCAGCCCAGAGAACCGGCAGTACAATCAACGAGGCTTCGGAGATAATCAACGCAGTCGGTTCAATGACACTCTGGGTCCATGGCGATGACCACATGTCGTACTTACAACAACGGTCATCAATCATCGAGGTGCTACAGGCGATTAATGCCCACGTTAACCAATCCCCTGACATTTACGATGCACAGGTCCGCGCAGAAGCACGATCACTCGATAGCGCCCTCCAAACCTTCTGTACTTCCGAGTTTGTGAAGGTCTTTTCGACACAAGCCGCGATACGGCCGGAATTGGAAATGGGTGAACTATAGCACAGAGCCGCAATGACTTATTTTGTTCTCATGTAATAAGTCTGACTGCCGCCAACACGTATAGTTGTTTCTGAGGAGTGGCTGATTGAGTAGCTTCTTTTAGGGCTCGGTTAAGGAGGACGACGATGAAGGGGCTGCTAGCGTGCAAGAGGCTAAAGCGAAGGAAATCTGGTCGAAGATAAGACTTGTATATTCCTTCTTACGTGATGTTCTAGAGACACTCCATTTGTCAAGCCTGGAACGTGAGAGTTGGACATTGCCTAGGTAGTCATCTTGAAGGACCCTCAATTGGAGTGGCTATTCGTAAGGTCATATGACTGCCGGCGGGTGTTACTAGTGGGAGTGCGTGACTGAACGATACTTGAAAGTCTAGAGAGCGTGGTGGAATGTCCTGGTTGTTATAGAAAGGCTCAGAACGTAATCAAGCTGTGCCGCAACTGGATACGGCTAGAAAAAGCGATACGGCGGACCGGAGGAGATTCAGGACACCAGGGAATGGATTAATAAGCGATCCACTCAGATCGTATATAACCATCTCTCTAAATAGCCTTGAAGTATAGACGAACTGTTGCGATGATAGAGAAAGGATCACTCAACTTCGAAACAGCGGTGAAGAGCCTCGCGAGTATCTCGTCTCACGATGTCAAGTACTGCCCCTAGTTCCGCTTCGATTGAGGGCTTCAGTCGCCCGCTTGGTAACTTGGAAGGATTCTTCAAATCACTTTCCGATAGTGGAAAACCTCTGAACCGTGAGCACTGGACTATCCATTTTGTGTTGCGTCTCAAATTTCCGCCATCCGTCACCGACCCAATCCCGCATCTACAATATGCGTGGGAGATTCTGCGCGTACGGCACCCGACTCTTGGAGCCACTCTTCAAGAGCCAGAGAGCAATAACAGCCAGGGGTCGTTATCCGTAGGGCCCCTGAATATCAGAGAATGGGCTCGCAATACCTTTCATGTGTGTCGAGAGTATGCCGACGCCAATCAACTATTCTCTGCTCTCTATTCTACTCCTACCGCGACCTGCTATTGGCTTCCGGCTTCCTGCGAATTCGTCATCCGCTCATCTCATTGGCGCATTGATGGCGTCGGGATGGCATTCTTGGGCCATGAATTCATGACCATTCTAGCGAAAGTGGTACCAACGGCCAATGCAGGCGCGCCAGCGGGAGATTTGCTCGTAACGGAGATGTCATCGAGCCCTGCTTCAGTGTCCCCAAGCCTCGAAGATCTTGCGAAAGACCAATCGCCGCATGCGAATTCAGGAGGAGATGACCCAGTCCTGGCAGCGGGCGCTGATGAGCTGGTCGGCATTTTCTTGCGTGGTGTGCCCAGCATCGGCTTACCAACCCGAGAATCTTCTTCTACTGCTGGGGTAGTTCCCGGTCCCAGCGCTCGCGTCATGACTAGTCTTGATGTCGAAAAGACCAGCCAGGTCTCAGCCGCCTGCAGAAGAATGGGTATCACGGTAACGAGTGCCGTACACGCAGCCATTGTGCGCGTCACAGCACGGTATCCCCAGCACCCGCTTTGCAAGTCTTACGCGGCTTTTGTTCCTGTTGATCTGAGACGTGCGCTCGACGAGACGGCCACACCACGTACGAAGAATATTTCCAAGGTTGTTGGGCTGTACTTCTCAGGCTTGCCTGTACGCGTGGACAACGTATTCACCAAGAGCTTTGAAGAGGTAGCCCGAGATCTCGCCATCGTGTATGGGCGCGACCTCTCGCGTTTCTGGTCACCGCCACCGTCGCCAGAAACGGAGGCCGGCGACCTTGAAGGAAAAATGATAGGGCTTTTAGATTTAGCAGAGCCGTATGTGCAACGAACAACCGCGTTGTTCAACGCCCCAGTCCCCGAGGGGTTACCCCCAGTTCAGACCCCAGACCTCAGCAGCCTTGGCAGGATGGAGTCCTCCATTAAAAAGGAGTACGCGGATGAGGACAACGACCAGGACGGTAATCGGAAAGTACAAGTAGTTGATTTCTGGGTGGGTACGGAGATGCTGACCAGGAACGTGCAGTTCCACGTCTGGAGCTGGGACGGCTCGCTTCGCCTTGGAGCGAGCTTCAACACGAGCTTCTACGATAAGAGGTTCGTGACTGAAGTCACCCGCGCGGTAATCGCGGAGCTCCTAGATGGCTGCGAAATTGGTAATGGCAATGATAGAGGGGCTTTAGAGTGATCTGGTCTTTCATGGACATACAGTAAGGATGGTATTGTTGAGCGAGGTCTGGAGGTGTCGGGAGTGAAGGTATTCAGAATCTTTCTGACTGTGTACTATCTACTATACTATCTATCTTGTTACTAAAATCTATCTAAAATTCCCAATTCTATGAGACAACGACTCTTCGAATGAAGCTTATTCCAGACTTATTAGGCTATGTCCTCATACCGACACCGTCAAATTTCGACATGCCACTATTGGGCACGTATCGTGGGTTTACATTTATAAGAGTGTTATTACGTAGTTATGAAAAGCGAGCAACTTGGAAAATCCGCTAGCAATGGCATCATTGCTGGACATCCGTACTCTTGGCCACCAGTTCCTCGTCTCACACTTGGCCTTGATCCTACTTCGAGCATCAGTCCCTAGAGATACGCGCAACGGCAATTTTTTACTGTAAGCCACTCCAGTACCTTTGACTAGGTTAACTATGATTCTAATCCCTTTTGTAGCGTCGCCAGGCTCACTACTCACGATGCCGGCCTCGAAATCTCGCACAGCCGCATCGAAGGCGGCAAGGACGGCTACACGGGGCTAAACTTAATTAATACTACCAAAGGGACGGGTTCGAAGATGCCCGGGCTCGACGATAAGCACTTTCATTCCCGGCGCAAATATAGCCAGCTCATGCGAAAGTCATTCGACAGCCCCTAAGTATTAGATACCGCCAAGCCATATGGAACTACCTGCTAAGCCCTCAATGACGACTACTCTACGGTAGTCATTACGCGTATTCGAGGCTTAAGTCATGTGAAACGAACGGTATTAGATGCTGTAAGCTGTAAGCGGCGTAAAGCGAGCCCGGCCCATTGATCCTAAGCATGCTGCGGAGCGATGAACCCCAAGAACTCAGCGTGAAGATAAACGGGGAGGCAGTTCCAAACTTTAGATACGAGCATCAAGACAGCCCTATACGTAACCAAATAATCCGCGGCTAACTTGAGAGAAATCACGATGGCTAGGTAAGCTTACGTATAGAAGTGAGCACATGTCCACGCTGTTGAAGGGCTCATGGGAAGGATTGTTTCACAGTCTAAGAGATCCATCACAGCTAACCATGATCACTAGGTTCATGGCTGTCCATCGATTTTCTTTCAACGAGCGTTGTAGGATCTGCATCAAAGATACTAACCTAGTGATGTGTCTGGCTGGCGGATGACAGGCCAGCATGATTCGACGGCCGTAGTTCGATGAATAATGAGAAAAAGGGGATCGGCGCTTCGGAAGCACAGAGGCGTCAGCCCTCGCGAACTGCTCCCAAAAAAGCTTGGGTGGGCTCCCTGCGTTTCCGCGTAGATTGCGAGCTTTGGAGAAAAGGACTGTAGACCGAAGGTGATGATGGCGTACTGTAGCACGCCTTGACTCGCCGAATTGACAAAAGAGCGTCGTTGACTTGAGAAGTTTCGAGACTATATAGCTATCTATCACTTGCCTCTGTTATTTCATAGCTCTGATAGTTGAAAAGCGCTATGAGGTGGAAGGAAGCTAATACCATTTGTTGGCGTGCGATTGATAGGATTGTTATGTCATGACAATCTCTATGGACGTTACCCTTCTTCACAATATGGTATCGTCTCGAGGTCGACAGAGACTTCTGAGCGCGACTTCAAGCATCCAAGCTAGAGAGGATGTGGTGGTGTCCTCAGCGTGCGGGCCCCTTTTAGAAGTTCAAGAATCCAGGAATACCAGCAGCGGATACCCTTGGTCAGGTCACAGAAGTAAGTCTATAGTAGGAGGCAGCAAACAGCATTCTCCGGCGTTGTAGTGGGACACCATAACCCTTGAGCGAAGTTTTCCTGAGCAAACCGCCGAGATTATATCGAGGGGAGGCGGTCCCGCTTGCACAGGGAAGGCTATGCTGAGTGTAGATCCGACAATCTCCAGCCAGACCCCGCGGTTGTCCCAATAATAGCAACAATGGATGATTCTATCTCGGCGACACCAACAGCTCGGATTTTGGGCTAGGGGACAAGGATGTTATCGTAGCCAAATGCCGTCTTCTCTGGTATTGGCAATGAACACATACCACGGCCCTGGGTTGTCTTGGTGACACGCTTGCGTCCATCAAGTATGGCATGCTTGACATGACATGAGGGTATGATGCTACCACCAATAGGGAGTGGCTATCAGTTGATCGGTGACAGCGATCGGTGACAGCTTGGCCACGAGGCCGACTGTAAAATCCGGGGTAGCGTCTGATGTGGTGGTCAGCGCTACGACCCGGCGAACCATAAAAGAGGAATCTTCACCCGCCGACTAAACGCTTCGTTCTATTTTCTAAGCGCGGAGGGGAGTATGTAGTTGAAGCTGAAAAGACGAGGCATGTATGGACCAGTGAAAGGCTGGACGGCGCTTATCTAGTCTGGCGGCGGGTTACGCCCGACCATTGGCAAGTACTCTTGACAGAAGCGTTATACAATAACCTCCAGCGCTGAAAATAAGAAAATAAGGCAGGGTAATTGAGAAATGGGGAAACGCCCACCTCGATCTGTTACTCGGCGGCAGGCAGATAGGTAAGCGGTAAGCGGTGCACATGTTTGGTGGCGTGGAAGACCTGGACGAGAGCAACAAGCGCGCGCTGAAGTCTCGGGTCTGAAGGAGCTAGTATGCCGAGCTTGGGACAAACATGTTCTTGACCAACTGCATGGCGGGATTAGGCGTATTTCAAGGTTGTACATCTTGTGGCGCGCGCTCTAAGTAAGGAGTCTACCCACCACCGGCCGGAAGACAGGACTGGTGAGGAACAGAGATAGGCTCTGATTGTGTGAAAATGCAGAAAACGAGTGAGGCCAGTTTGGTGAGCCGCGCGCTGAATGAAGCAGACTGGTAAGAATAGCCAGAGACAAAGACAGAGACAGCACCAGCGCCATAGCTGTGGTAGATTGGAAGGGAAGCGCCTTTGCTCAGTGTCTGTATGTATGTCTTGGCTCGCCGATATGTTGACATCTTGACACAGAGCAAGAGACCATAAAATGGCAGATGTGTCCCATGACTTGGTGATGCCCACCACCACTGCGCAGCCAGTCAGCTCTCAAGTTATCCAGGAGGTAATCAGTTGACATCACGAGAGAGAGAGAGAGTCGTGACTCGTGTACTGTAAGACACACAGCGCGGAACGGCCCTCAGCAAATCTCGACGCACTGCAACCCCAAACCCCATCTACTGCCAC
Source organism: Xylaria sp. FL0933 (assembly GCA_022578765.1). Taxonomy (NCBI): domain Eukaryota; kingdom Fungi; phylum Ascomycota; class Sordariomycetes; order Xylariales; family Xylariaceae; genus Xylaria; species Xylaria sp. FL0933. The sequence goes on from MU389740.1 coordinate 551,358, forward strand.
ACACCACCTCTGCTTCTGCTGCCTCCCTCTTTCTCTGTCCCGCTATCTCCATATCTCCATACCTCCATACCTACAATTGTCGTCATCTGCCCACACACACACAGCAGTAGTATCGAGTACACATGAGCATCTTGGTCGCCAACAACACCAATCACCTTCGCCTCCCGAACACGTACATACCGCGTTTCGTTCGTCACCAGATCGCATTGCACCCAACCTTCGATTCGAAGGGTGTCGTCAGTCTACACAGCATATACACAACACAAACCAAGCCCTGCCGAGGTGTTCGTTCGCAGACCGGAAGGTCAGTCAGTCTATCGTCAAAAGAAGTGTCAAGTCGTCTTGCCGCTTTCTACGCGTCCTAATACAATACGGAAGAAGGTGTGTTGCCGGGGTTGAAACGCGAGCGAATGAGCGGCTGCTAATTATAGATTGGGAATAGTGCCGGCGCTTAATCCCCTGCTACCAACTGCAGACTTGGTTGCTCTTCACATCGCTAAGCCGCTGGATCCCCAGTGCGACTGCATGAACGCTCTGCTCTGTGACAGGGGTTTCCCGACGAATCACATTGCACCATCCCACTTAGCTCAAGCTCGAGCTGTCCACCTTCGAGGTACCCAGGTATCTCCTCTATTCGACGGTTGACTATTCGATACCTCTCGCTCTCTTCTCAAGTCAAAATAGGTGTGTCAGTTACCTTGTTATACCTATACTGCCTACGGCATCCTGCTCGAGGCCTTTCATTTCATTTCGTGCTGTTTGTCTCAATCTTTGCTAACAGTGCCGTAAATAGTATATGCTACATATAGCATACTGGATACAGAACAAGACGACATCACTAAACCTAGCAAGGCTTTCTCTCCCGAGACGGGTGGAAGCTGAGGATATTTCCATCCATCCTTCCACGTTTCACGTAAGCCATCGGGCTGACTAGACTTGCTGTCAAGCGAGAAAGAAAGAGAGCCAGTCCTGATTCAGCATTACATCTCTTTGCTCTGCCGCTCTGCCAGCCAATCCCGTGCGGTACCACCCAATACACCATCAATCCACGCTGCGTGCGAGTGCGTGACGGCGCAGCATACTGGTCCACTACTTGCCGCCATCGTCGACTTAATTAGTATAACGTCCTTCTTGTCGCTCGCGCCCACTGGTCCTCGAGACGCTCCATCGCGAGACCAGAGCACGTCTACTACTACTAGTATACTAATAAGTACCTACTGTACCTCGCCTACATCCCTGTTCTCATCGCCCAAGGCCAAGAGTGCCCATACTACACTAAGCTAGGTTAGGTACCTAAAGTATCTAACCGTCTCTTGCCTTGGAGTTTCTACACTTATACTCCTACTGCTATCTGTACATCTCTATACTCCTAAAAGTGTACAGATAGGGTTGACTATAGCTATACGGCATAAGCGCGGTGCTATTTTCTTCTCTTCATTTTATTTTCTTGTCATTATTATTATTACCATCATCGTTTGCCTCTTCTTTTTCTTCCTTTGTACACCACGGCTACCCCTTCGAGTTCCCGGTGTGAGCGTCCCGATTCGTCACACGATAATCCCAGGCCGGCCCCGTACCAAGTACCTACTTAACCTTCCCCCCCGGCTCCTTCTGGCGGGCCACACCCATTCCATCCATCCCTCTGGATCCCGTCACACCTTGTAGCGTGTACCTCTATTTCCTGGGCAGTGTTTCTAGCGGCGCGCCCGCGCGCGTTCTTGGCCTTCCCTGTTCGTTTGGCGCCTCCGTTTCGTTTCGGCTTGTCTTTTGCGCCCACTCCCCACGCTGTTTTACAACAGACCCCGGCACCCCCTGGACCGCCATCCTGGACATCCTGGACTGCCATACTGCATAGTACTGCGCTGCAATAATTATTATTATAACCTCCTGCTCGCTCGCCCTCTCGCCTGGCCCGCTTACATCTTCTCTGTCAAGTGCCGGCCTTTCGCAATATCGCGGCGACTTCTGTGTGCAGCTTGTAGACATCCCACCGTCCTGTCCCGTTGTTCACTCTGACGAGTCATTCACTTGACTTGAGGAAGGGGATTACCTAGGATCACAACCACATCGTCTCACTCATACCAATCCCGAGGAACTAATAACATCACCATGCCTTCAGTTAAGCCGAAGCTTGCGCAGTTGACGACGCCCGTCACCGCGACATTTCCCTCTGAGCTTTCTGCGCTCTCGGCGTCCGCCAAGACGCCTCTCTCAGCAGTGCCCCCCTTTATCAAGGAGGAATTCCCGGGGAGTGCCCGGACACCCATCAGTCCGCCTACGGCCTATATGGATTTCCTCAAGGCCATGTCAGTTCAGTCACCTGTTATTCCAGCCAAGAGATCAGCGTCTGGCAGCTCTACTCCAGAGGAGGACTCGGCACAGGAATCAGCGCCATCTACAGCCAGCAGCGAGCAGACGGACTGCTCATGTAAGTGCGGTGGTCACAAATCAACCGCGGCCACCCCAACGAGTCCGTACTCAAACCAGCCCATGTCTGCGCCACCCATGAGCGTAACTTCGTACCCCAGCTTGAAAGTACCACCATCACCGGCTATGTCGACGATGGACTCGCCCTTGAGCGCCTCAATACGGTCACCTTTCAGTGCGCGATCAGTACGGTCACCATTTGACTGGGAAGCAGCACTGAAGGCTCGCTACTCCCAAGACTGTAGAGCACATAAAGCCACGAATAAGAGTGTGCGACACATTCGAGAAGTGGTAACGCGGACAGTCACTTACACGCCACGAATGAGCCCAGCGCCCAAGGGCAAGCGGAGGAAAACGCACTCAAATTGCCAAAAGCTAACGGCGGCGGCTACGAAAGAGATGTCCGCAAAAGAGATATCCCCTCCTCCTGCTTCGGCTTAGGCTGAAATGGCACGGCCCACGAAGAGACCGCACAGCAACCATTCGAAAGAAAGCAGAGTCTTCACTTCACTCTCCTACAAACCCATCTGCTATGACATTACTTCAACGCCGATATTTTTTTTTCTTCCATTTGTTCATACTATCTAACTACCTACTCCTGCTACGAGGACCTACGACTTCACAACAAAATCAATCCGCCACCCCCATAAAAGCATAGAGCTGGGGCTTGGTCACAGGATACGAATTCATGTCACGGTTTTATCATCATTATGTTTTTGAAAGAGTCACCAACAGCGATTTGGTGTTGGAGGAGTTCACATGGCGTTGCTGGGCGGCGTCCTGCAAACAATTCCCCAGCTTGCGATACCAGGGCAGAATGGGAGGGTCCATTCTCGCCTCTTGATATTTTTTATTACAGGGTCTGATACAATGTTGGGGGCCAAATACGAGACTGGTGCAAGGATTGCAAGTCAGGCTGGGAAGGGAATAGACACACCAAGCGGAGCAAGGGGGCCAGGGGGGACGGGGTGTATCGGAAGAGCGCAACCACTGAGTTGCGGTAGAGCCATGGTTGTTGGCTGATGCATTATCCAGCCTGCTTGAGAGAAATAAAGTAGTGCTTATGCGCGCGGACATACCGCAGGGAGAGAGTAGGAGAGAGAGAAACTCCAATGAGATTCCGTATGCTCTATTATCCACCCACTATGCAGATGTCGTTCGCCGCTATCTTTCTGCCTGTTGGTTCTTTTCTCTTTCCATCTGTGACTCACTCACTCGCTCGCTCTACTCAGTATGAGATATTATTGTGCAAGTATGCTCACACCGACGGAAAATTAGACAAATAGCAAACCAGTGAGGAAGGACAAGTTAAGTGAGGGAGTTACAAGCCGTCAAATCAGGTCGCACACCTTGGTCTGCAAGTGTCCGTAGCCTCCTGCAGCGAAGAGGAGCAAGCAAGCAAGCCAAAGAAAACATAACAAAAAATTAGGAAACGCGACCTCAAATGCGGCCCTAGGGTGGTTGGTCAGACCTTGCGCTTTGTTTATTTTTATTTTATGTTTTTGCGCTGGGCAAGCTCCCCATTCCCTCCAACGTATGCTTTACACGTAACCAACCGTAGAGCAGTCGCCACCACTAACACAAACACAACAACAAAAACCAGCATAACAGCGCAAAACCCAACCTCTTGCATACTCTCTTTTTTTCGGTCAAGCTCTGGCTTCTCTTTGGCTCTCCGCCCCCCCATCCCCTCCCGAGTGAGACTGGACTGGACTGGACTGGATATTCGATGGGGCTGACCTGTACGCATGCACGCACTTTAGTGTACCAAACCTTGCTTAATGAGACAACGTAATAGCCTCCAAATAAGAGCTAGAAAGAAAAAAAAATATTATATCATACTAAGACGATGTTCGAGGGACTAATGGATAAACTGCCATGATTGGCTGTTTCCCATATTGTTGGTCTCGAGATATGAGGCGCATACAGAACACTAAGGTAGAGCAAGGCAAGGAAGCCCTCACTTACTTAGGTGCCTACTACTGGTAGTAGCGGGTGCTCAACTCAAACTCAACTCAACTCACGTTAGGCTGCCTCACGCATTTCTGTTGGCTACCTCGTACAGACATACATACAGACATATAGCGCTGGGGGTAGGCGTATGTACTACTTACTCTACGTATATTGAGCGCTGAGTATTGAGCAGATAAGTGGCTACATAGATCAGCTACCTACCTACGGCAAGTATACTAGCTTCGAAGATTTGCTTTCCTCCTATACGTATACATCCACCCCCACACCCCCCAAATCTGTTTTCCGTCTCGTTATTTCGTTGGTCCGTTCGTTTCGCTCTCTGTGTTTATTTTTGCGACCACGCGAGCGAAAGAAGAGCGACCACGGAAAAGACCCAATCGGCCCAGCTATCCAGCTACTCAGCTGCTCAGATTAACCTACCTACCTAGCTTAGATCTAATAGATTGTAAGCAAGGCCCATCTAGCACCCAGCACCCAGCACTCTAAGAACTGTTGTCCTGGTGGTGGTAATGGGTAGTAGTGGCGGTGATGATGATGAGATGATGAGTAGTGAATGTGCGTCATTGCTTACGGCCTACTACCACCACCTCTCTCTTTTGTTCGCCACAGTCGTCGGTTGAGAGGTGTGCTTTACTTGACGGAATGCAGTACAGTAACCAGCCCTTTTTGCATTTTTTTTTATGACGGATACAGTACAGAGATGTGTACGTGGGCGGTAGGTCGGCTGGTTTGGTAGGTGAAATTTGAGCGGGGGAGAGTTCACCACGAGGTCGAGCGCGAACGGTCCACCCACCGTTTTGGCCCCCAAACTCACAACTCACACCTCCAGTAGGTACTCGTCCCGTCACATCTCTCCCATTCAAAGTCCTAGTCTACATGGTAGTAGACGGACTACAACCTCCCAGACTCCCCCGCATGCTCGAAAGTGCACAATTGGGTTGCTAATGCCTGGATAGTGGCATTCCCCAAGCCGAGATGAAGAGGCACCTAATTAGCCCGGACGGACAAGCCTCCCTTACTGTAACCTCTATATTATCGCCTCGTCACATCGATAGTGCCACTGAAGGTTTCGCAAGCCAGCTATCCAGATAAGCGAAAGGAGGCTTGTTATAATAGAGGGTTCGATTGGACAATATCAGGCAAGAGGTAGGAAGGAAAAGCAAAAGAGTAAAAACCGACAACGTGTTACACCAGGAACAGCATCAGGCTCGAAGTCCCACGCATGATTGGTCGACGGTCCCATGTCCCAGAATCCTGGGACGTGCATCGTAGGCCCGTTTTTTAAGCGCTTGGCCTGTCTTCCCCCTCCCGGCCAATCAGATATCGCGCTAGATGATTTGGCGTGGTGTAGAAAAGCAGGCAAAGTGGCTGGCAGGAGGGGCAGAGATAGAGGGGTAAATTAGTGGTCACCTTTTTGTGACGTGCATGGCGACGGGGAACCCAGCCCCACCCTCCGGATATCTGAGCATCGCCGTCGCTTATTGGTCGCTGTCATAAGCACTTAAGCGCCCAGGACATGGGCATGTTCAGAGCAGGCAGTGTGTTGGGCCACCTTCAGTGTAAGTAGATAAGTTTCTTTGTGTAAAAGCTCTCCTCTCGGATGAGCTAGGGGAAGGCGAAAAAGCTACTAGTAAAGAGGTCATGGTAGTGGTATGGGAGCTTGCTAGGTTAGCTAGGTAGACGGTGCGGGAGAGCACTGGCAAATTCACCAGAGGACTTCCTCGTCTGTAGTACCAGAATTCGTTTGAATACCTAACTTAGCAAGCGAGCTATCTGCCGGCGGTGAGTGGGCATCAGCTACAATACGCGGTTGCCTGTCAATTCCCTGCTTAGCCATGCGGATGGCCACTGTTGGAGCGACCGTCAACCACAGAGACATCCGTGTACGTAAGCAAGCCTGTGCAAGGTACAGCACGTACAACCCCGAAGAGGGCACAGCTGTGGGAAAACAGGTGCAATTTAGGGAGTAAACGGCTCGTTACCCACAGCTGAGCCCACTGGACAAGGTCGCGATCGCGATGGGCGTTTTGCGTGGGAACACATTAATTCCCAAGACATCTGAACCACAGGCGGACGACTTTGAGTCATTCGGTTGCCTAGAAGGCAAACAGAAGGTCCCCCTAACTCCGCTTACACTCTAGTCGGGCGCAGGACTAAGACTCAACCATTTATGCGATGAGGAATGTGACAGAGCCGCAGTAGCTTGTCCAACCCTTAACAGGCCAGGGTATGTACCTTGACGCAGCGCGACATTAGAGTAGTGAAATGTCGAAGACTTGGGTAGGTCGCTGCTCGGATGCGTTCCTTCGCGACGTTCATAATGTTCCTTCCATTTAATCTTTGCCCACGGCCTATGCTCTCGTGCGCTTTATTTGCCCTCGTAGGACAAGAGCTGAATCCTTTGGCTGGGGTTCATTACCGAGAGCGTTGTGTTGCTACGTACTGAGTATACAGATTGTATACCAGTCAATCGAGGAGTCAGGCCAGTTCCAAATTGAGGCTGACCGTCCGCATGAGATTAGCTAATTTTCCGACTGTACCCCTCCGGAAAAGGCAGTAACGTGGATGCTGCATCAAGGAACAATCACTGAGTACTCGGGCCAGAATATAGTGCGGGTAGGACAGATGAGACGGGAGATATATGCTACGCCTCATATAACAGATCCTATTCCAATTCATCACACAAGGTCGCACCTCGTGTGTTGACCCGTTTGGAATTACTCCTGCCACATGCACAAACGAGATAACGAACTGTCAGAGACGATGTTCTCTAATTAGTGTCATACCGAAGTGTTTTTGGTGCTTCGATCGCTGGGAAGCCCCTGTCTGAGCTGGGAGCGGTGAGACACCCACCACTTGTTGAATAGAGACTGTAGACTGTGGGTTATGCCTCTTGATAGTTCTGATGCTGATGCTGATTGCATATAGATTGTAACCACAGAATCTCTCGATTGATCACCTATCATAGACTCTCCACGCTGGACACGGTTGCATTAGTATCTGTTTATCGGTTGATGGTACGGCTCCGTTGTGGACAGTTGTTACTCCAACCAGCGAAGTAGCATGGAGAGACACATAACTCATTGCCGAGTAGAATCTGGTTGCATGAAACAATGTGCTCAGCCAAGCTGTAGGACTAGAACCTGTAGGACTGGAGTATGCCATCAAACAAGAATGAAGAGGCAGGGCTCTGCATGTCCTTGCTAGATCTCCCTGACCTCCTTGGCAACCGCATTGCATAGTGCTACCCTCAATCCAGCTTCGGTAAGAACGTGGATCCAAAGCCTCTGGGTGTCACTCAAGCGGTCGTTGGCACTCTTCACTTCAGCGAACATGCATTCCTTCTGTGGTTCAGCCCGCCACAAGATCAAGTCAGGGATGCCGCCTCCTCTTTGACCATACTCCTGAGCTATGACCTTACAAACCGTAGCCAGCGCAGCACCGTCAAAACAGTCAGCTAGCTCGAGTAAATCATCCAGCTCGTAGTCCCAGTTGAGTCCGACGACGCATGTGCGTCTTTCTCTCTCTCGCTTATCGACCTCGTATATCAGTTTGGGAGCTTCCCCATTTGCAATATCAACTAATCGATGATTAATCTCCGAGGCTCGGGTCGGGTAGAAGGCATCCGTATGTAGGTCCAAGGGGCAGGTCTGGTAGGCTGTCTGGAAGACGTTCGGTATGTAAAGGAAGAGGATATCGAAGAAGAGATAGGCGAATAGAGTTCGTATAATTCCTCCCTCAGCGTGGTATCCTTTCCAACCCTGACTCCTATACCAGCTTAGACACATGGATTCCACGCTGCACTCGCCTCCATCTTCTGCTTCATCAACCCATATCGTTTTCGTATTTGGCCCGCGCCCATTCTTGCCTATAGTATCTAGTTTTTTCAGCTGGATGCCTTTGGCATAGTGCTCTTCGGGCTTCTTCAACTGAACATGACTGAATCCATGCTGTAACCTTACGGGGATTTTGAGCTGTTTCTCGAGTTTGACCAACCGCTTCTGCAAGTCGTAATGATATTTGAGATGGCAATCAGGGTCCTCAAGTGCTTTCTCGCAGGTGGCTGCTGCTATAGCTTTCCAGTGATTCTTCTGTCGTTCCGGATCGGTGTAGGCCGGATTTGGTCGTAGCGCATACATGTAATGCTCTTCCAGGAGAGCCTTGCGTTGATACCAAGAACCCCGACGCGCCAAATGAAAAAGGCGCTGATCGAGTAGCTCGGTCAGAATTTCATGTTCTCGTTGGTGTTCTTTTAGGCGTCCAAAACTATAAGCAGCTTTATGGACAATGCGGGTATATGCGTGCCCAGGGCTAAGCCGTCGCAGGTAGGCGCCTTCCCCTGATTCATAGATTCGGTCTTCCTTTTGCTGCTCTTCCTGAAGAACACATTTCCATCTCGGGTATATTGTTTCGAATACGTTGATCACTTTTCTGAAGCCTGTCTCTGTGACAGGGCCGTTAAATTCTAGAATGCCATCCACTGCATATTCTGATCTCATGGCAGTTTCGAATTCCAGAAGCTGTGACCGTGATGTGAAGATGCTAGACGACCTACTGACAATGTAAGATGGAAAATTCCTCTTCGAGATTTTTGCCAAGATGATGGTCGTCAAAGACTTTTCCGTCCACTCCGTGGACCTGTAAAAGACAAGATGAACTCGCTCAAATAGTTTGAAAACAGGTAAAGAGAGCCTGACGCACGATCCTGTCATGGCTAATATTTTATCAAGAAAATGCTTTCGCCTGTTTCCATCGTCTCCTAAGCCTGGACCGGGCGATTGCCCGTCGTCTGCTTTCTGTGCGGACGACTCAATAGACTCAGCAGTGTCGGTCCTTCGAAGGCCCATCGATAGTAAACCCGCCTGTTGATTGCTCATTCTGCAAATTGCCTTGGTCAAGTCCGACTTATTCTTGCCTTGAACTTTAGCTTCTTTGGCTAGACTCTTCACTTCGTCTAGGCTTAGAATTGAAATAGCCTCCTCTACACTATCAATGAAATCCTCGGAAGCATCTGCAAATGTGAATACATCCTCAAGAATACACTGCTCCTGAATAAATGTGCTCAGCTCAGGTATAGAGGATGATTCTATAAGCGAGCTGTCTCTCGTGACGCCTCTTCTCTTTTGTAACTCTTTCACCGCCGCTTCGGTATCGGTAATATCATTATAGTACCCCAAGCGAGCGATACGATGCCAGGAGGATGTCTTCCTAAGAAATAAGCGCACATATCTAGCAACAGGTCAGAACACGGGAAGCTAAAACTCGGGTACTTGTATGCCTACAAGAACTGAGCTTCGTAATTGAGGGACCGCCATTCTTGAAAGACACTCATCTCTTTCGCGTCAAATAGATGTGCCTCTTCCTCAAGAACAGTGTCTAGAGCGAGGTTGAAGGCATCGACGTAGATGGAGCTTTTCCCCCTGACCCATGCCCTGAACTCAAGCCTGGAAGCAGGACTACCTGTGTCATTGCCTTGGGAGGACTTGAAGTTCTCGTACTCCTCAATTGCTTCCTTGTCAAGTTTTACCTCAGGCAAGGAGCTTTCAATGGCGGTTGGTCCAGATGTATGGACATCCTCGGCCTCGGACCTCTCTATTACGTCATCATCCGCCGGGCTATCGAGAGCATCACCACTCCTTTGCGGATCAGACCTTGGCTTCAACGGCGGCGTATCAATCTGATAATTGTCTGAATCCGCATCGCTATCGTACACCTCCTGCCGCTTCACCTTCTTCTTGGGGTGCTCCTCGGTTATCCGCGCAGGTCTTTCTTTCAACGATGGTATCTTGTGAGGGGTAGAACGACGGTTAGGGTTTGCCTTTTTAAGGAAAGCATCCATCATTTTATCATCGCAGATGGGCTGTTTCCTCTAATCATTAATAAGCAAAACGTTACATCAAGAATTTGGTAGAAAATACGACGGGGAGCAAGAAAAACGCGAGCTGGGACGCGCTTGCTCCTGACAAGGGTTTAAAGTGGAAGCGCGCGGTCACGGGACAGCGCGTCTCCAATTACACAGCTACCAATGCTAAGTACGTACCTACCTACTTCCTAACCCAGCTACCATAGATCGAAAGCTGTGTCCCGCTCATACCCGAATTCGGCTTTTTCTTTATACTTCTGACATTTCACGCCGCCGTTCCTTCTCGGCACTGCAACAAATTCACACTGCACCCGACACTCCCAACTGCGCGCTCAATTCATTCGTCATGGCCGACGAAGTTCTCCAAACACCAGTCCCCGTGCCAACATACGGCCAACCTCAACAATCCACAGCGCCCGTGCCTGCGCAGAGCCAACTTACGGAGAGCTCAACGACTCTAGACGGACAGACGATTGCGCCGACCACCGAAACTAGCATCAAGGACGTCGCGATGGCAGACGTCACCAGCGCGGATCAAGCTCCTGTACGTTATCTACATCTCGTTATTCAACTTGTCGTGGACGCGAAAAATGGAACAATTGACAAGGTGCTCTGTTCCCAGTCCCCGGCACCCGCCGCGCCTTCAACCAATGCGCCGAGCCCGGCTCCAGCACGGACCGGCACACCTCTGCGTACCAATGGCCAGGAGAACACGTCGCGCGCTGCCTCTCAACACCCCGATCCTGCTTTCACCATGCCCGACGCCGCCCCCGCCCATGGTGCACCCGTGCGACAATATTTGAACACCAAGGTCACTGCTCACTTGCTCGAGGGCATGAAGCTGCTCGCTAAGGATCAGTAGGTTTACTGCTCTCTCTACACCCCATAACAGATCACTCAATGTTTTTTTTTCCTATCTAGACCCAAGGATCCGCTACGAGTTCTCGGTGAATTCCTGATCGAACGCTCCAAAGAGCTGGAAACATAAGAATCAGAGACAAGAGGGCGACGGCATGGTTGGTGTAATGATGGCGTTATCGGAATAGGAAAAAGAGGGTTAGACAGGCATGACGACACGTATAGACTACAGGCATTCACGATTGATACCATTGCTTTCTGGAGGGGGGGTTTACAGAATTGGTTGTGAGATTTTGTTGTAATCTCTATGATGAATGACTATATTCGTCTTTCTCAATTGACTGGAGTCAACTGTTTGTTTTTGTGTGCCCTAAAAGCAATACCTCTCCAGGTCCACGAACTCCATGCACATGTCATTCTATATCAGAATATGGTTTTACGTCTAAGCGACGATAGTGCTAGCAGTAGCGCTAGCGTACTTCCAGGTAGGAGGAAGGACACCGACGGTCTAAAACTGAGTGTTAGCACTGGCAATTCGACGGAAAAAGCGAACTTCGACGGAAAGCTTGCCTTGTAGTAACTATTCGAGAAGTCAGTTAACAGTCACAAGTAGTCAGAATCTAATGTTGGCGGGATCTCGCGAGAGAATACAATCCATCTCCAATACTAGTATTGAAGGTGAACAGGACTTTGGAAACTGGTAGAAAGGGGTACATACCGGGCGAGGCGGTGGATTCGCGACTCGACGAGAATGAGTCTGAACTTGGCATCCTTGTCTTTTCTGTTGCGCTCAAGGTGCTTTCGGACAGACACAGCCTGACGCTGCATTAGTATCGTCTTAGATACTGACTAGCAAAAGCTCGGCTCACCTTCTTGATCAACACTAGAAAAGTGGAGGTCAGCAATTGGGATTGAAAGCAGTTTGTGGTAACCAATTATTGCGCATTGAATGTATGGCTCTTCGGAAGTAAACTTACTATAGAGGTCCCTAATAAGATAGTTAGCATGGCTGGTCGTTGGATGCATAATCAGATTAGAAAACTTACTCGGGAATTTCAGGGGCAAGGCCTGTTTAACCGGTCACACTGTCAGCCTGAACCAACAAGTGGCTATGATGCAGCCGATGGTCGACATTCCGAGTCGATGTCGGATACAGATATCTGTTCATCTGGTCTGGGGAGAAGTAATTCAGGTCATACCGTTGGACCTATGAATGGATTAGCTTATTGCTCTTATCTGCCGGTCATGACAGGGAAGTACGAACTTGAGGATTCTGAGGATTTTGTTGCCCTTCAAGATTATATTCATTAGCCACCCCACCCTTATACTATAATCTGGACTGATCCACATACGGTAACAGCCTTCACCTGGGCAATTCCGTGCGCATCTCGCAGAACGACACCAATTTGACTGGGTGTAGCGCCTTTGCGAGCAAGCTTGATGATATTTTCGTTAACTTGCGCGGGACTACGCGTCGCATCAGTGCATATTCAATGGGCGGAACGGTCTACCGGGTGACTGACGTGGCCTTGGACCAGCTCGGAGGAGCGCGGGAGTATGGGAGGGCAGAGGCGGAGATACCCTTTCCCTTGCCTATTCGGAATTTCGAAGTCAGCGATTACGTCGCAAAAGGGCAGCCTTGGCGGAGATTCCGAGCATTCTCGCAGCATGCGGAGGGGGACGTACTGTGAAGACGACCCATCTTGGCGGTGTTGTTGCGGTTTTGTCGAAGGACACGGAGTTGGGCGAGGAGTCGTTTGTCGATTTGTTTCGGGCGAAAGAGGTTGAAAACGTCGCGAGAAGTCGATGGCGGCTAGCAATTTAGGCGTGCGAAATTTCAGGTGGGCGGAGAGGTTTGTGGGTGCCGATAGGCAGGTGATAAGAGTGGTCCAAGCTTCTCGTGTCTCCACCCAATACTCCCCACCTGGACAGCTAACTTCACTAAGGCCGAGAATCTACCGCTTTCTGCTAATAAGCTAATTTTATTTTCTATCCTAGAGCAAGAGCGCTCTCCTTGACTTTTTCCCTTCACTCTCAAGCTTGAAGCGACGGAGAAAGCAAGATGTATGCTGAGTCTGTGTTTATCGGATCATCCGGTCTGGATTACCACGCTCTAGTATGTTCAGAGAATAATTCCTCCAACTCCTCTCTATATGGAGTCAGCGCATAGAGTGATCATGAAGGTATGTTAACCCAGCCTTGGACTATTCCAATCCCATCCGCCCCTTGATTCCTATGATGATAACCACTTTTATTTTTTATTTCTGGTACCTCTTATATCATCGGGTCCTCGGACCTGAAATGTATTAAACGGACTTCTGATTCGGACTCATCCTCACTATTCAACAACATTCAGCTCTTCCTGAACTTCCGCTGACCATTCAGTATAGGATATAGTACACGGTACTGTTGATCTGACGTGTCATTTGCCTAACACCGCTGCTGAGCTGGTCTGTATTAAGACTCGAGACGTTGAATAGCAGAGAGGTGTAGTAGCAGCTCTCCGCTGGACTCTGTAGATTCCCAGACTAGAAGGCCACGCATATGCGTATGAGTTTAAGACCAAAGTATACCAAGACACTACCTTACGAAAAATAGCTTATAGATGCAATACATATTTAGGCACAGAGGTACTCGGTAATAAATGGGGAATGACAAATGAAAATTTTGATGGTTTATGATACCCTCAGGCCGATGAACTGGACATGCTTGTACGACAAGTCAGATCCCCATCTTACAAATAATAGCAATTATAGGTAGGCAGGGCATCGCGAATTCAATTTCCGAGATGACATCTTCACGGATAATCAACAACCAAAGTCAAAGCCTATATCTACACGGCTATATCTCATCACCTACTTGTAAAACGAAATATGACAGATATGGCCAGCAATCCCCAAACCATTCACGACTCCCGACTTCCATCGCGACTCCATCTCCTCCATGAAGTCCTCTCCCAATACCACCCGTGCCCCGGGTATCACGACCTCCATCCAACCAAGCAAAAAAGCGCGTCGAGATGACAGCGCAATACGGCCTCGCCAAGATCGAACCCACCGTAAAGGTCATTAGATATCCCTACGTTTCCACATGTACCAGATTCAAGATGAATGATTTCTAAGAATACGCTTTGGGTGTGTTTTTTCCTTTCCATTTTGTCCTTTTGCATTACAAACTACCTAGGCTATGTTCGGTGTTCGGAACGCGATTACGGGAGATTCCGCGTATGTAGCTAGCACTCATCTCCTGTCTAGCCACGCACCCAATACATTACGATTTCCGCCGACGCAATATCTAGTTACTAGCGCGCATCAACGGCATGACATCATTGCAGTGCCCAGTCATATGTCCTGAGTTCCCCCAATAGAAACCCCGAAGTCTATCATCACCAATTTTGCCCAGACCATTTCTCCGAATCGTTCCGATCATCAATATATCATGTGCGTGGTATGTGAGTTACCGAGAGTTAAGACGCTAATTACAAGTTGACAGCTGTACGGAAGTTCTCGCCGGCGTAAATAGCGTTGCTTCCGAGTTCCTCCTCGATGCGGAGGATCTGGTTAAGCTTGGCAAGACGCTCGGAACGGGCAGGAGCACCGGTCTTGATCTGCCCGGCTCGGATACCTACGACGATATCGGCAATAGTAACATCCTCGGTCTCACCAGAGCGGTGGGAAACCATAACGCCCCAGCCGTCAGCGTATGAATCCTTGGCAGCCTGGATGGACTCGGTCAAAGTTCCAATCTGGTTGACCTTCAGGAGCAAGGCGTTCGCAGCCTTCAGCTCGATAGCCTTCTTGATGCGGATAGGGTTGGTGACCGTTAGATCGTCACCCACGATCTGGATGTTCTGGGTCTTGTAGAAGTAGCTCCAGGCCTCCCAGTCATCCTCGGCGAAAGGATCCTCAATGCTGACAATTGGGTACTTCTTGGCCAGTTCACCATAAAGAGCAGCAAGCTCCTCGTAGGTGATCCACTTAGTTGGATCACTGTCGGGGTTCTTGAAGTCGAGGTCGTATTTCTTCACATCAGCCTTGTAGAACTCGCTAGAGGCAACGTCCATGGCGATGTTCATTTTGCCAGTGTAGCCAGCTTGCTCGATAGCCTCGGTAATGAGGTCAAGGGCCTCTTCGGCAGTCTGGATATCGGGGGCAACACCACCCTCATCTCCGACGTTGCCGGCAGACTGACCGTACTTCTTCTTGGCAAGAGCCTTGAGCTTTTGGTAGACCTCAGAACCCTGACGCATGGCCTCAGAGAAAGAAGGGGCGCTAGAGGGGACGATCATGAATTCTTGGAAGGCTAAGCGGCCACCAGCGTGAGAACCACCGTTCAACACGTTCTGGAAGGGGACAGGGAGGACATATGGCTTCTTGGTGCCGGCCAAGTCGGAAACGTGGGCATACAGAGGGACACCTTTCTCAGCTGCACCAGCCTTAGCAATGGCAAGACTGACTCCCAAGATGGCATTGGCGCCAAGCTTGGTCTTGTTGGCGGTACCATCGAGCTCGTTGAGGAACTTGTCAACGGCGCTCTGGTCCTTCACATCAAGGTTCTCCTTGATGAGCGCGGGAGCAATAATAGAGTTAACGTTGTCGACGGCCTTGGTCACACCCTTGCCACCCCACTTGGTCTTGTCTCCGTCACGGAGCTCACAGGCTTCGTGCTGACCTACGTAGGACGATTAGTCGAGTTCGTTTCGTGGTCTAGAGCGGAAGTTACACACCAGTAGAAGCACCGGAAGGGACAATGGCCCGGTGAAGACCGGTCTCGGTGACAACGTCGACTTCGACGGTGGGGTTACCACGGGAGTCGTAGACGGAGCGGGCGTGGATCTTCTTGATCGCCATGTTGAGCTTTTCACAGATTCGGGGATGTAGGTTGCTGATACTATTTGTCGAAAGCTGTTAGTTGTTTTCTGAAGAACAGTAAGCCGGCAAAACAAAACTTGGGTGATGTAGAACCTTGGAGGAGAATCAATGGGACAGAAGAAGGAAGAGACAAGGGAGGGGAAGGCAAGATGAAAGTAAACAAAATGTCTCAATCCAACCCTAGCAACTTGCGAACCTGGGCGAACAAAATATACCTCAAAGGCAAAAAGGGTCTACTTGGGAAGCGTTTTGTGTAGGAGGGAGGTGAGATTGGCGGGGTAATAGTGTGAATTAGCTGATGGCTTGAAGGATGAGCTAGAAACCCATGCTTGTTTGCTTAAAGCATGAGCGGTAGCGAAGTGAAGAAAAGCAGTAGCGGTAGTAGATATACTCACAGTTTAGGGACAGTTAGACGAGAGGGCGAGAAGGTATGGTTGCAAACGATCTGGAGGAGAAGAAGAGAGAAATTCAGATGATAGGCAGAGGGAGAGGCTGTAGATATGTTAACCTGAGCTTAGCTGGTGGGCTATGTTTGGCCTGGCGGGGTTGCGAGGTTGCTGCAATACCAGGCAGAAGGTACAACCTACCCTACCCTACCAGTAGCGTACGTACGGAGGTACCTCTAGACCAATAGGACAACTAGATGGTACCTGTGTAGGTAGTACATGGTGTGACGGGCGCATATCTCCTGTGTTGGCGGGGTCCGGTCCGATCCTGGTTCGATATACATGTGTTCTGACACTGTAGCTAAAATGAGGGGCAATAGATACATGACTCACCAGCGAGCTCGGGTGTAAGCAGATGTACCTACCCACTTCGAGAGTAAGCCCAATTGATAATGAAGCAGAAAAGAAACAAAAAAATTGTTGAGCCAATCACGCTATATCCATAAGAAACCTTCGGAATAGACCAGAAGCGTGGACCCTACATACATCAAGGTCCTCTTGCTCAAATCCGAAACTAGTACAACCCTACATCATACCTACTAAGGCGCATACCCAAGGTACCTCTATATAACTGCCTCAGGACCTATTGTAGGTAAGAATTTCCATGTAAGCGCGACGGGACTAGTTCAGTAACGGGTGTTGTCCTTGGCAACTAAACTGCACTTAAACAATCTCTCTGCTTCGAGTTTTTATTATTGATACTTACTAAGGAGGATTATGACCACCTACCATTCGGGCCGTCAAATGTGAGACATTTTGTTAGCATTATGCCGAAAGCGGACTTCACCAACTAATATCTCTCTCGCGTTTCGTATTTCATCGCCGCTGCGTAATTCATATCCCCCACTCTGCCTACTCCTGCTCTCTGATTTTCGGACTGTACCGATAGCCTAGCCTCCTTTTCGTCTGTCTACTCAGCATTCGGCTCTGTATTGGCATAGGTAAGAGTATAGTATGGATACAGTATACTTATATAGACCGGCCAAAAACAACTGCATACAGTGTTCATTGAAGTACAGTGGGATCTTACGATGTGCTACTTCGACGTTGTTGGCGTCTGAGTCCCTTTGCCATTGGCCTGACTTCCTCTGGAGAACAAATCAGCTTGCTCTATTCAATTTCCGCTCTCTTGATCGAATGGGAAACAGGCTAATGTCATTCGAGTAGCTTGGTTTTACTTATAGGAAACTTGTTTAGTTCATTGGTTTGGTCTAAATTATTATCAAATCCAGTTACTCTTTGGGGCTGTCAAAGAGTTGGATTTTATATGTTCGTTACATGTCGCAACTTAAGAAAGACAGATGTACGGTACTGGTTGTAGGTTAGCCAACATGAGAAAGTACTGAGCAACAATGGTGCGTTTGGCCAAGGCATGTGGCAGTTTTCACTAGGAACAGAACAAAATTGGAAGGTCCTTCTGCTCACCGAAGGATATGTCACGCTGTCTTTCGTGGCTCCCATCACCGCTGCCTATCTACATTCACCACGACGATAGGTGCAGGATACAGTTGCGGACTTCATACACGTTTGACATATGGAGCAGCTAGATAGGGCCGTAAGCTACGGTAACCGGGGGCCACGGAGTAACATGGCTGTATAAATCGGCTGTTTAGGTTTGTAGCAAACTCTAAGTAAAGTTTACAAATGCCAAGGCCTCTCTCTTACGGAACTTTGTTCCGCCTTTCTACTATTTGTTTGAAAAGAGACGATCCAAGAAGTCAGTATCATTGTCATCCCAATAGACACCTGCTATCACAAGGGCTGAATACAGGGCTTGGAGAATGACTCAATATGAGAATAATATTCTATGAGCGCATAATGACCCTTAGCCATCCAAAGGACCTT